>BOPP01000037.1:4558494-4610531 GCA_017312745.1 Gryllus bimaculatus
GCGCTTTACGGGCGCTGTCGAGTGTATTTGTAATTGTCCGCCTCGCCTCGCCGGCCGAGCGATGGCGACGACGGTGGGGAAGTGGTGAGCGTGACGATGACTGCTTGGGAGACTATTACAATGATTAAGGACTAGAATAGAATATTTATTTTTCTACTTAGGAATATTTCCGGTGGTAGCGTTTTCTAAGTAGTTACTACAAATACGCAAGACAATCAAAGGAACATTAGAATATCTACATATTATGTAATATAATTTTACACGATTAGTATATTAAACCTATCATGCTAAAGCTGACATAAAATAACAATAATAATTTAAAAAAATAATTGATATTAACATATTCTAAAACCAATTACAATTTATTTAATCTAATTTTAAAGTTTTTGACATTCTGAGGGAATGTTTCCAGCACTGCTGCACGCAATTCGTTCCAATTTTGTATTGTTCTGTTTACAAATGAGAATTTACCTACATCTGTTCTCTGTTTTCTTCGCCGAATTTTAGAACTATGATCCTTCCGCGCGACTTGTGTGTGTTTTGAAAATCTTGCCCACACTTGCCACCACGGACGATAACCTCGAATTGATTTGAATAACCCACTAAGACGCGATTTCTCTCTGCGTTTTTCCAAAGGTTCCCAAGATATAAATTCAGAATTTGAACGTCCTCTCCTTACAAATTTTGAGGCATATTATAGAGGGTGATAATGGTGGTACATGAAGAGTATATTTTGGGTCTTAATGTTGAAAATACCACATTGTCAAATGTTTCGACATTACAATACACGTCTGGAGACCAGTTGGGAGATTAGATCTTCTCTCGGCTAGGGCGATGCTTTCTTGGGAGGGGAGAGATACGTGGAAGGAGGAAATCCTAGACAACCGACGTGTAGGTCGGCGCCGGATTTCACAAACCAACTGGGGAAGGATCAAATATAATCAAACATAAGGATCATATAATTGCTGTTCAAAATCACATACATTTATAGAAGCATTTACAAGTCAAGAGATTCGCTCCCCAACTGGTAGTTTCTCTCAAAATAACATGCGCGTGTGCGCGCGTGTACGTGAGAGTGCGTTTCAAGCGAGCGCATCATCGAGTGTTCTCGCGAGCCCTCTCGCCATGACGAGCCGACTGGTCAGCCGCGAGCGCCCGGCCGAGCCGAGTGCGCCACCTCCGCGCGTGTTTGGTTAGCGGCTCCCCGCCTTGGGCGGCCAGCGCCCAGCGCCCTTTGTGCGAGCGGCTTTCGGGGCCGCTTTCAGCAGCCGCCTTCGCCTCCTTCGCTCCTTCTCCTCCATCTCTGCCCTCTCCTTTTACCTCTCCTCTGCCATCTCCTCCGCCCTTTCTGCCACCCTCGCCGCCGCTCTCTCCTCCGCCCTCTCCCCCGCCCTCTTCTCCGCCCTCTCCTCCGCCCTGTCCTCCGTCCTCTCCTCCGCCCTCTCCTCCGCCCTCTCCTCCACCCTCTCCTCCACCCTCTCCTCCACCCTCTCCTCCGCCCTCTCCTCCGCCCTCTCCTCTGCCCTCTCCTCCGCCCTCTCCTCCGCCCTCTCCTCCGCCCTCTCCTCCGCCCTCTCCTCCACTCTCTCCTCCGCCCTCTCCTCCACCCTCTCATCCGCCCTCTCCTCTGCCGTCTCCTCTGCCCTCTCCGCGGCTCTCTCTTTCGCTATCGCCACCACGGTTGCTGACATTACTGTCGCCGGCTTCCCAATTACATTTTTCTCCATTGCCACTGCCACCACTACTGCCCCCAGCACCGTAGCCTCCGCCGCCCCCAAAGACCGCTCCGCTGCCATCGTCCCTACTCTTCGGCCGCTGCCACCTCTAGCACCCCTCCGTCGTCATCACCACAATCCCTCCGGCACCATTACCACCACTCTTTTGCCGCAATCGCTGCAATCGTCACAACGCCCGTCTGCTGCTGTCTCCAAACGTCCCCTTGGCTGTCCTCACCACTTCCCCTCCACCATTGCTGCAACCCCTCCGTTTCCATCACCACCACCACCTCTTCGTCCTCCCCCACAGCCCGCTCAGCCCCCTGCCGTCACCGCCCGCACCGCTCGCCTTTATACTAAGACCGCGCGCAGATGCACAGGCGTTCGCCACTGGAGGCTTTAAGATGCGATGGAATGAGAGTGGGAGTGGGAGCGAGAGCGATCAGGCATGCGATGAGGCCCTCATACACGTGTGGAATACATGGCGTTCCGTGTTTGCTTATCTCTTTTTGAACTGTATCCCGAATGTGCTCACAGATTTTTGCCGTATTTGTGTTTACCGCGTGTCGTCTTTCGTACTTCGCATCGTTCCCTGTGAGTAATGTTTTAACAAAGAGCTAATGTGTATTGAACACGTGTGAATATTTCATTAATTAGTCAAGTCAATGAAGTCGGGATGATTGAAATCTGTATTTCGATGTAAAATGCGTCGGAAATTGTGTGGTGACTGGACTATGTAAATTGCGGAAGACGAGTCTTGTTGACAGATTAGAAATGCAAGGAAGATGCTAGTCAAATTGGTGATTTTTTCTTAGTTGACTTTATTAATACGAACATCGTTAGGAATTATCCCCCATTTAAGGAAAATTTTCCGTTTCCCTCCCGCACATTTTCCCTGAAACGATATCTGTTTATTACAACATAATACCTGTCAGCACCTTGGCTCGACCTGTACTCCCGTCTGCCTGAGGGGAGAGAGCGCGGTATTTCTCTGTGATGAGTGAAGACTATACTGAGAGTAGAGATTATGCGAAGGCACCTTCACGATCACCAGAATCATTCAGCTAATCCAAACACATTAAAATTCAATTGAAAGTGTATAATTTTAAGTTTAGAAAATAGAATCAATAATTGGCAGTTACTAAATTTAATGATAATAATAATATGATCAAATAATTTTGCTATATGCCTAGCTCACTGTTAATGTTGTATTTTTTTTCTTTGCAGGTAATACGCTCAGCCTCTTGCAATCCAAAATACATTTGGTGCATGCCAGAGAAGATGAAGTGTCACTGTTCCAGAATTTACTTGAGTATTTATATATTAAGTCATTTAAGTTACTTACACATCACATCTTCCTTATCTTTTCTAGTTGTTTTTTCTTCTAATACTTGAAAATACGTTAAGTAGCAAAATAAAGAGATTCTGTTACGGGTCCGTTGAAGAGATGAAAGTGGGCTCAGAGAGATACGGAGTATACAAAAGTGAATTTGGAGTCACAGACATGTTCAAAAGTAGGAATGAAAGCCGAAGTGGCGTCGGAAAAAATCGTAAATATGACGAGGACGACGGCAGTGCCCCTTGCGGGAACGAAGCGGAATAGTAGACCAAGGCGGAAAACAGGTGGATGGCCGAGACACTGGTGTCTGTGGATTCGGTGGAATAACTGTGAGCTTATCGGGCTGTTGGGGGTTCAAATTAAATCGAAACCGTGGATTTTTAAGGTCGCAAAAGTCCTTCGTTCTCCACCCTTCAGAGGGAAAGTAAAGCCGTCCGTCCCATGTTGTAGATTTACTGCACGTGAAAGATCCTCAAGCCTAAAAGAATCCTCAGAGCTGAATCGAAATCGCCTGTTTAGTCGCTCTTCTTTCTTCGCTAGTTGGTGAAATGAGCGTAGCAAACCTTGCGTGGTCAGACGGAAGAGCGAGCTAGATTATCCGAGTCTCGCCACGTAAAATAAGGCATGAACTGAACCGAACGCTGGTGTTTGTGGTGTGCTAATGCGAGGTCCTGAGTCCGTCATCTGGACGGGTGCTTCGGGCCAACTTGGACCTGTTTGGCGCCCGCATGGCGCTTAGAGAGCGCAGGTTACTATTCTCAGCTGCAGAACGCTCGGCAGCATTCAATTTGGAATTCTAATTTGTATTTGATTATCCACGTGTAGTACACTCAAGCAATGTAAACGTTCTTTGGAGATCTGGTGCAATAAAGATAACCGTCGAACATTCGGGGTCTGTTCCAACATGCTGAGTTTGTAATGATCGGCTCTTTGTATCAGCGGTGGAAGTGTAAAATTTTACAACCCTTCGTATAACTTACTGATGTAACACTGCATGTGCCAATGTAAATACACTAGCCGACTTTTAATTTTAGGGAGTAAGGAATATAAACATATAATTACGAGGCTCTTTACTTACTTTGTTACATTACTGACAAAAGACTTGGTGTTTACAACTTGTCTTCTGAAACATAATATTGAGAGAAAATATTTTTACAAGACGTAAAAGTAAGGAAATTAGTATCTCATTGAATTTCTGTAATAAATGTAATAAATAAAATTATATTAGCAATATTCTGTCTTGAAATTTGAACCTATTATAACAATGTAGTATTTTGTGCTTTGTGGATTTTTTGTTGTACCTGTATAGAAAATTTGTTATTTATGAATATGCATTTGGTACGATGCTTCGTGGATTCTGTTTATATTTACAATTAAATAATATATGATTTAAAAATTACTAATTAGTAGACTCTCTAGTGGAACCTTTCCTTAAGTGTAATGGATGCGCATCCTGGCACTACGCTGGTCGAATCTTACGTAATTTCGACCCCGTGTAAGCCTAGGACGAAAAAAAGGGGAACAGCTGCGGAAATCAAGGATCAGTATCTCGTAGATCCCGCGGCCTTTGGCCGCCGAAAAGCGCGGCTAAGCTGCCGCTGTCCTCTGTAACACGATCCCTCGCGGCCGAGAATCTCCCGCAGACCCCCTGAAACTCCTACGGATTCCCCTGACCCAGCGAGGGGGGGAGGAGGAAAGGGGGGGGTCTCCGAAATAACCAGATCGTCCCCTCCATCGGGTGCCCATTGAAAAGTGTTCTACGAAACCGCCCGACAGTGACAAAGGGGTCCTAAGCTCCCACTGACATAGGGCGGCGCGTTGAGTGACAGCTGACTGCGAAGGGGCGGGTACCGCCGCTTGCTTTCGCGGAGCCCCGTGTGCGCTAGCTGCCGACCGGGCGTGCTGCTTGTTCGTTGGTCGGAGTGCGCGGGAGTTTTCGGTGACATCAACGCGCTGACTGGGGTGGTGGAGATTTGGTGCTGTGCTTTGGAATATGCAAATGGGGGCATTCGTCGTTTGTGTATGTTGCAGTGCTCTGTCTATATGCATATTGTTTTAATATTGTGGCGGTGATATTGAATTAATTTTATATTTCACTTTCAAGTCTTTATTTAATTAATTTCGCCGATAAAAAGAGTAAAGAAAGTTCCTTGACGTAAGTAAAAGTCATCTACTTTATGAAATACTTCAAATATTGCCCGCCTGGAAGAGTACAAAAAGGAAAGTAGAGTACATCACAAAATTTGATGCAATTTTTTGCAAACACCTTGAAACTGAACGAAGATTTATCGTTATTAATGACCAACCTATGTATTCAAAAATACCTATATTTTATACGCGCCCAAAACATTCATAACTTCTGAATTCTTTTCGTAATATTTCAATATGGTAAATCTTAAATCTCTTACTTTTCTTTTTTAAACGGCTTAACTGCATGAATCCAACTGTGTAGTGCAAAGACATAAAGTTATGAACATAGCAAGTAAATATTTGTCTGTTATGGCTTAGCAATGTTAATTATATAAATAGAACATACATTTGTAAGTGCACATGTAACTTAAAATATAAGTTATTTTGCTAAAAATTTAATATTATTTAACTTTAAATACATTTTTTGGGATTTGGTAGATGTGATTGAAGAGAAATTGTGCATTTCTGAGATAGTTATTTTCTGAGTTGATGAAATACATTCCCTAATAGTTTATATATGCGTGATAATAAAATTAACAACTGTCGATGAACAATTTTAAGGAAGAAAAGAGAACAATACTGTTTTAAGGCAAAACAAAACATTAGAATTACGAGAGAATATTTCTCCAATGTGGAATATTTCATTTTAAAAAACGATACCTTTTCGCAATCTGCACATGCTGTAATCCAGTACTGCTCCATTAAAATCCGTTCTTTATTCGTATTTCAAATATTTTTTCCACATAATTTGAAACCAAAATGGCATGTAATTGCATACACGCAACCAACAAAAACCCACACTGCACAACCCGAAACCGTTCATTTATCTGGCGCATTTCTGTAGGGAGTTGAGTTAGTTTCCTGTTTTCCTATTACTTTTTCCTCTTTTTCAGTCTATCCTTTTACCCTCCTCCACCATTTATTTTTTTATATTTCTCTCTGATTCCTACTTTCTTACTCTCTGTCTTTTTGATTCCCACTTGCTCATATTCAGCTATTCATTTCCTTCTTTTTCCTATTCTTCTTCTTATCTCCCGCTATTTCCTAGTCTAATCATGTCTGCTTTTTTGTCTCTTTCCTTGCATCTCACTATCTTCCTTTCTCTAATCCATTTAATATTGTTTTCTTGCCCCTCCTTTAAAGTTGGATGTCCCTCTTTCTCTCGTCGTGTCTCTACCTCATTCTCTATTATCCACTGCTCTCTGTTTCTTACCTGCCTCCTCTTTCTAAATGCATCGCTCTCTTTCCTTGGCTTTCCGCCTGTTTCTCCCTCCCGCGCGCTCATTTGACGGGTAATTTGGCTGCCGGGGCCACCCTCTGCCCGGGCGGGCCTCACGTGCGCCGCGCGGGCAGCTGCCCGGTGGTGACAACGTTGACGTGTTTAGACGCAAACAACCGGGCGGAGGCGAGCGTAGCCTCTGAGGAGCGTTTCTCGGATCGGTTGGCGCCGTCTTTTGTCGCTCCGCCTCCGCCTCCGCCCGCCCCAGAAAGGGACATGTTCGCTGGAGCGCACCGAGTTCCTCCCCGAAGGTCGAATTACTTCGGGCTGAAGGCGGCGAAGGCGGAAGCCCCGGGGCTAAAGCTTTGGCGGGATGCGGCCGAGAGGTGTAGGCCCAAGGTAGGAGGCGAATGTGGGATATGGGTGAAACAGCAGACACTGTAAATTGAAAATTATAGTGAACGTTATGACCGTCAAAGACTCATATAGTTAGAACATAACCTCACTCACCGTGTGCGTGAAAATATGTTTCATATTCATACTTTGATAATTTGTCTACTACAGGATGCACTGCATTTTTTAACACAGTGACTCTTTTGACTATTATAATTTCGTTTAAGAGATATATTTCAGTAATCTAATCAAATCTACTTCGAGATTAATCTTTGTTTTCCATAAAATTCTGCTCTGGGTTAAGTTTCAAAGCATCAATTTTTATTTTATAACTCCATTTAACATTGAAAATTTAGGAATGTTATCACAGCGTGATCGGGAAAATGAATATGTTGAAATATTTTGCAAAATATACAAGTAAAAATATGCAGGCAATTTCATGACAGATTGAGCCCCAAGTATTTTCTTCTGCGAAAAAAAATTAGCACTCTACTATGCAACTTACCACTAAAGGTAGCTTGTACAAAATATTTATCAAATGATAATCACAAAAGAAGAGACCGTTTCTCATTGTGTTAACGAGTGCAATTCGAATAATACGCTGTTTGTTCGGAAATAAAAGGAAGAGTGTTTCTCTTCGTGTTACTAATAGTTTCGAATGCGGCCTACAACAAGGTTGCAACTCGGGCCCGCGTGGTAGATGAAGTGAGAAATAATATACACGCAAAAATATGGAGGCAACTTCATGACGGAGAGGGCTACAAGTATTGTCTTCACACAAAAAATCATAAACATAATAGGCATCTTCCGAATAAATATAGCATGTACAAAATTTTTATTAAATAAAAATCACTAACGTATCTCATTCTGTTAACGAGTGCAATTGGACTAGTACGCTGTTTCTTCGGGAGTAAAAGGAAGAGTGTTTCTGTTCGCGTTACTAATAGTTTCGAATGCGGCATACCACAGGGTTTCGACTCGGGCCCGCAGGGCAGATGAACTGAAAGCGTCCGCTCGCTCGTGGTCAAGTCCGCGGCCATCGACCCCGAAAGCTCTCGCTTTAGCCGCCACAAAAAAAGGGGGGCTCTAAATAATTGCCCGCGGTTGCAACAGGCGATTCAGAGTCCCTCGGAAACAAAATGCCGAAACGGAATCGCCCACGCATTGTCCCTCCATTTTTCAAAAGCCTTGCTTGTGCGTGCGGGGCTGCGGGGCAAGCGGGCGGGACGTGTAACCACACGTGTCGAGTATTGAGGAGCAGCAGTGACGAGGGGGAGGGTGGGGGAGGGGCGGGGGAGGACGAGTTGGCGAGAGCGCGCACGCATACGTGAAGCGTCGCAAAGGAAGCGGGGCGAGTGGGGGGAGGGGCGCAGGGCACGCGATGGATGGTCGTGCCCTCCAGCTGCAAACAGTGGGACAAAATGTGATCTTGCGGAAGAGGGAGTTCTCTTAGCTTTGTATTATTCTCTCAAATGACAGCTGTAAAACTGATTCAAAAAATATTTTGTTTAATCATTGACCATTTTCAATTTACATTGACTGTTTCAATATATACCTCAAGTTATGAATAATTAATTGCTTACTCTGAATCGATAGAAACACTTTTTTTAAAGGAAATGAAGTCCTAGTTTTAAATCACGGAATACGCTACGCTGTTAGAAAACAATATGTTTTCTATAAAAGACATTTGATACTTTTTTTAACATTGGCAAAGGGTCAAACATATTCCTTCACTTTGCAAGAGAGTATTTGTATATATTAGATGGCAAATATTATTTATTATATTATTTTCGTAATTACTCTTTAAGCGTAGAAAAGCCCTGTTCAAATTACACCTGAATATCCATAATATTTTCATTAAAGTTCGTAATACTTATACCCCAATCTTCACATCCCTAATTTTAGATTAGTATTGTTTATGTCCCATTACAACATATGTGTAAAAACAAGACCAAATTATCAAAGCGCAATTTTTGGTGTACTACTCACAGGACGCACTGCGCGCCCCCCAGTGAGCCGGGCATTTATTCAGGCGTCGTGCGGTTGACGGGCGGACGGGCGAGTGCGTGGGCGGATGAATACGCGCCGCGGCGGGGCGGGGCGGGACGGGGCGGGGACGCCAGCTGGCCCCACCGCAGCCGCCGTCTGCGGTCGCGAGCGTCCGAGGGCGCCGCGACGCCCGGCGCGTCGCCGGCTGCTTCGTGATGACGCGCATCATTCATTCGCTGCGGTTGGCGCCCAACGTGGGGTCTCGCCGAGGCTCGCGTCGCCGCCGAGGAGGATGGCGGCTACGACGACGTGCTGGACGAGAGCGCTAGGTGAGACGTAGGGGTTTGGTTGGACGTATATCTCCCGCGGTCAATTTCTCTTATACCTTTTAGCAGCCTTCACAAAATGGTTGGCGCGATTGGATCATACTCTTCTCAAGGCTATAAAGAAGTGTTCGGTTAGGTATCAGTGCTTTTACCACCGCACAATTCTCCTTTTCTTTTCGTATAACACTTGTTTTCTTCTTGTCAGTAAGAAAATATTGTTGTTCGGGAATGAAACTGTATGGACTATACTTGATTAAGTAGCATTACAGATTCTGCCACGTTCACCCATGTTTGAGATATTCTAATGATTCTTGTGAGTATTCTTGTTATGCATGAATACTAAACTCTTGTTTTTCCCTTTTTCTCCCGAAACGTCAGCCGGGATGCAATCAAGCTGTGCTTTCTTACGGAGGCAGAGTGGAAGGGGTCAACTTGCCACCCTTCATGGATCGCAATTATCTTATAATCCTTCACTATTATGATCACTAGACTTCGTGTTTTATTTACCATTGGAGGATTAACAGGTATTGTTCTTGCCAATTCATCAATTGATGTGATGTAAAGCAATGACAACGGGATGCGATCGGGCGATTTCGGTCAGCTTAGTCCTTCTCAGCTGTTGTGTATAAAGCGGACTCGTTGCAGGTCGACATTTTTTCAGTTTTCCGGGGCTTTGCATTTGGTCATTACAATATTTCGCCATTATGTACATCATTTAAATCATCATCCACCAAACCAAGAAGGACACAGGTGATGGTTTCATAATAAAGAACAACCGGCGACAGTCTTGAAGTGAACTTCTCCAGCACTTTGTGTGCTATTGATGATGTGATATTTTTTCTCCTACTTTTGGATTCCTACGACTGTCTAAGTATATTTCTGTCTCACTGTCATACAATCCAGATCTCTCTCAAACATGGCTCTTTCAAAGTCTTGTTTCCGCTTTTGCGTTAGACAACTTCTTCTCTTTTCTTTTGTAGGATGTTATCCGGATACTCTTATTGGACACCATGTTTCACTCACCCGTACTTTACTGTATAAGAATTTGATAATATTTTTGTCACCAAGATTTACCACTTTGTCTTAATTTGACTTTATTATTTCTGAAATGTTCTCATCTCCGGGTGATCCTGGTGAGTGATTTGAGGGTGTAGCGAGATGAACAATTTTAATAGCATAACAATGCTTCAAGGTATTTTAATCCGGACGGAATAGTTAAAAATTGAATAAAGTTAGTGGAGAACGCTCTGACATTGAACACTGTGACCGTAACTGTTAACGATAATGAGACAACGATGATGAGCTGAAAGTGGACAAAATTTTATGCGCAGACGTCTAGAGACATAATTTGATGAAAGGCGGTAGGCCGTCCAGTATAATAGTGATAGAGGCCAACGAGAAAAAAAGACGTGTAATACGAATAGCCGTAAGGCTTCAGATCGGTTAGGCGCCCGAGATGATAGTAGGGTTGACCAAAGTAGTGTTAGAAATAAGGACGCTGACGAGGTAGGTGAAGAAATGATGATTAACAGTTGAAGCCACAAACGAGTTGTTATATATGGACAAGGACGTAGCGGAGGTTTTGAACTTGGAAATGACAAAAGAAATAGTGCCCAAAGGGGACTGAAGAATAGCGATTACAAGGTAAAGATGGCAGCAGCGGATGTGGTAGCAAGGAGGTATTATAACGAGAACACCCCAACCAGCAGGTCGATTCTGCTTGCCAAGGCAATAAGGCAGGCGGACGATTCGTCGGTCGCGGAAAAGTGAGTTGACCTTAACGAAAGGAAAAAGAAGGAAGGGGAACACGGAGATAGGACGCGACTACACCCCAGAAAAAAACGCGAAGCACATGAAATATCCACAGGCGAGAAAACGCTAAGAGAGATGGAGGAACATTTTCGATGCACCAAAACTGTCACAAACAGGAAATAGGTTTCCAAGAAAAATGGTTTGGTTATCTTTCGGCGGATTGGCGTTCTTTCATGTTCCCGTTTCTTCTCCCCCACTCCCTCTTGTAGCTTCTCCGTGTTTTTGTCCAGTCCTCCGCTTTTCTCTTCGTAGCTTCTGCTCTCTTTACGCATGTACTTGTATTCACGTGTCCACGTTTCCAGCCGTCACTTCCATCTGTCAAAACGCCGAGCAGGGAAAAGCGTCCATTCGGGAAAGTGGCAGGGGGAGCTCGGAAAGTGTGGGAATTTGACGTCACTTTTTTGATTGATCACCCCAAGTGGATTGCCCAAAAATTTGAACTCAATTTATTATTATAAAGGAGGAGAGGAGGGAGAAGCGAAACCTATAGCCCGGCCACATTCACTCTCTTCATATACCCCGAATGGCCGCTGGTTATCCAGAGCGGAGCTTTCAGATTCGAACGTAAATACTCACTCATCGTTGATTAATGCGGACAAACACGGCGCCTCTTTTTTTTACCGCGGGAGAGGTGGAGACAAGAAGCCCCTCGGATGAAGGGATGGCGCCCCCGTCGTCCTTCTCTTTTCCTCTCTCTTTCTCTGCCCGCGCGCGCCCTCCCTCCACTTACCGATCATTAATTACAGGGGTTGTCGCTTTTAAAGAGCAGGGTTCCTTTGACTGCCGCCGCCCAGGGGTACCTCCGCTAGACGCGTCGATCAAGTCGGAACTCTCCACCTGCTCGGGGGACTCTCGATTCATCGATCCACGAAGCGGCGGAAGAGCGGAGAGAGGTGATTTTTTTTTATGACCAACGTCTAGCATACGAGTCGCGTGCGTCTGCAGATGGGCAAATACGGAATTCTGATTTGCTCGGAAGTGATTGGTGTTTCAAACAGAATTTGACATCGGTTTCACATGTTCGCGTGTGTCTAAGAACCCATCGAGTGGTTTGAATAATTTTGTAACTAATAATAGGTTAAGTGATGATATTAGAAAATTCGAGATTTATTGACGTTTCATTACGTGGATAAAACTGCCATTATGTATCACACTTTCAAAATGTGTAATGAATACAAATGTGAATGAATATAATTGAATATGAAAAAATGTATTATCAATTTAACACGTATCTAAATTATTGTTTATTTAAAGCATGAGTTTTGAACAAAAGAGTTTGTGATCACAAGTTTATTTTCGTCTTTACAATGAAGATAACTTATTCTGGCCGATCCGGTGGCCGAGATCACTAAGGCAGTAGTGCCGTAGCGATCTCGGACCGAAGGATCGCGGGTTCGAGTCCCGCCTCGGGCATGGTTGTATTGTGTTCGTCCTTTACCCCCTATCATCATCATTATCGTGTCATCCTCACAGTTACCATACCGTTACAAGCAATAGTGGTCGCTAATGACCTAGTAGTTGATGCGACCCGAAAAAAAAAAGAAAAAAAAAACAACTTATTCTGTTTTAGTAAGTTTGCGATCTATCTGGTGAAAATGTGGGTTTTTTGTGACGTTAAAAGCGGAAGTTTTAATGTAACTTTTAACGCAAATTGCGAATCGTCCGCATCTTTTCTCATTCCCTGAAGGAACCTTGAAAAAAATTCCTTTGTTTGTGCCTAAGGCGGAATGCAAAAATTTCCCAGGCATTTTGCGTCGTTAAAGAATTTTCGGATTTTAACGTTTGCCTAAAATGATTCTTTGCCCCCGTGAATTTAAATACAAAAAAGTGCCATCAAACGATCTCATATGAACAGTCGGTATGTGCTATTTTTTAAATTACACAGAAGTTGGTACATTCATTCATTTAAATCTCACTTATGCTTTACTGTATTCAAGTTTAAAGATGAAATGTATTCTTTAATTAAATCATCTCTGTTGAATATTTTATTCAATCGAAACACTACATTCTGCAAATGTAGGGAATTTATGTTTGGATCCTCCTCTTAAATAAATTATTCAATTTAATTTCAATATTAATCTAATTTTTTTCCAACAGAAACTGAGAAGCATATTTGGAATCATTGTAATTTTCTCAATCAATGTTACCAACGTGAAACATCTTTGGCTTCATCTTCTTTGCTTTTTTGTGAAGTTCTTGAAAGCAGACTTTTACTGTATACACTTCGAATTTTCTGCAAAATGATTAAGAATGTTTCGTAAACGCTCTGTAAACACAACGAAGAAGCGAAACTCTTCTGAGGAAGAACAATATTTAACTTTACTTCCGAGAAATTAATAAATGTATCAAGTTGCTTGCAGAATACGCGTAGCAATGCAAATATCCAAAATTTAAGAACAAGAAGTTAATTAACCAACGAGTTTTGATTTCTCTTCTCCGAGACGAGCGGTTTTGGAAAGAAATCTCGGGGGCGGTGTCGAAGGAAGTTTAAGACTAATTACAAAGGGGGGACTAGGATAACAGTTTTCGGAAGGAAGCCCCGAAGGAGTCGAAGAGTCACCCACGTGAAGGAAGGAAGGAAACCTGCCGCGTGTTGTTGACGGAGAACGCCCCCAAGAACAGAACAGTCGCAAGGGGTGTGGGCAAGGGTAGAGAGTGGAAGGGATGGGTCGTTATAAGAATGAAGGACTCGAAGACGAGCCAAGTTGTGCATGATAGAATTTATGATCCCGACGCAGCCGAGCTCCAAACTTTCTGATCTCGCCGGTTTAAAAGCAGCCTCCCGGCAACTACTTGTCGGGCTTCCTGGGGGAGGCTGGAGGCTCCGGGTCGCATTCGAGGCCGGCCTTAGAGACAAGGCGGCGGCGGCGCCGGCAGCGCGGCTGGTCGGGGACGACAAGGGCGGCCGTTGGGAGAGGCGACGTGGCTTCTGCCCTTGTACCGAGGATCAAGTAGTTGCGCGAGTTGCTTCCGCTACAGTGAGTCTGACGGGGATTACCGCCCGCCGGTTGGGCGCTGCCGCGGGCGATGTCCGATATGTGGCTTCGTCAGCTCGGGCGATGGAGGCGCCCCTACGATGGGAACGGCGCGTTGATGAACTGGCGGCCGCCCGGCGCGGAGGCGAGAGCAGAAGTTTGGGAAGTTTCGTCGCGAAAAAGGGATGGCTCTGGCCAGAGACTTCGGCATTCCAGACACCTCCCAAAACAATAATTTATTTTATTTAATGGTAATGTTTACAAATTACTGATTGTTGCTGTAGAAACGAAGTTATATTTGTCAAAATTTGAAGTACTTTCACATTATCCGGCATTGCGAAGTAACTACTGAATTTCTGTATTGAAAGAATTGCGAAGAGACTGGCGATCGACGTATGATACTGTTTATTCTTCAATGTCGTCACCCAACAAAAACTGTGATCTCCATGGATTTCCGAAAAATTAAATTGACGAAAATATTGAATGACGTTATTCATAAAGCTAAATCGCAACCAATTTATTTGTATAATAATAATAATAATAATAATAATAATAATAATAATAATAATAATAATAATATAAAAATGCGCAGTTCTGCCTAACTAAAAATATAAGTGATTGAACAAGAATAAGAAGAAATCATTGAAAGACCCCTTGCTTATAATTTAAAGAAAACCATTGGTATGAAAGTCGATAAATACTGATCTCACTAGCAGAGGAAATGTAATATATAGAAATTGGATGGCCTCAGCGATATATTGTTGGGCATCACAGCATTGGGAATTGCCCCGAAGGTTTTGCAATATTTTTCTACGAATAAGCTGGGGCTTAACGCAATGCTAGGCGAAGATAAAGAGATATTGCTTTCAACTGTAAAATTAGTACAGCACATTCTAAATATAAAGGTTCACCACTTCAGTCTCGTCTGGAGTTTCCAGGAGAAAAGGGAATATCAATCATACATCATTACTGAATGATGTCTATTATTACTGACCGCAACGAACTTAATTGAATTCCTGTGTAAACGTAGTAGTAATTTCCGGATTGAAAATTTGAGAGTTTAAGATCGAGAAAATGCAAAAGGCAATGTCAGTCTCCTGCGAATCCACGAGAAAAGACGAAGACTCGTCCCAACTGATATAGTGTGTGCATCAGAGGTGGCCCCTTTGTTGTGTTTTTCGGTTCGTCAAACGCAGGAAAGGGGCGTATCCATAAAGGGGAAAAGTTTAAAGGGCGAATGAGGATTTATATATAGCCTCGTGATGGAAGTATGATATAATAAGATAAGTGGTATGATTTATTTGCCTGGAATGATGAACACATAAGCAACTCTGCAGACTGTGAGAAATTATAAAAATGAACCCCTATTATTATTATTATTATTATTATTATTATTATTATTATTATTATTATTATTATTGTGTATGTTATTGTAATATTAGAAACCTCAGTGTATACGAATACCAAATTATATCACTCCCCTAGCAGGAAAGGGGTTCGAGACAGAATTGTGTCTGTGAATAGACAGTAAATTTCTATGACGGAGTTTTCTATGACTGAGGACTTTCCACTGACTGATCTCTGTGACACAGTATTCAAGAAGCTCGCGCAGTGGAAACTTGTCAGGTTAGAAACAAGAGAACGCACTAGCCCAGGGTCAGTCCGCTCGGGGCGGTCCAAGAGAAACGCTAAGGGCTTGTCGCAATAGATGTAGCGGGCGCGACGCGGGCGGCAGGGCAGGGCTTTGTTGTGTTCTTAGGGTGCGGGGGTGGACACAGGCGGCGGCGCGTGTCCAAAGGAGAAAGGGCCACCTCCCCCTCCCGCCCCCAACCCCGGATGCCCCGAAACCCAAGGGCCGGGCCGAGCAGGGCTCAAGGGCTTCGTCTCCCCGCGAGACACGCGTCGTTCCGCCAACAGCAGCGGCTGCGGCAGCGCGGCCCCGAAGTGTCTCCCCGCCCGCGTTTCGCCCCAGATGGCCGGCGCGCGGCGGCGGCGGCGGTGGCGGCAGAGGACTCCGCAAATTGCGTACACTTTCCGGGAAATATTTGTGAACTTCGCCGAGCCGTTCCCGGAACGGAATTAAAGAAAGGGGAAGTGAAGTCGAGGAATGGGGCAAGAAGCGGAAGACCGCCCTTTTGTTTAATATGTTTCGCCTTCTGCGGGAGCGTCTTTTTTTTAGAGAGAAGTAAGAAAATTGTGACTTTGGAGTCAACAGAGTTTGAATTATGTAGTAATTTGTTTTCTTGTGTGTTGTGGCGTCGTGGGGTTTTAAAATGTACTTGGATCTTCGGAATTAACTGTGTCTCCAACTGTTATTTGGCCATTAATTTGTCTTTATCTTTAAAAAAATGGGACCGAGTATTAACATATTTCAAATAGCGGTATATTTTATTGCAGGAAAATTGAAAACTGCATTGCTCTGCAGTGAAGTCAAAGTATGTTGTTACTCTGACGGCCAGAGAAGACAACAGAATTGATTACGGTAATTCAGTGTGAAACCAATGTTCTATAGTTAAAAAGATAAGGATACTATATTCCCCAAGATCAATAAGAAGCCTGTTCATAAATTCTTTACAAAATCGGAAATAGTCGGTACTTTAAAACACTGAAAGGTTTCAACTATTGGTATTAGGGACGTTTGATTCCTCTTTTGACAAGTTCATGTTTAAAACAGGTAATGCATCGCAAATAGTTCTATCTTAATTACAATTGAATATCGTAATTTTAAATACAATTGACATAGCTTAAACACTATTACTTTTTCTATCTAATGGTAAATCATTGATGTAAATTAAAATTGAGTATAACTCGTACACAAATGTATCTATCGGTTTAGTAGCTAATGGCCTCGATGTCCATGGGACCAAAACAAAAAAACAAAAAAATTAAAACATAGAGCTTCAATCGATTACATTATTACATACCACTACTTTCTTGCCATAGCTGTAATGTTTCAAAATTCAACGTCACAATGCATCGTTTTTCATGCGTCCCAGCGCTAAATCGAAGGAAAGTGGGTCTATACCAGGCATTAAATTGCTGCTTTATTTCTTTGGAGCGTCTCGTGCGTAGAGAACGAGAGTGAATGGAACTCAATGGAACATGACGAGCAGTTTTCGTTCTGCTGATTCATGATTCTCCCTTTTCATCCGGATCTGCTGTCGACTTCTTGTCGGAAGTCGTTTGAATATTCTAGAGGTGTTCTCAACGTTCAAAAAGGACGCCCCTCTAATGTGTATTTAAACAGTAGTAAAATGAATACACGAGTTTCTTAATGTTTGATATTGTTTGAGAAATCGGATGTCATGATGTTCTAAACAGACCTGTACTCTTGAAATATGAATAACGTACCTTGTTTGGAAAGGTAAACTCAGAGTTGAGAAAAGTTGTAATAAAAAGTGGTTGAGTTCTGAGTGGTTTCTTCGGGGATCATTAAATATTTTTGGGGTATACAAAATATATAACTCACAACCCATTTCTGCCATCGTTTAAAAATAGTTTTAGTGAAATATATTGCACGTGTATTATGAAGATGGAGTGAAAACATTTTCAATTCTTTTTCATGAAAAAGTCATAACAATTAAATATACATACCTACTACTTTTCTTAACAAATCGTGGTGAAAAACTCGTCTTGATTAAACTATTACTTTCCAAATTAGAGAGCAATTTGTGATCACTTTATTATCTCACTTGAGAGTACTAAAAAAGTTAGAAAGGTAACTGTGCTCAGATACACTATGTGTTTTCAACGCAACGTCATACTCAACTATTATATTATGGCATAAAACGCACGATTGAGAACATTACAGGTCATAAGAATCTTAGTCTAAAATATGTTCAGAAGGTTTTCTTATAACTCAGATTATTGAAACTATTTTCAGAGTAGAATTAATACCGATCAATTTATTTAAAAAAATGTGGGAAAGTTGTGTTAAGTTGGAACAACTGTCAAGAAAACATCGAAATCAAAGAATAACAGTTTTTTTTTTCTATAATGCAATAACAATATGAGATCTCTGCCCTTTAAAAATGAATAAAAGTAAAAGGTAAACAATTTCTTGCAAAAAGCTTCTTCATAACGTAATGAACAAATTTACTGTAGCATTTGTACATAAAAATATGGCACAGTTGAGTAAGAAAAATAAGGTATTTTAGAAATTGTATTTAGTTTCAAAACATTTGAATGGCAAAAATTTATGAAGATTAACATTTTCGAAGCGCGCATGTCTGACGGCTCAGTCTCGAATATCTCTTCTCCAAAATCAACGTATTCCAGAAGAATCGTAAAGTCTGTGTTCCAAGAGAAGTTTCGCCTGCAGCGCTCCACCACATAGACCTCTCCACTTGCCGCACGCTTCCACATGACGCTTCCCTAAGGTGTTGGAGGCCCCAACACTCGTGATAAACGAACCACAACACGAAACTTTCCTGTTTCGACAACAAAGGTCTCGCACGGTACTTTTCAGGAGCCCCCGGGGCATCGGCAAATAGCGGCGACGGTGGCGGTGACGGTGACGACGTGGCACTGTGGTTTGAAGTACGCAATAAAGAGGGCACAATGCATTTTTTCCCTCCAAAATTTATGCAGTTGACTGATTTACCTGAAATGAGAAGGGTCCAGTAGTTCAAGTGTTCATAATATATTTCAATATTTTGGCCGTCTTGACTAGATTTCATACATATATTTAACCTATGTTGGAAGCCTCATTACATAGTAAATGTTCTTGTTATAAAATTTCATTTTTTTCTTGTCACTCCTCATTAATTCGTATAATTACCATGTAACAATTTCAGAAATAATTCATAGCTAATTAATTTCTTCAATTTGTTTTATATATTTATAAATGTTTGAATAATAAATGTATAGCGATATATTATTTAACAGAAAATTAAGTAATACTAATATTTATTGAAATTATATTTTATTAGCAAATTTTTTTACATATTTTTGTTAACCTCTCCAGAATTATTAAATAAACAGATGTAAAGATAAGTCGTAAAAATTACAAAACGTAATTAATAATGTTAATCCTTATCAGTATAGTAAGCTTAAATATAACCTTGCTAGTATTTGAAACATAACCTATAACTATACTCATTAAGGCGGCTTAAAGCAGAACAATTTTGGAGACACCTTCTCGTATGTCATTGCCTATCCGAGATCAGTGAGAACTCCATACGTCGGATCTACGTACTCAAATTACGCGCTATACCTTAGAAGGGAGTCTTTTTGCTCGCATGACCCCCCAATCCGACCCACAGGACGGCGGCCACGCAGGACGCGTCCACGGGCTTTGCGGACCCGAAGGGGGCGTGGAGGTGGTATAGGGGGAGGGTACGGACGCCTCGGGCAGGAGAGGGGGAGGGGCACTCGGGCCAGGAACCAGTCGACCTTGGGCTGAGGCGGACGATCTGGGAGCAGCGGCGGAGGCAGAGGGAATGATGAGGTGGGGGCAGGAGATGGTGTCAATGGGCAGTGGTAGGGCCAGGAGGCTACCACAGGCTGCGTTGGTCGATGGTGGTGGAAATGAGATGAGGTTGACAACGGCAGGCAATGATGAGCTCAGTTTGGTGATGAGGTGGAGACAATCGACAGCATGACATGAGATCGAGTCAGTAAGTGGGGGTGTCAGAGGGCATGTGCTGTTTTCAAGAGCGGATTAAGGGATAAGGCGTATTGAAGGGGAGGGGAATGACTTACCTTTCTTATGTCATTTTTTGTAATTGTACTCGATTGATTAAAAATAGCGCATATTGACTGTATGACATCCAAAAGGCTGTCATCTACATTTTTTTTTAAATTCTATCAACTGAATGGGTGAAAACTAGAACGGTATGAGTGACATTTCATAAATTCTGAGAAAACTGTTCATTTAATTCCATATTACTGTAAAGTCGTAGTGCTCTGTTTCATCATTAAAACCACGTAATTTCATGTGTTCAGTAAAACCACGAAATTATGTTGCAATGGAAATATAGCTTAAAACACGCGGTTTTTTTTTCAGAATTTATAAAATGTCTTTTATACTGTTCTGGTTTTTACCAGTTCAATTATTTGTTTTAGCATTTTAAATAAAATTATGGAGAAAGAATATGAAGTGAAATGAGCCTTCCTGAAATAGTTGTAGAGAGTTAGGTTGAAAATGTATGTCAAGAAATGGACCAAACGTCAATTCTTCAGTTTACAAGGGTTATGTTTAATTTTTCCCCTTTTCTCAGCCAGTAAATGTAAGCTCTCAATAATTCCATATATTTACATTCTTAGACCCGTAAAAACTATTGTTTATTTAATGAACTGGCCACCTTCAGTGTCTGACACACACATTTTCTGACTTACGGAATAGAATATGTGTTAATTCGGACAAAGATGACAAAGATGACATCAACTATTCCATTCCTTAATAATGTCGACAACTCCTCAACAGCATTGCCTCAATTTCTTGAATACTCTTTTAATCCAACTCACTAAAATTTGTGCATCCCCCGCTATCGAATGGGCAGAATTCAAGCGAAGGATGCGCTACCTGACGGAGCTAGTGCGAGTCTGGTTACAGCGACGGCGTCAGAGGCCAAGACGTCGATGCTTCCCCCCCCCCTCTTCTTTCCCCCACCACTTCCCGTTCTAGCTCCTTCTCCACCGCGCGCGCGGCGCCGCTCGCTTGTTTCCGGATGAGTGACGACGGCCGCCGCGTCCGCGGATTGCGTGACGTTTTAAAAGATTCTGACAACTCCCCCCTCTCCTCTTTCCCCTCCTCCTCCTCCTCTATCCCGCGCCGAGATGCGCTGCCTCCGCGGCGTCGAATTCCACGGCGGCGTCTCCGATGATGAAGCTCATTTCGGGTATTAGAAAGAAATAACGCTCGTCAACGCGGTAAATTATAACGGTGTAATAAAGTCGAGGAAACACATCCACGTCGTAAAACACGCTTCTTTTTCTTGGGAAACACAACCGGCGTTTGTTTGAGAGAAAAATAATTGTGAAACACTGGATTGGAAGCGGGTGCAAGTCGAACTCGCTTATAAATATCGTTGGGTTGCTACAAAACGACAAGTTGTGTCTCTCTTGAAATATTTTACGAGAATAATGTACTGCAGTTAGGTGTTATAAATCTTTATAAATCTCCATACATAAAAGATATTTCTTTGGGAATATACTGTGTGTGCGTGTCTGTTGCACAGTAATTTCTGATTGCTTTCCAGTTTTGAGTGTGTGCTTATGAAAAGTCGAAAAAACAGAGGGGGAGAGGATCATGGCTGCAAAATATATCTCCAAATTCTTTACTCTCCGAAATGTAATTGAAAACTTATAATACGCGCTACAAAGATGAAGGTAAATTTATTCAACTGCGATCGGGTTATTAATTACATAAATAAGGTAATATAATAACACGCAAATAATATAAAAATGGTAAAAGTTATAATGATAAAAAAGTATAATAATAATAATAATAATAATATAAAAAAGGTAAAAATTTCAAGTTACATGAAGAGAAAAAGAAGAAAAAAACGTCTAAACTTTTAACCCGAACTGACTTTTTACACAATTAACACCGCACCGCACTAAGACATCACTGCACTGCACTTCACTAAAACCCTCGAACCACCTCCTTCATTATTTCTCTGCTCTACACTGCACGGCACCTTACTTCACAACAAACACACGTCGCCACATTGCAGTGTGGTATACTTCCGCAAGTGTGGTATACTTCCGCGGCGGTATAGTTTCACTAGACGTCGAGCGAGGCATCATAGCGCCGATCGGGTTCAGTCACCAGGCACAGCAGAGCGGACGGAGCGGACAAGCGCGGGCGAAGCAGAGGGTGCAGGGTGGCACATCGTGCGATGCCTCGGGTGCGGTCAGAGTGGCCAGAATGGGCAGGGGGATGTGTGACGAGCGTACATGAGGTGCAGGGAGGGGGCGGCGATTGGGTTGGTGCAGGCAGAGCTGTTTAATAGATAATTGTGGTAATTACCAGGGCAACGCCAATCTACTAGTACATTGGAACAAATATAATATATGATTCAATACATGTATTTCACTAGCTACTAAAGCCAGGGACCTGATAACGTTCTGTAATTCCAGTATTAATACTTTAAGCAAACTAAAGTTCTTTTGTATATTTGATTATCGGAACATCATGAGCGAATGAAACTCTTTGTATTATTCTTTACCTTAAAAAGACGTTCTTAAACGTTTTGAAAGAATAATGCAGGTTTGTCTTTCTTACTGCATGAGTATTAAATGCTCAAAATATTAAAAATGTATACTAAATTCTGAAAATGCTTTTCTTCAAATATCTGCATTAAAAAGTAAATAAATATGTTTAGTACAAAAATAGTGATATAAAGAACGTAATTATTTACATTCTGGATTCGTATACTTGACACTTAAATTATCTACTGTTAACAGAAAAATTAATCATTAAAATTATTTCACGGATAATTCAAAAATAGGGCAACAAATTGCCTGAATGTTCCCGGAACTGAACTACCATTTCAATCGATACATTCATTTCCGATCGGATTCAAAGGGCAACCAAAACAAAGAAGCAAAATCCATTAGTACGCCAACATCCGTTGACTTGGCTTATTTCCGCAGACATCAACCCCGGCGTTCCTTCGATTTTCGCCGTGCATTTGCATGCGTACGCTGCCAATTGTTAAGAAAACACGCGCCACCCTTTCGTATTACGAGGCTGCCTTCGTGTACACACAGCTTTTAGAGCCGCCAATAAAAATAGTTTCTCGAAAGCAGGCGTCGTATTTCCAGGCAGCGCTTTATAGAAGCGCGTATAAATTTGTTCGCGTCCGATCGCGTGCGGAAACGTGGCAAGAACCGGAGGGCAGATTCTGGGGGCGGGGAAAGAGAGAAAGGAAAGAATAGGAAAAGAAAACGGATGTAAAAGAAGAGATCTGCAGGATATAAAACCTGAAGAAGCAATTTATCTGAAAAATCAATTTAATTTATAATTTTAAAAAAATAATATATTTTTTAACTGCATTTGAAATATTAATTTTTTTTTTGCTCATATAATTAATTATTTTTCCTAACAACCAAATCGGTGAAGGCATCTCAGAACATCAATTTATGTCAGTGCAGTGCCACTAACCGGGAGGTCCTAGGGTTTGAGTCCCATCGGTGGCAGGATTTTCGTCATTATCTAGATAGCTAGGTCGATCTCTGGAGATGAATTCTAGCGGCCGGCTGCTCTAGTAGTTTTCCAAAAAACGCCAGGCGAATACCGTAGCAGTACCGTAACAAAAGGGCCACGGACCACTGCGTTCTTTTCTTCGTCTACCTTGTCTTTTCTTTGCCCCCACCTTAAACACACTTACACTTACGTGCACTACACTACCACACTTCCTGTCAGGAGACCAGTTTTGAGAGCAGAGAGCATTTCCCGGCAGGGGCGGTGCCCCGCTGGTGGGAAATACCTTGTTAGGGAAATTTCTGCTAGACGAGTGTAGCTCGCCGTCCAATGGGAAAAGATAACCACCACCTCTCGGGACAAAACGTACACTACACTTACGGGAGTAATGTCCTTAGCAGTTGACGCGCACAGATTCACTTGTCAATCAATCATAATACAACAAGAAGCCGAAAATACCCGGAACATGTCAAACATTTCACGGCAATTCTACTTTATTGCATGCCATACCGAACCATAATCATTACCAAAGTACTCGTAATGCATCTTTTGTTCCGAGAGTCACCTGCAGTTCTGAGGTTCGCCCGCTGGTTTCAGACCCTTCCTCTTTTTTTTTTCTCCCTTCTGACCCCTCGCGCTGCCGGCAAACAATATATTCCCAGGCTCGTACCTCGGGGAACAAAGGCACATGCTCCCAACGGCGACCCCCGCATGCAACGCGGTCGGAAAGACCGCCCTCTCATTACTCAACACATCTTTATCCCGGACAAAAATGCGAATGCACGCGTAAATATAGTTTATATACCATATATTTTAGTCCGAATAGGTAGCGAAATGGGAGGCCTTGTTGCAAACCAGCTGCGTTTGCGTGTTTTGCAAGAGCGAAAATGTGGCTTCGCAGTGAATTTAGGAAAGTTAGTTCATGTATTTTTGGTTATTACGTCATGAGTAACTACCGTTTTTAGGATTACAAAATGGATGAGTCTGCTCTGAAAGATGCGAGACAAATGAATATTATGAAATTTTATGGATCAAAACGGTTGAAATTAACAGAGTGAATAAGCAAAATTCCTGTATAATAAAAATACTAGTGAAAGAAATTGCTTGAAAAGGAAGTGTGTGTGAAACTTGAAAGAAAATTAAACGGACTTTACCTCAACAAGTGCAAAATAAAAGTTGTTTATGAAAAGTTTCTACAAACTTTGTTATGAGTAATGGCAGTTTCATTTAGCCTTACAACATGCACTTTCAGGGCAGTATTCAAATAGTACAATTTTGAATGGAATAAATACGACTGCTCATACTTACAGTATAGTTTTTAATTTTTCAGTATTCATTTTCCAATTTTGTTTTCGTACAGCGTTAGTAAAATCAATTTTTGTTTGTATCCCTCACCAAAAGCCGTAGCTGGCAATGCGATTACAATGGTTGCAAGAGGGAGCTCGTTAAAAAGTCATTACTTCTTTTAATATTTCCCTAAACATTTAGTTGAGGACTGAATACATGTATATAAGTTACTTTTGAACGGTTCAAGAACTGTCAAACTTAAGTAAAACAGGACAAATTTAGCTCTACTTACGATATATTAGAGAATTTTTAACCGAAAACCGAGCGTTCCCGTATATGCTGTGCAGATTTTTCTAAAGAAGAGTAAAATAAAAAAATAGATATTACGGTGTCGATGTAAGAATTGCTTGATGCCTGATAAAGTTGTGAATGCGCATAAAGAAATTTCGATGTGTGGAGAATTGAGAGGGTAGGTCAGAAAATTTGTATTATTTTCACATTTTATCCATTTATTTTGCCTGCTTTAGGGTTATAAATTTACACTAAATATACAAAACTAGTTAACTATTTTGTATATTTATTGTTTATTTAGAGCCCTTAAGAAGACCAACTAAGTGCCCTAAACATTGGCACTGGTAAACAAACTGACTTTTATCGACCTATTCTCAGGATTCTCCTCATATATTTATAATATGAGGTCAAGATCAACATAATGTAAATTTGATGCAGTTCCATTTATATAGGTTCCTTGGTGACAAAACTGTTGTGGTAGTATTCTAATATTAATTATTATTTACGAATCCCTAGTCATGACATGAACCATATTGAGAATGAAAATTCATTGCCGGTTGTCTACGGAGCTCTCATTGCTGCACACATGATATACTCGACTTGTATGGACAACACAATTATTAAGCAAAATTTAGGGAAGTGTGCTGATGCGCAACTCGATATTTTTCGATCTATTTTGAGATTCAAAATGCACGTTTGTCTAGCGCTTGTCACTGTACACAACCACTTAACATCGGAATTGTGCTGACAAATATTACATCAAAATTAGAACTTCGTGTTTATGATGCACTAGACATGAAGTCTATTCAAATTCATTGTCACTCCGTCCACAAAGCTCTCGTTATTCTACACCCCCAAATATGAATAAAGTTGATGAAATCAAACATCAAAAGCAAAAAACCTAACAACATCAAAAACATTGTGTTTATGTTGCACTAGACACGAAATTATAGTCGGACCCAAATTCCGTGTTCGTTTGCCTAAAAGGCTCTCGATTCTGCGCCCCTTGCGTAAACAGCGATAGAGAGCGAACGGCTGTCAGCGCGTTGTGAGGGAGGGAGATCGAACGGCACGTGTCAGCACGTGGGTGAACCCTCGGTCGCGCCCTTTGGCCGCACATCCTCGCCCTTTGGCACCCCGCGGGGCGGGCGGGACCGACCCGGGAGGGGGTGGAGCCGGGGGCGGGCCTTGCGACCGGGGGTGGCGAAGACAGCGAGACCACAACGGCGACACTGGCGGCGTAGGTTGGCACTTACAGCTAGACGACATGGGAAACAGAACGGACAGGCAAATGGGCAGGCGGACGGAGGTTTTGAAAAAAACAAACAAACAAACAACTCTATTGATTAGGGGCTAACTATTCGTGAAATCCGACTACTTAACGTGTTAAAGTGAATAGTTGACTACATATTAGAAAAGGATTTGTTCACCTTTTCTTAATCGGGCCCCACAATACAAGTTTTTCCGTCGAAAAATTAGTTTCATTTAGCCGCACATCATCGATCCGTCGAAAAATCGGCGTATTTTGCCGAAGCATTACATAACTTTCTCTATAGTACGTTATTACACCGTAATATACCGTAGTACACGTACGTATAGGAGAAAGTAAAAGGGACGAGCCGGGAGTGATCTTTGGAATAGCGTCCGTTTATTTCATTTCGCCCTCTAGCAGTCGGGTTCAAAAAGCACTCAAATCTTGAAAAATTTATCGTGGACAAAGCGTGTTCGCGGTACAAAGCGACCGGGTTTTTTCGTTCTCTTTTGAGTGAAACTCGTGAGTTAATTCCACTTTGCTCATTCATAATTCATCCCCTCGGTAAGATTATCGTCTACTCATCAATTCGTTGACATTGAGACTCATGGAAACATTGTAAGAGAGGCAATTAAAATGAATAACTAATGATAAACCGGTGGTAGCAATAAAGTAAGAGAAACTTTTCTGTTGTCGGAAATAATGTAACACTATCGAAGAGTTGTTATCTCGAACTAAACAAAAAATACTATCTGACACTTGCAATCATGATCAATCGCAAGGCTTAAACGATAGAATTTCTTTGCACACTGTGTTTTCCTAATAGAAATGATTGGTTTATGAATGATTTACAAAGCGTTAACTTCATATTTATTTCATTATAATTGACCTGCGTTTCTTAAACGTTCTGTTAATGCAGATCCCTTGACGTTGAACACGTGAAATTCAAGAGTCATCAATAGACGATTGAACATCTGTTGTTCTCTGTCACATTACAAAATTATAACTATTTCATTTCTGAAAATAGTTTAATCATGCTCACTTCAAACAAAAACAAAATGTTGGAAAAGTATGCGTATTAGTGCTGATACATAAACGTTCAAATGATATCAAATTTAATTTTATTTTCTTTTTCATCCACATCATTCAATAAGAGTTTACACAATGAATGACAATTATTTTTTGTTTTTCCGAACGAGAAACGTATTGCTTTAAATATTTTATACTAACAATTATGTAAATGAAAATTATATCACAAAATGGCTGATCTTAACTCTGTGGATTCGTGAATGTCTGCTCATAGCACTCCTATCTTGATTTAAATGAAGTAGGTTACAAACAAAATACTCAGGGAAAAGGGTAATGAAATGCAAATGATTACGCTGTAAGATTACGATGGAATCTAGGAGCGAAGGATTATTGGGGTGCCAAGAGGTGCTATAGAGGAACCTACGAGCAAATGGTAATGGCCGAGGTAGCTTCGTTGAGTAGTTGGGTGTGTGGCGATATGCAATTAATTTAGCGAACTGTAATGTGGTGCGCCGGGAGACGACCCAAGAACCCTAGAGTTGAAATGATCATAGTGATAGGCCATAGCTATGCGCGAAGACGGTCGTTGTAACGCATATAGAAGCTTGCGGCACCGAGAAGTGCACCACGAGAAGCGAGATGTGCTAAGGGAAGGAGTGAGACTAACAGGACAAAGAGACAAGCTTCGGAGAATTGTGGGATGTTATTAGAGTATTGCGAGATGCAAGAGACTGTTATGGAAGAGTAATGTATAGAGTTGAATGATTCTGTGAATATTTTAGCGAAATTGACGGGAAAATACAAGAAGAAAAATTTACACAAAATTGTAAAGAAATGACACTTTAATCTCTTAAATCACCTCAAAATTATTTTTAAGAATATCAACATCAGTAGTATCATTTCAGATATTTAAAGACAATGCACCATTCTTATCCTATACAAAAATAGTATTTACAATTAGGTCGTGGATATTTGAAACCCCGAGCATTGAGGATAGCCTGCACAGTAAAGAATTTAAAAATGTATGAAAGGGAAGATTTGATTAACAAAGTAAATAAATTGACCTTAGAAATCTCTAAACTTTTTGATATTTCAAAGAAAACGAATGTCTTCTCCCTCTCAAATATACCTCAGGTATACCATACGTAACGTGGGAACCTCAAAGAGGAGACGTAACTTTTGACAGTAACTTGTTACACAAAGAAAAAAAAATCGGCACGTGGTACAGCAGTGAGAAAAAGCGAGTGGTGTCGATCAGACCCGAGAAGGCGACGAGGCACTTGCAAGACAGCGCGCGTCCCCAGTCCTCCCGGGTCGCGACCGACCCGCTGCGCCGTCCTCGCCGCGTCTCCCGGGTGGAAGCGCGGTGCGTCGCGTCAAAGGGTCACCTGAAGCGGCGACACGCCCAGCACGGACCTCCTCGCGATGGAAAGGAAACACGTAAAATGGAATCTTTAACAATGGGCCTTTGCGGAGCAGCCGCGCCGGTGAGGACGGCGAAGGCGGGGGTGGTTGGGGAGACGAGGCAACGGAGGTGCAGGCAGAGAGGGTGGTGATGGCAGCGAGGAGGGCTGAGCTGTTGAGAATAGTGATCTTCACTGAGGCAGTAGTGACAAAGGTGACGTGGTAGGGAGCAGCGTATGCAGGTAAAGGCGAGGAGGAGTCGGTGGTGGCGGAAGGAGTGAGGAAGAGACTTGTTAGCGGGGAGGCTGAGTCTGAGGCGGGGAAGACCGTGGTGGCAAATGGAAAGTGGAGGAGATAGACACTGACAGTGGCAAGTGACGGCAGATGCAATAATGGCGGGTAGTAGGAAGTGCAGGGAATGCGGCATGGGCAACTCAAAGGCGGCAGCGAGATTGGCAGTAGCATTCAGTGACAATGGTGGGAATGCGGATTTAGGAGAGAGACTGCGGGGATCGCAGTAGTGACAACGACGACAGGGATGGCAATGCCACGGAGACAGTGACAGAGGTGACGGGGTGGCACAAGGTAGGGAGTACGGCAAGGGCGTCAGCGCAAGGGTGAGGAGTGAGGGCAATGTCGGGGCCGAGATCAGCGGTAGAGGCAATGTGCGCAAGAGCAGCTCCGCACGGGTTCGGCGGAGGCGGCAGTGGCGGATGGGCGGGATGGGCGCGGACTGTCTAGTGGAGAATGGGTGTAGTTGGGGAGGACTGGCATCGGAGGTGGAGGCAGAACGAACAGTGATGGCCACGGGGAAGGCAGAGAGGCAGATGATAGGAAAGCGGCAGGAGTGGCATGGGTTAGAGGAGATCGCACGGGGCGAAGGTGATAGGGGTAGCAGAGGGAAGAAAGAGCGGTGACTGCCGCTAGGGCAGCGATTGCCTCTACAACGGTCGGCGGGGACGGCATCGGCGGCGGCGGGGAGCGACGCCGGCAGCGGCAACAGCGGCCGCGGTCCGCGCTCTGAACCTTGTGGAACTCCGCGCGCGGGGGATTCGAGCCGTTTTTGTCAAAGGCGACGCGCGGTGCGGCGCGGCGCGGCGCGGTGCGGCGTGAGAGGCGGGTGGACGCGTCGCACGCGGCGCCTCCGGGGGATTTGGAGGCGCTCCTGGCAGATATAAGAGGGCGGTGCGGCGCGCGGAGCAGCCCTTGTGGCGCTTTGCCTGCCGCACCGCACGACCTCGTGGGCGCCGTAATATGTGGACCGAAGCGGCGTGGTACGGCGCGCGGAAATAAAAGGCAATGATTTTGAGCAGCGTGAAAGGATACCTCATACGAAGTGCTCGGCGAATATTATTAGTTTTAAATTAAAGTTGTAATGTAAAGTTAAATTTCCCCGCATAGAAGAAACGTTGGAGTGTTTGGTTTTGAATGTCAATTGCGGTATTAAAAGATAGGATGAAGCAGAAACGAAAGGCAAAGATTTTCCGGTGCGTGAGGGGATACCTCATACGAAGTACTCGGCGAATATTTAGTTTGAAATTAAACTTTTTGGATAGAAACTTGTCATGTAATAGAAACGTTGGAGTGTTTGATTTTGAATGTCAATTGCGGTGTTAAAAGATAAGATGAAGCAGAAAGGCAAGGCAAAGATTTTCCGGTGCGTGAGGGGATACCTTATACGAAATGCTCGGTGAACATTATCAGTTTAAAATTGAAACTTTTAGAACAGAAACTTGTCATATAATAGAAGTTATGTAGTGTTTGGTTTTGAATGTCAATTGAGGTATTAAAAGATAAGATCTGCTATGCATCGCTTTCAGAGATATTGCGAAGGAATAAAGGTTCACAAATCTACAACGCTTTTATAGTGAAGCTGTATTTTTATTTATTCACATGTCTTACTGAGTAAATAAATTTAATTGCAAAGTAAATTTTGAAATTGCAAACAGTAAGAATAACGTTTTATAATTTGAGTGTTTAATAAAATGTTATTTTCCAGTAGAATGGATGTACTGAAACAATTTTGTCGAGTGTGAACATAAACATGCCTTTGAAATGTAAACCACAACTGTGTATGAACTTTCTGATATTTTTATACGGTCGTTCACTGTATACGTAATGCGTAAACATATGACATACACTTTCAACCTTTAGTGAAAACGTATGCTCAACCACTGTAAACGCAAGGTGAACCCTTTCTATAAGAACTCTTTCTTCGACCCACCTTAAACCCCTGCATCCCTAACCGTGAGACAGTCTTGCCAGGGGCGACGCCAATCTTCAGGTCGCTTAAATTTCCCCGCATAGAAAATAAACTTTTCCCCCCTTTCCACAAGTGAATAGCGCACGGTATCACGCGAAAGCGTCGGCCTTCAAAACCCCTCACGGGAGATTACTCTCCAAAGGGCTGCAGGGTCACAGAGACGCGGCATCCACAGGGAGCAAAGGGGGAATTATAGTGTCACTCCCTACGTTCGGGGGGGTAGCTTAGCCGAGTGACTACACTTGAACGAAGCAAGGCGCGCCCTACGAAGATGTCCTCGCGAGGGGAGGACGTCCAATAGAGGACGATGAGGAAGAGGTGGAGGAGGAGGAGGACTGCTTGACAAGCGGAGTGGAAGATGAGCTGAGGTGGAGGCTGGGGAAAACCTCGAGGAAGAGCGATTATCGTGCTAGGCTGTGAGTTCATTGGAGGAGGAAGATAATGAAATGGAAAGTTTCTACAACAATTAAAGGTTTAAACCCGTGTTTAGGCGGTAGGGGTACCCCTTTCGGCGTTCTTGAAAGGAAATCCAGTATTATTAGGGGATGAGCAGTAGTCACACTTTGAATGGTCCCCTTCGAGAAACGAATGTAAGAATGTTACGATCTGAAGCTATGTACTCGTATTCTGGCGAGAACTATTCTGGTGAATTTTCAAGTAGTAAGCGTAGTCAAGTTTTGAATGTCCGTATAAAAATTAAAGTGTACATTTCAAATCAATTGAGTTGTATTAGTAATTTGCTTACAGAATTATCATATTTCAAATTGACATGTCATCACAAACAAGTTTCCTTACAAATAACATCTGATAGACCATGTAGAACAGTAATCAATAGTTTTCTGTTAATACAAACTACTTTACAACTTTTTTAGTAAGACGTCGTTTTTAGTTTCGTCGTCTTTAGATAGACAACGTCTATATTTAATAGTTACTTTCACAGTTTGAACGAAATTGAGACGATCCTGTTTTGATTTTAAATAATAAATATGAACTTACATTCGTTTAGTAAATTCATAAAACAGTTTAAAGAGTAAGTGAATTGCTTGGTGGATAAAAAACGGACAGCATTTGAATTATTTTTTTAAAATGTTAAATAGTAAAAAAATCGTTGAACCATTTCTACTGTTAAATAATATTTAAATATTATAATCTACTTAAACATCATGAAACTGAGCATAAACAACGTTCAGCCTTCACTAACGTGAATAAAAATGTATTACGGTTTCTCGTGAAACACGAAAGTGGTTGCCGTTTATTCACATGAAAGCGCTCCTTCAGATGAACACGTCGCAGGAAATATCATAATGTTTTCTCTCGTCGGAGACGTTCCTTTCCAAATGTGGCGGGACCTCATTGGATTATCGGGAGGATCTAACTGACCTTTTGCTCCGACCCACGCTCTAATACCTGGAGTCGGTGCGACGTGTTTGTTCCCGTATCTCGTTAGCGTGTTAAAACTGTATCAGCAATGCGTGACAACGGAAAATAAAAGAATAAAAATAAAAGAAGCACTGCCTCCATTTTCACTTCATGGCTGCCACACGAAAATTCCTTACGCTCGTTTAACGTGGGAATACGCACGGTTCAGAGGCGCAGAACTCATTCTCTCGGTACACAGATTACTACTCATGCCATGTGGTTAACGAGTTACTACGGTTACTACATGAAGCAGTAACAGTTCGCAATGCAAAATTCTACTCAGTAATGTGACTCACTGAAATGGTAGAAAAATACATGATACACAGATTTTATGCTATCTTCCAATACTCTTTACAAAAATATTTGTCTTCAAAAAGGTTTAGTCTAGTCTAGTTTAACGTCGAGTTTATGCATGATTCTTTCGCAAGTAAGCCATAGCATTTCGAACATACGGCATTTAATGTTTTCGACTATGGTGTTGCTGGTTGATTGTTGTTCTCATGGAAAATTCGGTCGCACTATCTGGCAAACTAAATTGTATATTAGATGTATTACTAAATTGTAAATTGTATATTAGAATATGAAATTGACAGCCTAAGACAGTAAAATGATCGATGGTGAATTCATGTATGATTCAGGGGGGAATTTTGCAACTTCACTCTGGTATAGATCAGTGACGATAGTACGTGAAGAGTTGAACATTGTAATTATTATTTTTATTGGCTAGTTGGATATCAATTGTATGACTACATGTGTTTTTGGAAAACGTATTGTATCTGAAGAAGAATTCAAAAGTTCGAAATTTGAAACGTCTGAGCGTAAATATACATTGAATTCATTGTGTGTCCTTTTAAAGTTATACGACTTTTTTTAAACATATGATTTGACACGTTCGGTTCATTTCTGTGAAATGACGTTAGCGTCACCGTGATTACCTATATCACAATCATCTGATTTACTACTAAATATTTGGAAAATACTTTAGTTTCCTCTCAATGTTTATTCATTAGAGGAGACATTAATTAAATGAACATACATGTAAAACTAAGTTACCTACTACGCAAGTAACATACATTTTGTGAAAGGGCCTTTGAAATTCACTCTTTTCGCCATACGCAGCCTGCTATCTACTACGGAACCGCTTGGGTGACCGCCACCACCGCCTCCGCCGCCGCCGCCTCCGTCTCCGCCGCCACCGCCGACCCAGCGCAGCCTCTGGCACGCGGTGCTGGTTATCGAAATGTCGACGCTCCCTCGGCCATGGCACCGCTCCAGCGGGGGGCAGGGGTTGGGGGTGGCGGCGGGGGCGGAGGCGGCGGCGGGTCGACAGCGTTCGATTACTCGGAATGCCATGGATACGTGAAAAGTCACGGCAAAGAGGGCGGAGAAAGTTTAGGACTACGGCGTTAAAGCAGACGGTAGAGTATAAGGCTGCGTCAGGAATGATGGAAAGGTAAAAGAAGAAGAGATTGCAGGGGAGGTGGAGAATTAAAGAGGGTAAGGTAGGAACGGAACACGCAATAAATTTTGGAGAAAATGGGAAAAATGACTTAAGTTATAAAGGATGAGGATGATGAATGGAATAAATGAGAGAGAGAGAGAGAAAAAAGGAGTAAAGCTAGTGGTAGTCGTAAAAAGAGGACAGAAATATTGCTAATGAGTAATAACGAGAGACACACAGATTAAAAGTAGCAGAACGTGAATCATCAGAGGCATTCATGATATAAGACTGGCAGAGATTGATGAAGACAAAGGAGAAACACATTAGAAGAGAATGTTCCTGGCTCATATTAAGAACATACGTCAACCGGATAAATGTTGAAAGTACTATCGGAATATTACACGTTACTAAGAACAATGGCATTATGCAGTGTCATATTATTAAACAACGCATGAATATGACGGCAAGTCCATTAGAATACAATTCAAACAATACTCAGTAATTAATAATAATTCCATTTAAAATTACATAGTTATACGCTGTTTGTAAAATATTTGCAAAATATGTAATTGTCTGTAAAATATTTACTCAATGGTCCAATACAAATAATTGAAATATACAGTTATCATCAATTCTATTTTAGGTTTTTATATTTTTCTCGACAAACTATACCTTGTACTGGATTGTTATATCATGTAATGATTGTCCGATTCTCGAACTTTACAATTAAGTTGCAACATCCTTCAAATAAGGCGGCATAAAGTTTTTGTCGTTTCATGTCAAAACATATAAGACGAATACCCAAAATGGCAGCTACGTTTTACAAATCTGGGAATATCCGTCATCTACAAGACGTAATCTTTACTTGTTGCAATTATTCATCTTCTATTTAGCTCCTTGTGAACCACAAAAATGTCTCATTTGACCTACGTCGACACGTGGCATACGAACGAAATGATCTCCTTATGTCTTTATCCCGGTGACGCGAAGTCAGTATGAAGAGACGATAGTCCAAGTGGCGACGATGATGGGTCACAATGGTCCCGCCACAAAGGTTTAAATATTAAAGTGTTTGGTAATTCCTTGACAATCAATCGCCGTTTTATTATGATGAATTTCTATCATTTCTCACGAGAATTTCTAAGCTAACGGCAACCCTTTGGCAATTCCATGCAAATGGAATTGATGGAGGTTCGCCGTTAATTCCTTCGCCTTAACGTTCGCCTAAAGTCCAGCAAAACTAAATTTGAAACAATTTAACCGGTTTAATTTAGTACAGCATTGCCGCTGTACCTGCACTGAGCCTGAACGGGAGGTCCTAGAATTTCAGTATTGGGTTTTCGATTTTAGTTATGTTGCTAGGTCAAATTCTGCCACAGTGTAGGGAATTATAGCCGGCTGGCTATTCGGATCAGTAGTTTTCCGATCAAACCAGGTGAGTGCCTGAGCAGTACCCTAACATACGGTCCACGGGCCGGGCGGGATCTTTTCTTTTCCTTCTTTGACCTCCCCCTTATACAAACATACATGCACTACACTATCACACATGTCGGGTGCTTAGAGCATGCCCCGGATGCGGCTGTGCCTTGCTGATTAGATGTACTTAGAAGGATACCCCCTAAAATCCATGTGAAGATCAGCGTCGTATCTGACTGACCAGTGGAAAGGGAATCAATTCCACCTCCCATGATTAGAACATTCGCTACACTAACGGGCGTGCCTGGAAAGATAAATTAATCAACAATAATTTTATGTCCATAGTAAGAAACGGCTCTTATCTTTACCAGAATAGTATCATCATCATTCTATAGACAAAAAATGCCTTGATGCCGCCATGACATTCTGTTCTCCACTTCATCTCTGTATAGTTAGTAAAGTTTTGTTATTTTGGAACAGAATAATGCACACTCAAAACTTTCTAATCACAATTTTTGGCCATATCTACGGTCCATTCCGCACGTGAATCATTAATCAATATGCTTTAACGGCGTATAAAAAAAACACAAGCCAAAAAACAGAACAAGTCGCATCCGGCCCTGTGGACGCGCGCCAGCCGTCGCCCGCGGAGGAAGCTCCTTGCGTGGTAGCGACGGCGGCGGCGACGCGACGAGGCGACAGCGCCAGCGGCGGTGGCGGCGGCGGGGGGGGGAGCTCCCAACTGCCTCCGTCATAATGGCAGCCGCCCGTAATTGCGACTGGCACAATGGCTACGCTGCCGCCGCCGCCGGTCGGATGTGGGTCGTTAGGAGGAGACTCCCTGGGCCACGAACACGCGCTACGGAGGCCGCCCGGCTGAGGCGCCCGCGGGCGCGAGCGCTAGCACGGGCGCTGGGACGGGGAGGGGGAAAAAGAATAAAGGAAGGCGGAATAAAAAAAAAGAGCAGCGCGGTTGTGGAATTATATGGGGAATATGAGGTGAAGGTGAGCGGAAGACTTGAGTTGCTAGGCGAAGTAAACAAACGGAATCAAATAATGACGACACAAAATGGGTAGAAGCAAAATGGTTAAAAAAATAGAATTAAAGGATAGATGTATGGAATGAAAAATTTCGAAAAAAGTGCATGCTGTTTGTGGTTTGTAACGATATGCACCATGTTGGCGTTTTGTTTTCCAAAGATTATTATATTTTGTGCTGTCTCACAACTATGTTTCTTACAACTCAAGTATTTTTGCAATATAGTTTTATTATCTATTATTTAGGATTGAAACATTCATTAACAATACCAAAAACACTTTTTGGGAAGGGGCGGGGCGGAAAGACATGAAGATGAACGGAAAATGGCGACTTGGGAGAAAGTAGAAGAGCACCAAGGGGAGTTGAAGGTCGAGGAGAGATGGTGAGAGGTCGGGTTACTGAAGAGACGGACGAAAACGGGCTTAGATGGAGGAGATCATGGAGAGAATGCATGAAATGTAGACGTGTGGAGAGTGGGAGAGTGGTAAGGAGGACAAAGGCAAAGGCCGGGTGGCGAAGAGCAGTTGGACGATAAAACTCTGGGATGGGAAGAGGGGTACTGCGAAGGCGGGTCTGGGCTGAGGCAAGGAGAAGAGCGAGAAGTGGCGATGAGGGAAGGAGAGGGACGAAGAAAGCAGAGAACCATAGATAGGCAGAAAGGAGTGGGATGGTGAAAGCTGAAATGCCGACAGGTCGGGGTACACAGGAAAGGGTCGAAGAAGGGCCCATAAGGGGAAGACCGTGACGGGAAGAAGTGGCAAGAGGAGTGCGGAGAGCTGCAAGGTGGGGAGGAACACAGAGGCAAAGACCGGTTAGGTACGAGCGAAGAGGAGTTAGACAGAAAAGCTCAGCAATGAAAGGAGAAGTCCTGGAAAAGCAAGTCTTAGCGGGGCGGCCCACGACGCAATCCACCGCAGGGTTGGAGCGGCGCGAAACAGCAGAGGACAGCGCTGCAGGTCGAGGCAGCTGAACCGGCGGGCGCGTGGACTTTAATGCTTTATATCGTGTACCGAGTGCTAATAATGTGTCCTACTAATGGAAGGGCGGTCTGCGGGGCCGGATCCGGCGCGCCCTGGGGAGGGGAATGGTAACTAAAGATGAATGCCTCCCTGGGACCAGGGCCGCCGCAGCCGCCGCCGCCTTCGCGCCGAGCGCTGCCTCGGGACAGCAGCGCTGCCAGACGACGCGACGTAATTGCGTTATTTGCGCTGGCAATCTGCGCCTGCTCGACATGGCCGCTCCGCGATACGTCAGCGGCGCCGTGTGTCTTCGCAGTCGAGTTAGAGGATAAGATATTCGCACCTAGTTTAGAACCTATTTAGAAATATGTAATATATATATATATATATGTAATATATATATATATATATATATATATATATATATATATATATATATATAAGAACTGACGCACCTGAAAAACAATGATATGTCAGAGATAGAAACGTAAAAATGTGCCTGCTTGTGAATGGAAAATATGTGATTACTAATTTGCGACTTATTCTTTCGCTAGAAGACAATTTTGTCTTGGGGTGCTGGAATCTTTCTTTCATTTCCTAACTTGTCAAGTAATGAATTTTTGAGTTGTTACTTTATTTCCTGTGTTGGTAAATACAGACATTCGTATTTTTTTATAAACTTTCTGACGTATAATTTGGATAAAAGATGTGGTTAATAGAATCCGTTTCTAGAGACAAGCTGAAAATAGTCTGTGTCGCAACCTACCGGTTGGTATTATTACCTCTTTCTTTCTCTACAAACACGTTTTAGAGACCAGCATGACGCGCCCCATGCTATGTGAATCTATTCCAACAATGAAAGTGTGTTCTCTCCTTTGTACCAGATTAAATTCTCTAAAGAACCAGTACTTAAGGGAGTAGAGGATAACGATTTTCGAAAGGGAAAATATTTCTTCACTAAGGGAGAGTTTAAATATTGTAAAATAGAAATTGCTCTGCAATTATTTACTTATCAAAATAATATACCACATAAACTAGATATTTCGGTAAGAATGTATCTTGAAGTCAACAAATTGTTTCACTTGACCCCTTAATTTTATTTAGATATACAAAGTGAAAAAAAAAGAAATGTCTATCTTTCAAAGAATATAGGGAAGAAATTCTTATTCAAGGTTTAGTTCCCTCGCGAGAGAAAATTCTGCGGAAACAGCCAATTGTATGACTAGGTTGTCTGCAAGTTTAAAGATGGGTAGCGCTGAACGTCGAAGAGGAAGAAATTGGTGGTTTCCGTTGCATTCATTTCAGACATGTCTGTCTTCAAGACAGAATTCTCAACTCAAAAGTCTAAAAGGATGATCCAATAATTACGATGTTTCGTAAAACGTACCTGTAGATGTATAAATGTTGAACTACTTTGTAGGGTTTGATGAAGATAAAATATTATAACAGTATATTTATTCATTTCTTTAATATTTTTCTTAATATTTATTAATATTTACTTTATTTAATTCTTATTAATATAAATAATAAATTAATATTTATTAATAATTACTGTAATATTTACATTTAATTTGCATATTTCATACTACATATACTCTTATTAAGAAATTATGGTCATCGGAATTCATAATCCCAAGTGTTTGTTATGGTACCCAAGTGTGGCATGTAATGCGATGCGATGCATGTGGCAGATGATTCTTACTTTACTCCTCTTTCTTCTTCTTCTTCTTCTTGTTTGTCTTCTTCACTTCAAGGCCTATGTGGTTAGACTAGAGTGTGAAGTAAAATCCTTCTCTTTGCTGTGATTTTGTCGAAAATATTACAATATTATTTATTACATTAACTTCCTAACCTAACAGAAATATGTTCCAGGACGATATGTTCGTTTAAACTGTCATAAGTAATACTCATACTACCTCATAATATACACGCCTGGAAGATAAGTTCTCATTTTCAAATGGAACAGTTTTATTGGCAACTACCGACGCAGAAAACTAGTCTCCCGTACGCCGCGAAGTTTCTGATAGCTAACGACTGCACTCGGCAAGGCGCGCCAGTAGGGAACTCCATCGTTTGGGCGTAAACGAGTGATTAAGCGACTACATTTATTCCGTATCGCTCCCAGAGACTCGCCCTGTTCCAAGCAGTAACGAACTCCGCTGCTCCTGAGAATGAAGTACGAGCATCTTTGTCATCGAAGTTGCCTTTTGCGTCTGCTACATTTCGAGAAAAAAACCGGACGGGAATGTTTTTATGCAAGATCTATGACTGCACCATAACGAGGATGCGAAGAGCACGTTAATGTCGGTGCTGACGATCGTATGTAGGAATGTAAAAAGATGTTACTATATCATCCTTCTTTCGGTTGATATGGATCATCGACGGAACTAAAAAGCTGCAGAATGTATGCAGTAAATTCTCAGTATCCTATGTGTATATTTTTTAAGTAAATGGTAATAAATTAATGACGTCACACTTATCTTACTTCTCAAGAAGATTTGCACATACCGGGAGTTTCTTTTAGAATATACCTACAATAAATGACACTATTTTTAAGGTCTTCATTTCAAAATGTGTATTACGATTCTCAAAACACTTTCACATATTTATTTTAAAAACGTACGTACCCTGTTCGAAATTTACTTGAATTCACTACACTCAACACTGACTGTATTGAAAGAAATAGGAGATTATACCATTTTTGTCTCGATTAACATTTTATTCTACCAAGAAATAACAGAATGGCATAGATGGTCATTATAATCTTTAAACGGCCAAAACAATACAGAAAAAACTCCTGAAATGGCAAAATACTGAAACTAGAAAAATAAGTGCATTAACAATTTCACCAAAAAACTACAAATGCTTTACAGGTGTGCTATATAGTGTTTCAGATGTCCGAAGAAATCACTAAGGATATCTTCCAGTTAAAATATCTCTCTCTCTGGTCGGTGATCATGTATTCGAATGAGGTTGAATGAATTCCAAATGCGTCTGACTTGCGTCAAACAAGTCGTGTCAAGAAATAAACCAAAAACTTTGAAATACACTGTTGACAGAAAACCAAACCAAACAAATTTCACAAACCCCCATGAACGTCTGATATCAAACCCAGCAACTCCCAACTCTGGAATCAAATTCACAAATTATCTCAGAACCAGATAGGACATGCTTGACAAGTGTCATCAGCCCCCCAAAATATTTAAATCCTCCTTCGAATGCACAAACAAATCGCCTACGATATCTTCCAGTTGAAATATTCCTAACGTCGGCAGCGATGTGAAAGAATTCGTAGATTTCTCTTTCACGGAGCGGCGGCGGCGGCGGCGGCGGCGGCGGGCGCCGTTAAAAAATATGAACTCTACGGAAGCAAAAAGTCGGCGGCGGGAGCGGCTGACCTCCAGATATTGGCGGGAAGGGGAGGGGGGGAGGACGGGGGAGGGGAATTATCGACCGCTCCAATTCCCGCGAGTGTCCCGCGGTGGCGCGGCCATTACTTTAAAACATTTGAGCAGCGGGGGGCGACGGCGGCCGCGGCAGTTTCGGCTGTCGTCTACTAGCGAGATGGCGTCGTTGCCGTGGCTGCCGCCACCATTGCAGCCGCTCCCCAACAGACTAGCCCCTCTGGCTACCGTTTTGGATCAGCGCTGTAGCTGTAGTGTCACTCGCAAGGTTGCCGGGTACATTGGGAGTAATGTCTCTAAATGTTTCGCGGAATTTCTCTCGAAAAGCCGTTTTTGGAAGTAATTTTACTCATTTGTTACTCACTCACTTATACAACTGCTTTAGTTTTCCAATTGTAAATTTGAATCATCCAAAATGTGAAATTATTTAACTGTGTAGGTATGGTTAATTTTGTGGTAACATTAGGTACTTGAGTTTGTTAAGAAAATGTTCTGTTTACGAGAAATTTCCTGGAACCTTTACATACGTTTTTTCCCCTCGATTTCCTCCCCTGGAGATATGTATTTTTATATGTGCTCTCGAAGCTGGCAACATCACTCATCTGGCGTTTTCTTTCATATGGACAGTCAACTTCACATCAATAATTCCATTTCGTTTCGCCCTTCGTTTTCGTTGCACAGACGAATAACCACATTGTTGAACAAAAGTTGAACTTTTCATTGTTTTAAAATCTTTCATCACCGATATCAATGAATTTCTTGTTCTTATATTGACGTCGCATTTTAAGCACATACGACCATCGTCCTGAACAATTTAACGGCCTATAAAACACTATACTTACAATCGAACAACATTTTCGTTTTTGACTAGGTTTTCTCACTATTCTCCTTTAACATATGGTAATGCATTACTATTCAACATATTCCTCACAATTGTTTTTTTTGAAACCTTTCTAAATCCAATAGACTTTTTATCGTCATCTCAGTCGCTCTCCAACGTCCAAAAGTGCCTCATTCTTTGAGCCATCTCACCGTCCCCGACCCGTTTGCCGTCGGCACAGGCACATATCCACCCCATCTCTCTAGCTGCCCTCGGAGCCTGGCCTCCACGCTCGCCTGCCTGGGATGAGCACAGTGCAGAAACGTAGTAAACGACGAGAATAAAAAACAATAAATGAAAGTTGCTTTTGAACGCCTAAAGGCCGGTATATACGGTACAATTTTTAGATTTAGATTTATTTAGCCAAACAAAAGTAAAAATTGTATGTGACGTATGGGGAACAAGATCATTTGCGTACGTTTTCTTGAGTTTCAGAATCTATTTATATCATTTTAACTGTAAATAGTTGAAGGATGAATAAAAGTTAAAGATAAATACATAAATAAAAAAATTAAAAAGAGATTAGCAATATTTGAAAAAAACTACACATTTTCGTTCCCGAGTTATAGAAAACTGATTTTCATCGGTAAACGAATTGCAGATATAATTTTTCTGCATTGCTAACAAAATAGTAACTTGCCCTTACCTCTACTCCTACCATTATAAGCAAAAGGAGAGTTGAACAAAACGTGTGCATAGTAAAGCTACATTTATGTCCAGAAGCAAAACAAGGGGCCATAACAGCAGCAGCATCCTCAGCTGAGCTCAGGATCAGGGAAACTACAAATATCTGATCGAGATGGGGGTCGTTGACCCGGAAGCTGAAGTATATTATTCGTTACACGCACATTAAGTCTTAACAAAATTATACAATACAAATGTAAACACTGTTTTGTTAAAATAAACATTCGTTAAACAGTTTTTGTCGAAATTGGACGAAAATAGTCGTTCGATGAGATCGTGCAGTCAAGACAGCACGACGTTTGTATGAAAACTTAATGATGATTAATACACACAAAAATAATGCTTTCTGATATGAAAATTTATGCAACGAACGTTTATTTTACAAAGGAAATATTTGATCATCTTTTACCATGAAAATACCCTTTGGAAGTGAAGAGATATAAAAATTTAAATATGCAATTAAAAGTAGCTTTTTATTGTTCTTTTATTTCAGAATATACCAGGTAACTCGAAATCGTTGATATCTCGAATTTTATTTGTGCCTTTCGAAGTGGAAAGTGATATATACGTTGAAATTGGACTTAAAAGTAATTTTGAATTGCTTATTTATTACACGATAACGTAGATAACTTGGAAACTTTGATACCTCAAATTTGGCTACCCCACTTTTCCTCTTCGTTTGACATTCAGTGTTTTAAGCCAAGTTAACCAAGTTAAAACAAAATACTATGTAGCTCGAATTTGTTCCCTTCATATATATTTGACATTCGAATCTTGATCTCACCATCCTGCAGGGAAATATTACCGCCACCTCTCGAGAAAACACATACACTACATTTATGGGACTAATGACCTTAGTAGATGACAAGCCCGGATTAATTAACCAACCAATCGAATTTTGATCCTTGTTAAATCGATATATTATACAATGCGAAAGTTTGTTTCTCCTCTTCAGATTCATGTTCTTTCTTTTAGAAATAACTCTCTTGAAACCAAGTAGGCAAAGTACGCTATGCGCCCTGTAGGTGTCGTTTTGTCCCTCAGCACAGCAGGACGTGGCGCCGCGATGACCCGAGCTGCCGTTCGCTTGTAGTCCCTCCCTGGATGTGGCGGCCTTCGCGTGTGATAAAGGCGATGGCCGGAGCGCAAAGAAATTGCCCAGACGTGCGAGATGTTTTCAGGCGCGTGTTCGCAGATGTGGAGCCTTTCACCGCTACAGCGTTATCAGCACAGGACATCGACATTTTTATATTTTCTGAGAACACCGTATTTGAAGAGCAATGTTAAAGTGAACAAGTGCCAAAGCAGATTTGATTCTATTAGCAATTACTAGAGGGAAAACGACAATTAACTGCAACACATGAACGAAATTATTTTATTTATGAACAAAACATTTTATGAACGAAATATGATCTAGTTTTCGGAGATATTTTTTATCTATGATAAAAAGGCAAGCAACGAGTGAGATCTTTTTCGAGTGATTAAGGAATCTTTACCGTTTTGTGATTTTAATTGATTTGATTCCTTTTGTGTTAGTAAAATTCATTTTTTTAAAAAATATTTCATCATAGATTTACATCGAGTTAAATAGTTTCTTATATCACTGTAATGAGCGAACGCATGAGTAGTTCACTGACTGGAGAACCCAAGGGAGTATTTTTTATCAAATTACCCGCACTCTACACAAATGTCAATTTATTATTAATCAGGTAAAACTTTTTAACATTAAGTGGGAGCGGCTATTCAACTCGTTTAAAAACATAAGGGCTAAATGTCGTATTGCTGTCAATTCTTATTCTAATAAGTTTATTTTGAGTACTTTTTGTTTTAAGGAATGTAACCTTTTTGAGTGGTGTTTAGTCTTCGAACTGTCAACAATTATTTATTCAATTTTTCCTTTGAATAAATAAAACTTTGAAAGAAAATTAGTTGATATTAGTTGTTACATTGTACTGTATTACTCTGAATGAACCCACTCATATATTGTTTTTCTTTTCATATAAATATTATTTGATATTTCCATAAAAACAATTTTGAAAAGTTTTATGAAACATAAACATTTACATTTCATGAACCATATCGCGCAATATGATAGGAAAAAGTATTTTCAATTTCCGCAATAATGAATATCACTCATTTGAAAAAAAAAAAAAATGTTTGCCTCGCTCGTATGCTACTGTTATTACTTTCTGCAGGCAATGTTTTGAATTTATTTATTTCTTGTGGACGTGTTCTACTCGCATGATTCTTTGTGCTACTAATCCCTCTTGCAGGCAAAATCGTTTTGATAATTGTTCCAATATTAATAAAAATAAGTTAATATCTTTCTGAGTAATTTACCTTGTTTATTTATAGGAAACAATTTTCACGTGTATTCGATTCAATACATGCGACAACATACTGGAAAAACTCACTGCTCCATAAACAACTCATTGTACTTGTTTAGCTTAAAAACAAATATGAAATTGACATTCTTTATCAACCCAAATAACAAACATTTTCGATCGCACACTTTTGAACATTTTTACCATCAGCAAACCTCCTGTCCACCGCATAAATCACCCTCCCGTTAAAATTAATAAACAATTCCTCTTCTCACTCGATGCCGCTCCTCTATTTATGTATCTCTGCCACACCATGCCGCAACGCACATGCCACGGCGGCGCTGACACGTCCGTTGCGCGTCACAACAGGTCACACAGGCATTTTAAGATGGCATCATACGTCAGCATGAAACACGCATCATTCTTCCTGATAATCGCGCACGTGCCGCGGATATATTTGCACCCGCCGGCACTCCAAATAAGCCCGCAGTGCGGGTGTATCGTTGCCAGAGAGCCTGACACCGTCATCACCGCCTCCCAACCCTTCCCCCGACCAGTTCAGTATCAGCCAGCATTTGGATAGTGGCGATACGCAAACAACTCGACAGTTCCAATGGTAATATATCATTATCGCGGACGCTCGCAATCGCTGGGGCGGGCGAAATTGTCACACGCTAATAGATAACCGGTTCCTGAATGGATTTAGGTATTATGCCGCGAACAAAAGATTAGGTATAAAATATACTAAACCGACACATCGAACTCTGGATAATGGAAATGAAAGTCCGGTCGGGAAGCAGTTTGTTGGGCTGACGTATGGCGCTGCCGAAGAGAGATGGCACCATGTCATGTGTTGGTCAGGTCCGTTTAATATTGCCTCTAGAGTTCAGAGCACATCTTACGTCCAGAAATATAAATGATCTTTTAGAGGACGAGTACCTAGTGTAAAATGAGCAATCTGACACTAATTAAGATGGAGAATACGTCGCAAATAATTATATAAAAAGTTCTAACGATGTGTGAATAGAAACAAGCAAATATTTGCCCGCGCAGTAAACTGAAATGTGAAGAAATTTTCAATAACATTAGTTAATGGAATTCAGAAAAGCACAGAATTTATGCAAAAACAATTACAGATATACAAGATCTGATAATATCACTTTTATCAAAATAAAATTCTGCGAGTGAGACCTGTAAAATACTTTCATGTTTCATTTTTTATATTGCTTTCAGCTTTTCGATTGCTTCTCGTTATGTTTATTTTGTACGTTCTGTATTGTTTTTCCTGTTAGAAACGTAATCGATGTTCTTGCACGCTACGTAGGTGCCAAAAGCAAATACTCTTGCGTCTGACAACTGCGGGCGGATAGCTCCACCTTGCAAACGATTGTTTACAAAAGTAAATTCTCAATTCGTTTAGGAAATACTTTTAAACGAACAAAACAGAATACAATCAAATTATTTTTGTGTCCATTACGATACTGCAAATAAGAAAGTATAATCGAATATAAGATTAGAAGACTTCTAAGTTACTACATATACGACTGTAACAATGTTATTTTTAGCCCGCTCGGAGAGCTGAGGTCTGAAGGGCCGTTTATGTCTCGTGCCTGAAGGGTCGCGAGTTCGAATCCCGCCGGAGGCATAGATGTTTGTAGGTGTCGGTATACAGTATGTAAGTTTCTCTACTGTTATTCGTAAACCATTTATAATTAATTATAGTGGCTACTGTATAACTTAGTAGTTGAAAAGCGATCATTATAAAAGATGTTATTTCTCTATGTGTTATTCTTATGTAAGATAACCTTACCCGGAATAAGGGAACTAGGTTTTCTGCCACAACCGGCGCTTCAATCTTCCGTTACACCATCAGCCATTTTGTGTTTTTTTTTGGGGTGGGTGGTGGTGGTGGTGGGGGGAAAGAGTCGCAGATGCTCCATGCGGAAACACAATATCCGTTCAATGGCATTGCACCCGGCGCGGCGCGCGATTCGTTCACGAAAGCGAAGTGCAGGTCACAGATTCGTTCCGCGAGGGGGCTTTGTGGCCGCGTAATAAGCGCGACGCGGGCAGCCCCCCCCCCCCCCGGCTCCGAATTTTTGCCAGCTGTGCCGAGGGTGGCCTCCCCGGCGAGGGTGCGACCAGTGCTAGAGTGGCGAATTTTTTTTTAGGGGCAGACTTTCCCTCACAAAAGAGCTAGTTTGTGTATGAATCTGAGGGGATGTTCCCCCCTACTAATTTTTTGGGTCGTGTTGCGAATTTCAGTTTTCATGTCGGCGATAATAGCCTCTCTCCACGGCCACCTGATGTTCTAAGCCCGGGAACATTCGTCTGGAGAGCAACGGCCGAATGTGTGACAGCTGCTGGTAATGAGATATATGCAGATACGCGAAGAATGCGGCCAATGGGAGGGAAGTTAAGTGAATATTAGTTCCGCTGGGAAAAGCTTTTTAAATTATTCACACTTGGTGAACTCATATTCGATATGCAGTATTCATTTTTTCTGGAAATTAAATGATGTGTAACAGATTAGAGAGATATTTGTGCGTGTCGTTTGTAGTAAAACGGGATGTAGTACATAGTAATGCCACAACCTGAAATTACAATAATAATGAAAATATGAAATTCGGAAGCAACGACATGGAAGATCACATTATATCACTGCTTAATTTAGTTTATTGATTTGCGTAAATTCTTGTTTGTGAGTGAAAAACGTTCTCCAAATATACCTTTCTCTCAGCATTCCTGTGAAACAGTTGTAATATAATTGTATCACAGTATCAAACACGTCTGAAAATATAATACTTTCAGCGCATTGGAAACTTACGCTCATTTGTATATAATTATCGAATTATCTCTTTGCTCATTTTGCCTATCTGCATTGCGTGGAGAGTTTGCACACACTCAATGCAGACATCTGGTTTCTGTTAGACTGCCTACACTCTTCCCTTCCCGGAATTGGCTGTTCTTAGTATTTATTTTCCCTGATTACCACTTCGTATTGCAAACTATTATTGTCCTTATTCTTCTATCTTTTATTATTTCCACCAATCTAGATTAAATTTTTGCATCTTGTCTCACCTCTCTTTTCAAATCGACCTCGTATTTTTTTCATGCTTCCTTTTTCATTTTTATTGTTGCTTCTATTCTTGCTTCTATTTTCCCTTTGATTTTCACTTCTCTTCGCATCACCTCTCCAATTCTCTCTTGCTTCCTTTCACCTCTGATTCTGGTTTTTGTCTCGCTTTATATTTTGTCGTGGATGCTATTGTTATTTAAAAGAAAATGAGGATGAAATATAGAGATGGAACAGATACCTACATTTTCATTGTCTTAGTGGTCTAGCTGTACTCTTATAACACTGCTCTGCCTACTCTCCTGCCCAGCCTACTCTGTATTGTAAGCCCATCGTCAGTCCCTCGCTGTTTTCTCTCGTCTCTCGCTTCCAGCACCATTCTCTACCTCCACCATCACCAACGCCCTTACATTCGGTCTGCTTCCCTTGGCACGGCATTGCCTCGCCCTGCTGACAAACAACGCGAACACCCAGCGCCCGATCGAACACTGCCCGCTTTATTCTTGCCTCGATTCCGTTCCCTATTGTCACCTCTATTCTCACCTTCGGTCTCGCCCCCGTTTTATTATTTCCTTCAAACCAATCTATTGCCAAACTTTTTCTTCGATTTCACCGTCTCTTTAAAGAGATTCACAGGCGCAAAAGTCGTGTACAATAAGCTTGTACTTGGTTCTGTTCACTGTTCATTCAGCACCTGTGTACCGCCCTTTCCAATCCACCTCCGACTCGCTTTGCGTTACGAACGCGTCCGACGCAAAGTTGTTCCAACATTGGCTACAGTGCTCCTATCGCTGCCATTACCAAGGCTGTGTCCTCGCACCTCTTTTGCCACGACTCCCCGCCCGCGGACAAAACAGTCGAAATAGGACTTTATTCTCACCTTTTACCTCGCCGCCATTCTCACCTCCCTTCTCATATCCGTTCTCACCGCCGACACTAAACCATATTCCCCATCTCCCATCACCCACCCCATCTCCCATCACGCCTCCACCCCGCGACCTCATCTGTTTCACACGCGTCCAACGCGGTTATTCCAACACTCGCAACACCACTCCCCGTCGTCGCCATCTCCACCAACTCCAACACCTGTACGGGTGCCTTCCTTACCACGCCCCGCTGCCCCGCCCCGCTGCCCCGTCCCGCTGCTGCGTCCCGCTGACAAACAACGCGCAAACCACAGCGCCCCGGTCGAACACGTGCACGTCCGCAGAGGGGTGCGCCGCCAAATTAGACCGATTTAACTGTAAAATTCGCTTTAATTTATTTCTCGCACTTTTCTGACGCAGCGGCGGCGGCGGCTGCGCGCCCGCCGGGACACTGAATTTATTAGAATTTTATTCATTAAATTACGGGTCCGTCAACGTGCACGTGTAATTTGATAATAGCTTTATTTTGATCCCCCTCGCTGCCTCCCACCCACCCCAACCTCGCGTCGCAAGCGCGGAGAAAGCGAAAAGAGAGCGAGGAGTTAGAGAGCATTGTACGCCCTCGTCGGGGCCGGGGAATCCCCGAACGAAGTGATCTGTGAAATGAATGCAAACTCGCGTATTGTCTTTCGTTAGAAATGCCTCGTCAGAGAGGCGCGGGGGTTGTGGGAGACGAGAGTGGTGGGGGAGTTTGGGGTGAGGGGGAGGAGAAGGGTTGCGCGAGGGTTGTTGAGGGTGCGGGGTTGTCGAAGGGTGTGAGAACGCGTGCTCCGATATAGAAACGTTGCAGGTGTAGTGTAAAAACGGGGTTCGTAATTTGTTTTGCGTTGCTCAAAGTAAAATGGCTGGGATTTGGGTGGATACGTTGGAGAGCATCAGTTATTACAGCATATTACATAATAACATCTTAGAAAGTCGCACAGAATATGCAAAAACGTGTGTTCAAATTAAACGGGGTTGCAGTTTTTAAGAGAGAAAGAGAGGATTCGAAAATTGATCGAGAGATCGATAAGAAAAAATAATATTTAACAGATTTTCACCGCATGGAGATTTTGTTACGAGCTATCTACATTATGTAAAAGGACTATTTATGCAGAAAAACTCATCGCTAAACTAATCATAATCCGTCCTAAAGGCTCGGCCAACGGGACGAGATATGATGACCACATATCTCCAGTATGTGAAAAACACCATACAACAACGTGTAGGTCGGCGACGGATCTCAAGTTCATGCTGTGAAGGACCACCGCCCTATCCGGTATATAACATACGTACGATACTGGTGACCGTAGCAGATTTCGCGACGCAGGCGCGAAACAATCAATCAATCAGAAGCTCGATTGCCAGAGGTGGAAAGCCATTGCCGTGTCCACTACCCTACCTGCCACCTCGATCATGCAGATAATGGTTCTGAACAGCACCTCAACCTTAGATTGCGGTACGAGTAAATGGTTAACAGCGTTGCCTGATTTTCACTTCCAAGCAACGCAGGGAGAATACGGCTTTAAATGCTCAAAAGTACTGTATAATTTTATCACACCACGAACTCAACTTTTATGAAACATTCATATTTACGAATAATTATGTCATATTATGAGTTTAATATCATGTATTAATTGTTAAATTAAATCGTTGTGCTACAAAGACTCTTGATCCGTAAACAAACGAAAATATTCCCCAATATCTTAATGAATTAAACGAGAAAATGAATGATAGTGTGGTTTATTAATTTTTATTATTTAAGGCGGCTTTTGAAAGACCATATAGCGACTTCTGTAAGTACCATTGTGGGTAGCGGTAACGGTATATGGACACACACAAACATCCATGTGCCAGGCGGGATTCGAACCAAAGGCACGAGGCAGCTACTACGAGTACTCTTCAGCCTTAGCGACATCACCTACGCAGGCCGGCAGTGATGCTGGTTATAAATTGGAAAAGCGGCAAATAGGAGACGTGAGCGTGGAGGAACAATTTATATAAAAGAAAATGGCGACGTGAAGTTTCATCGCGAATACGCGGCGCTATGCTCCGATTGAGCGTGGATTTCGAGCGCGCGCGCGTTTCGAGGGAGGTGCGTGGGGCGCACCGCAACACGCTTGAGTCCACCACCGCCCGGGCGCGGGAGGAACAAGGCGTGGGCGCGAGGCGGAAAGAGGGTATCTCGCCGGAGAGGGAGGGGAGAGCAGCATGCAAACAGCGGGTCACACCCCTCCTCAGGGTGAAGCGCGCGAGTGGCGGCGCGGGGGAGACTTCGCGGCGGAAACGCGGGAAGGAGAGTGGTGTCGGGGTGGTGCGACGGTGGTGGTGGCGGCTGCGGAAGGTGGCAGAGCGTGCTTCCGCTGGAGGCGAAACACCAGGGTGGTGGTGGTGAAAATTGGTGGAGTAGACAGGAGGGTGTTGGGTGTGCAGGGGGAGGCCGTGAGGGTTGTTCTGTTTAACAGCGGGAAAATTGACACGATCGTGAACTTTGTGGTTTTGTGTTGGTGCGCATGTTTCAATATTTGTTTGAGGTGCTTGATTGGGATGTTGGAAGACACATAGGAGGTTGTTTTTAAAGTCACGTGAAGAGGCTGCACATTTTAAAGTTTTGTGATTGTTTTGAAAGTTCTGCTGATTTGATGGGCGAGGTTGCATATCACGTAACGCAAAATAAAATTTCATGTTTGAAGAGAACATTTTTGAGGCGTAAAGAGAGTTAACTTCATTCTACATCTACCAATACTCAAAGTGGAAGACAAAAAGGAGAAACACTTTTGTCTGACTTTCCGAACGCATAGGAAGAATCAAACACCTCATTTGTACTCTCCAATTGGCGGGATAATTCTAAAAGTATAAAATTTCATTAATGATCCGTAAATATTTTTTGTGTAGAACATAAATGGCTATACGTGAATTAACAATATCATACCAAAAATATTTCGTGGGATTTTACAAACATTTCGACAATTTTACCATACTTTCTGGAATTTGTAATTCTAAACAAACATTTCAACATGCAATGAGTTATGTATAACAGGACGAACATATGTTGAATGCTTTGAATGTAAATTGCCACGGGATATATATTTGGCGGATGCCAATGACTGAATTTAGTTGATGACGGATGCTTTACTTTCTTTATTTACATCATGGTAAGAAAGACTAAAAACAAAGAAAAAATGAAAGGTGTTATTGCAATAAATATTAAGAATAATTGGAGTTGGCATTGCCAGGTTAGTCCTTGAATCCATTTCAATGAGCTTTTGGACGTTGTTGGCCTAATGACAAAAATATTGGTCAAATTGATGAGCGTATTTCCAAAGAAGCATATCTCCCAGAAACACAATTTTCAGTATGGCAAATGTTTCACTACCAGCTTTTCAGTTCACGATAAACGTCTTTTTAGTTACCATGTAGCATACGAGAAACGTAATTTTTAACGTAACACAATACTTGCAGCATTGCGGAAAAGCATCTTAAGAATATATCGATTCTTAAAAGAACAAAGAAACAAACAGAAACGGAAACACGACCCTTTGGAAATATGTTCTTTAATTCTGAGCGAGGACAGACTGCAAGCCTACCATTAAGAACGACAACGCAACGGAGCTAAGACTTTCAATTGCTCGTGCAGCCCGAACATTTCGCCGCGCGCTCGCACCTCAAAGACCGTCGGCGGGGAAGCGGCGGTGGAACGGGCGGCGCGAAAGAAAGAGAGAAAGACGGCCCGTAAATTTCGTTGCTACGCGACGATGCGGGAGGCACAATTAGACTTTTGTTTGTGCGCGGCAGTGGCGGCGGCGAGGAGCAGCAGCAAAGGCGGGGAATAGGCGTGGCGGGGACGGTGGGGGT
>BOPP01000037.1:4621025-4633303 GCA_017312745.1 Gryllus bimaculatus
CTTAACCGCACGCTACACCTTTACACGTCGCGTAACTTAACCGTTAATTTAACTCCCCAGCGTAACATGTAAACTGTCGCCCCGTAAGCATAAACGAAAGCTGTAACCCGTAATCTTGTATTACGTATAAACGTAAACATAACTACGTACACCTCTTAACGTGGCCGCCCGACGTAACTTATCGCGCGTAAAACCTATCCGTAACTTTTCTACGCCCCGCGTATCACACCTGTAAACGCTAATACTTAACATCGTACGCGCGTAATTTAACGTAACTTAACCCCCCCGCTACATAACCTCGCTCGCCGCTAAGCTTAGTACTAAGCTGCGAGATCAAAATACTTGAAACCACGAACCGCGCCGCCTCGTAATCATTATGACGTCACGTGCGGACAAAGAGACCAGCGTGAGCGGCGTGCGCGGCGAGCAGTTATACGTGCGAGTGCAGGCGGTCAGAAGAGAGATGGACGAGTGATGTGAGATGACTGGGACGTGAGCGGTACGATGGAACAGCTCTGAGTGAGCGAGAATCGGAACAGCGAGCTGGAGGCGGCAGGCGGTGTATGTCGGGTGATCGCCCAGAGTGGCGGCCATGTGCGGAGGGCGTGAGCGCCGAGGGCCGCCACAAAGTGGGGTCGGTGGGCAAGTCGAGTGGGTGGGAAAAGAGACCAGGAGCCGGTGACCTCTCAAACGTGGGCGGCGAGCAGTAAAGTGAGCAAGGCGCGCGAGAGAGGACGAGAGTCGGTGACGTGGACTAGTGGCGGTACGATGGAGCTAGTGAGGGACGGTGAACAACGAGACTGGCAGCACGCAGCCGCGCGGGTGTCGGAAGTCGATGCGAGGAGACGGGCGCGATTTGATCGCATCGGGTCGGCTAGCGGGAGTGTGAGCGCGAGAGCTAGACCCGCACAAGAGAAGATCGGTGAGCACAAATGATGTGGCGTTATGGAAAAGAAAGACCAGCAGGGGGTGGTGGTGGCAAGCAGTGAAGCAGGCGGGCGAGGAGAGTGGCGAGAGATGTTGGGAACTGTGACAGTGGAGCGTACGATGGACGCTACAGTGAGGAGGTGTGAACAAGCCGAGCTGGGTAGGCGAGCAGCGCGGCGGATAGTTCGGGAGTCGCAAAAGTCGCGGCTATGGGAAGGTGTGAAGGCGGCGGAGGATGAACCGCCGGCACCCAAAAGCTGGGGATAAAGGCTTAGCATATCCTTAAACGGTAACTTGATGCGTATCGTAAACAATTAACCAACCGTACCTTTAACGTAAACCTATAACACCCGTAATTAATCTTAACACAACTCGTAAACACATAACCGTAACTTACACGCGTAAACGCAAACGGTAACCTAACCGTTTAAAGACACAGCTTTAACCGCGTAGCACGATTAACGTAAAGCTTATCACTTAACACGTTTATTTAACGTTAATTTAACAGGTAACAATTAACCTTAATTAAGACACTTAACATAAACGCAAGCCCGTAACATAAAGTGTAACCATAACGATAACTTAAACGTAACTTACCGTAAACCTTAACAACCACTTAAACTAACCAGTTAACCACTATATAACACTAACTTAACGTACCCTTCGTCAGTAACTAACTTAAACTTAACTATATAAAGCTAACGACTTATAACATAGCATTACACTATAACGTTAAAGTGAGTGGGTTGTTGAAAAATAGACCAGCCAGCGGGCCGGCTGGGCGTAGCATACGTTTGAGCAGCCGGGCGAGAGCGATTGGTGCGCGCCGCCTCAAGGGCGGTGCTTGGTAACTAGGACGGCCTGACCGTGCGACGCCCAGCAGGCGGTTCATCGCCTAAATGCACTTCCCGTTTGCTCTGCGCGCCTCCCATGATTGCATCGGCGCAGTTAGCCCTCGACGGTGCGGCGCACGTCGCCGCCAGATAAACGCGGACGCTCTTTTCGGTGTCGCTCATTCGCATGCGCACCGCGAACAGCCACGTCACCACCCCCCTCCCACCCGCGCTGCAGTTCTTGCCGCCGCTCGGACCGCCTGGTCGTTTCGCCGCCCGGTGGTCTGTCGCGGAGGTGCAGCCGAGAAGGATGGAGCGCAAGGGTGTTCATGTCATGCAACAGAATGCTCGTGGTTGCTGGTAATGGGTTGGATGTGTTTGAGGCAGCGGAGGAAATACACGGGTTTATGGGGATGCATAAATAGTAAAACGATAAAGAGTAGGTCTATTTGTTTTTGTATGTTTTCATAAACAAAGGACGACTTTAGTTTCTGGTGATTATTCACAATATTAGATGAATAGAGCAGGAAACGGATGTTGTGTAGAAGAAGGAATTAATTGAATAAAACGGTACACAGGCGATAAGGAATGGAGAAATGATTTTAGAAAAGTTACACTGATATTAAAAAAAAGTCAATGGTAGAATGCGGGGCGCATTTGTGAATAATAGAATAATAGAGAATGGAAGAAAGAGAGAGAGAGAGAGAGAGAGAGAGAGAGAGAGAGAGAGAGAGAGAGAGAGAGAGAGAGAAGAAAATAATAGATAGAAAAAGAGTGACAACCAGAATGTAGCTGTGTGTGCCTACAAGAGGAAGGGAAAGAGGGGAATAATGGGTCAAACATGAGAAAAGATAGAAGAGAGAAAAACGAGGTAGTGCTGGAAAGCAACATAAAAAGTAATAAAAAAATAATATGGAAAAGGTTAAATATGAAATACAGCAAAAGATCAAAGCAACATTAGAGATAAACAAAACGCATTTCTCCCAATGAAGAGTCTTGCGCTGGCGGTAATCGCAGCTGGTCGTCAACGACCACAGACACTCGAGCCCTCCCTCACCTGGGGTAGCGCGAACAATCAAGGCAGCGCCCCTGGTGACGGAACGCCAAAGCCGGGCGGCGGGCGCGGCGGGGGCCGTGGCAGCGCAGAAGGGAGGAGACGAACAGAGGAGAGCGGCGACGGCTCGGCACGGGGCCTCTGACCTCGGGTAATAAACCCGCACGTTGTCACTCCCGGAATGCGGATGATGACAAAACGGCCCCCAGGGGGCGGGCAGGCGCCGCGCCCTAGCGCGCCGCTCAAATTCTGAACAGGTGGCGGCGCCTGACGAAGCAGCCGAGCCACGCCCGGCCCCCTCAAAGTCACTCCGGGCGTGCCCCGGCCCTCCGCATTAGCGTCCTCCAACCATTTTGGTGCCCCGTTTCTTTATTTGGGAATAAAAATAAGTTCTAAACAAAAAATGAACGTTGAGAGTTGTTTTTTTAAAGAAAAGTTAATATTATATTTAATTTATGAATAGCAAATATAACCGTACATTTTCATATAACATGAAAAATAAATGTTAAAATAGTCTGAAAATCAATCCTTGGGACACCTCTTACATTCAGAACCGCTTTGACAATGCAGCATCAGACACCCCCAGTACTTCGAGCGATATTGAACCTAAATCTTGCATTTGAATTGAGAAATACTACGTTCGGATTTCGCGAATACCAAGTTCATATTTTTCTCTATGAAAATATATATCTGAAAGTATATTTAAATAAATTAATTGTAAACAATACATAAATAAGCTGAGAGAAGAGATATATTTTACTAAAATTATCTATACTATATTTACTTCTACGAAAATCACATTAATATCTGCATTGAAATTTTAAAAAGAAAAATCTAAATTTAATTCAGTTGCTTGGGCGTTGCTAAAATTTTGAATTGATGGTGCACCACATTTCCCCAACCACCATTTTCGACCTATTCATGCCTATTGCTATTCTTCTATAGTATTCCTATAACTATACCATGGAGCTTTCTTCAAACTTATTATAATATAACACATATATACTGTATATGCTGGTAAATTAAATTTACCTTTTATTGATCTGTGGACCGGCAATCAATTTCTCCACAAATTATCTGCCATCTATTTAAAATTTGAAAGTTATTAACGGGAATAACTTGGTTAAGCGGGAACTCATTATAAAACTGCCATTTCATATTAGCATTTTTAAAGGTGTAATCACTTAAAAAGTGTAGTTTAATAATTACAAATAAAACTGAAAAACTTAACATGAATATTTGTATTTGTCGTACTAAATGAATTGCCCAGAAGCCAATATTACAAACAGTTTGTGGCTGATTTATATCTCGTAGTGAGAGGCGGTACGAATGCTGGCTATTGTTACCTTGCATGAAAACGTCCTCTTGAAGCAATTAATTTCACTGATGGCCGGTTTGACCCCACGACCTACAGGTTGCTTAATATTTTGGAATTCTTGTGTCTGAATACCACGAACGAGTGAATGAAAACAACGAAGTAAATCTTGGTGATTTAATACAGTTGCTAGTAGTCTCAGGGTACTGAGGAACGCATTGGTTTTATTTATCTTTGACATGAAGAAGTGTTTACGTGCCTCGAATTGTGTTTCACAGTTCGATGAGAGTTAAAATTTAGAGTTGCTATTTTATAACCACCAAAGAAAAATGTACTTCGCTGCAATGTATGGATCTCCCTTCACCCTTTTTATTTTTCTCTTTTAGAGTTCTGCGGAAATTGATGTCGCATTTTGAGTTATGGAATGCATCTCATTACTTTGAATCACCAAATCATAATGTAGGAAAAATTAGCATGATTCAAATATAAAACACACAACATTTGAAAGTAAAAATAAACTGAGAATCTAAATAAAACTGAAAATAATCATATAAAATGAACTGTGTTTAAGAATTGGATTTAGATATTTTTTAAGTTGCTTTTGTTTTTAATATTTTTGTACCTTCCATGTTCTTCTGGAAAATCTTGTCTTTCTATATAATTCCATTTTCCTCTTCTTTTCACATCATTACTGAACATTGTTCTTCATAATGAAGTTAAGCTTTAACATCTGTAGAAGCCTTGCACTAACCTTGGTAGTATATTGTTTCAATCATTCAGAAACAATTCAATTTCCATTTGTTTGTTAAAACTACTAACTTCTCTAAATATTCTCTTCATTGTCGGATATATTTCTCTACTCCGACTTCTAAAAGAAAGAAAACAAGACATCATCGCAAGACATTTCTTTTGTTACAGGAGCCGAGAAATTGCGGTCGGCGATGTTCTCTTGTTGCAGCGCATTGTCCTCAAGTCATTTAAATCAAGTCGGTAAAAAGGCATTAAAATCAACTTGTTCCTATGTTGTTTTAAACTTAGATCTCACCAAAAATCGAACGATTTCACTGTGAAGTGAATCTGAGACTAAACAATATCTTCTTAAAACTATCAAGAATCATAACGATTATTTGATTTCTTGTTAGGATGTAAAATATCGGAAAAATTGTGATGTTTATAAAGTGTAACATTCCTGTAATTTATTTATCGTATTTATAAATATACCAAATATATTAAATATACGTTCTATATTATTTTGTGTTTTTATTTTAATATTGTTTTTCCTTCCCAACCAAAATTATTCCTTTAACTCACAATTCCAAAAATATTTTCCTATTCTTAAAATATATTTTTATCAATCTGAACTTTCATGACACAAATTATAAATTACTTTAGTAAACGATCAGAATATTACATGTATTATAATAACACACAGTATATTTGAAAAGTAGTGCTAACTCAAATAATATCATTCAACACTCTGTGTCATAATCCTCTGAATTATGCCACTCTTTGGTTATAATTTATTTTTTATGTTATTTTTAAACATTTAATCAATTTCTAAAAACGAGAATAATTTTAATAATCAAATCCATTTGAAATCAATTTTCCAACCTTCATTTCTTTACATTTCGGAAAATGATTCAACGTATTCTATGGTGGCAAAAATGTTTTACAAAAGATTGCTAGTCCTAGAACTACACTTAATATTATTGGGCTGGAATTAAATTTTGGTCATAATTTCACGGGATAAAATGGCGCTTAGCAGCAAGACCATTTTCCATGTATTTATTAACTATTTATTTGGCCATAAGGCCTTTCAACGACTTCACTAATATCAAAAAAAATGTAGGCGTAGGCAACCATAATTAATCAATTACTTTATCCTCTTTTTTTAATATATATCAAAATGTATAAAAACGCTTTCCATTCATTATTAATATATTAATTAATTATTATATTAAATTATTATAATTGTTCATTATTTTATAAAAAAAAGAAAAAATAGATTGAAATTCTCTTTCGGAAAATTGAATTTGATATTATCAGAGAGAACAAATACAAGTATGTCGAACACTATAGGTTGATTGCAATCCGATTGCTGGTCATTTTTTCACGCTTCCATAACAGTGAAGTGAACTTCAGCTTGCAGCAACCTCACTGAAGAGTGAGCAAAGCACCGAACAATCTTTCGTTCCAACCCAATGTTTTAAAATGTATATTAAGTTACACTAAGCCCAGATCTCGTATAACATGAACCCGATGTCGACAACACTAACTACCATTATGTCTTCGATGGCACAGTTTCCATCACTTACATATTTGCGAAGTTATCTTCCGCATTCAAAGATTCCGTATCCAGAAATACCCCCCCCCCAATTCATTGAAATAACGACAGTTATTAGGCAGATATCCAGAAACAAGCAACACTCTGTTCCTTTGTTGCTTGGGACACATCACCAGACCTCCTTCACAAAAGGGATCAAAGGAAACACTGCGAAGTCGTAAAAGTGATTAAAGTGTGTCTTTATCCCGCCGCCACATTAGCCTCGTTGGCGTTGCCCTTCGGAATCAAATCCGCCGGCGTCGGGGCGGAGGCGGCCACGCGCTGCCTGCGGAAACCGGGAGCACGAACGTGTATCTGGAATTAATTAAACGAGACTTTCCCAAGTTAACTGCGGGCTAATGAAGCGAAGCCACCAGCCACGCGACTGCACGCAAACGCCGACGGGAGAGGAGGACAGGGACGGACGGGAAAAAGCAGACAATGGTTGAGAGAGGAGAGGTGCGTTGGGGGAGAGAGCCACGGGAAAACACGAGGCTGAGAAAATAGGTTAGTGACGAAATGGTGGGTGAGAATAGGTGTGAGAACAGAGGGAGACAGAAGTGATCGGGAGCGGGGAGATGCAGAGAGAACACAGGCAGGATGAGGTATCAGAGAGAGGAGAAAAGCGATGACGAGGGAATGAATGGATATTGGGGTGGAACTGAAGAAGCAGAGAGTGGGGAGAGGCAGAAAGTGGTTAGGTTAGTGAGGGAAGTCAAAATGAAGAGTGTCAGGGAGAGGAGGTGAGGATAGAAGTGGCGGGAAGTGAATGATTCTGGAGAAAACTCTGGGACCGAAAATGTGGAGAATGATAGGAATGAAAAATGGATAACTGAATCAGAGAAAGCAGAGGCAAAAGGTGGGAAGAGAAGGAAGAGGAGAGGGTTAACAACTGATGAAAGAATGGCTAGGGTGAATATACCAGTCGAAGAGAGATAAAGTGATCGGATGTGATAAGGGATAGGGAGAAATAAAAATATAAAGGGAATATAACTGATATATTGTTTTGTTATTTTCTTAAATTTTATATCAGTTAGGATATATAGGAATAATATGATGGTATTTAAAATAAATTTCTAATTAGTAATGTATTCTAATAAGTAATGTATTTTTCAATAATCGAGAAATTTTTTTGAAGCAAATAGGCAAAACAAGTAACGAAAATTATCACAAATGCTAACTATGACAGGAACTTATAATGTTGGGAATGTTGTACGAAGGAAATCTAAGATTGGTCAGTGGAATTAATTTTGAAATAAATTTTCAAGAGATGAGGAAAAGAGTAAAAAGCATGAAAAGGCGAAAGTTGAAGGAAGAGTAGGCACGAGGTGCTGTCAAGTTATGAAAGTATCGAAAAACGGAAAGGACGAATGTGAGAACGGTAAAGAGTACATGGAGCGAGAAGGAAGGAAGGAATAAGGGGAAGAGGGTTTTCTGCGGCCGAGTTACAAGCACAGCCGAAACCGGAAGCCACTAACAAGCAGCCGTTCGTGTGCTTCTGCGTTGAGCGTTCCTAAGTGGATTCATTCAACGGCGACGACTGGCTGCTTTTACTTTTCACGGCCTCACGCAGGATTCAGTCACTTACGCAATCAACGCGACTCATAGGCTGCTCATTCTTTCCATGACTCTTTCAATACATCTCACTGGATTTATATGGGATTCACAAGTTATCACGATTCCTTCGTACGTGACAACAAACGGTGCAAACTTTAAACGTTTCTTGAAAGGATGCAGAGAAGATTTCAACTCTCTCAGAACTAGCTGATGGGAAAATCATATTCTACCGTCTGCAAGTAGGAGAAAAACTGCCTTCTGAGCATGTGTTAAAAGCAGAGCTTAAACAATAAATAATATTCTAATCGAGAGATTGATTATATTAATTTGCATTAAAAACATTAAACATACTTTTTTTACTACTGCCTTTGAAAACTGTTCCAAATTGTGAATTATAATTGTTTAAAAGTACATAAAGTGAGACAATATTTGCGTTAAAGAAAAAGAAAACCAATAGAACTGGAATTAAACGGTGACCGTATAGGAAACACATGAAATTAGGTATAATCATATTAATAAAACAAACTGATTGTGTTATTTTTACTTTATTTGGACCCTAACTTCTTACATAATCAAAAGTGATTGTGTGAAAGAATGAGTGTGATTTGGAATGTTTTGTTATGGACATGTGAACAAAGGAAAAAATAGTGACAGCAAATACAGTTATGACAAGTATCTACTAGTGTTCAATAAAAGGAAATTTTAGGGTACAGAGGTAGAGTAAAATATATTTAAATTCAGATTAAAACTCAAGAATTTTACTTCTAAGAAAAACTATTTTTAAATTTTAAGTGTATTATGTCACAACGTTCCATTCGGAAGAAAATTGATGATCCATTTCAAACGGATGGGGAACATTGAACGCTTCATTTAGTGTAGGTGAGTATTAATTTCGGGTAAGTCTTTATTTAAATCAATTTGAAACCAGACAAAAGTTGTATTGGTTAAACTAGAAAAACAATATTTGGAAAAAGACAATGAGAATGAAATAATGCCGTAAGGTTCGGAAGAATTAAAGCATAATTTAATTTTCATTATAGAAACACGTATTTATTAAAATGATTTTAGAAAAGAGAATGTTATAATACACAATAATTCAAGAATTAAAGGATTAAAATGCTAAATTGAACTTTTGATACCTTATTAAAAACATTATCATTGTTAATTTATTACTGAATCAAGAATTATTATATTCTTATTTTTTTGCATTCTACATCAAACATATTACATACAATGTTACAGAAAAATAATAGATCGTGTAACACAAGAGAGAATCTACTAAATCACAATAACTGTCATTTTACTTCTCTAAAATCAAGCTTTACCTTGTGTTGTGTTTCAGCACTAAGCTTCTTTTCTACTCAAAGCTATTCTGAAAAATCGTAAAAGGTCTATACTTCTAGTTTAATTAGTTCGCGAAAATTAGTTACACACAACTCAGGAAAATGAATTTAAAGTTATCTCAGAGAGCAGGAAACAAACCTATTCAACAAACGTATGAATTATTAATCGGGCTCGTCACTAACTACTCGAGTATAAAAACTTTACGTACAATAAAAAATAAGAAAACAAAAATAATAATCGACAAAGAAGTTCAATTTTACTAAAATTGTTTTTACAATAACCATCTTAATACTTTCAAACTATGTGCATCATATGAAAACCATACAAATTAACTTAATAAGAAATATTGGCTTCGGTAACTTTTATTCAGGATTTCCTGAATCAACCCATTCTGTGAAAATGCAAATTTTTGCTATATTTGTTTCAAATACAGCTTACATTATTATATTCAACGCTTGTGACCTCAATACTGCTGAAAAAATACTGCTTATCTGCGCCCGCAACCGCAAAAACGATACCAAATAACGCCCCCAAGATACAGCCGTGCCCTATAAAGCGGTCTCTATTAGGCCAAAGAGTCCTCGTGATTCCGATTTATTGGGCGATGGGGGCGCCGCGCCGCGGCGGGTCGGGAAATCGCGCGCCGCGCCGCAAAGGCGAACAGTGGGCGAGCGGCGGGCGGAGCAGAGCGAGATATCGACGCGCGGGGAGCGTGGGTGGGCAGGTTGAAAAGGAAAAGGTGTGGAGGAGGAACAGAGTAATTGGGGAGGATGGAGGAAGAGGAAATAGTGTATGTGGGTATAAGTTTATAAGAAATAGTTTATTTATTTAATTAATATTTATTTATTTATTTATTTATTTATTTATTTATTTATTTATTTATTTATTTATTTATTTATTTACTTGTCTAAAACATTTAAAAATTGTGTGTGACGCGTTACGGGGAGAAGTGAATTTCGTGCGTGTGTATGTGTGTAAGATATGTGGGAACGGGTAACTTAAAAGATGTGAAAAGAGTGTTGAGGTAAGAGTTTGAGAAGAGGAAGATCAAAGGGGAGAGGGTGAAAAGGAGACGTGAGGAAGCGCGGAAGAAAATGGAGCAAGAAAAAAGAGGCTAGAGATAATCAGTGGAAAAGAAAGAGTTTGGAGGAAGTCGCAAAGTTAGGATGTCGGGGAAGTGGAACGAAAGTGAGGGGCTGAGATGAGACAATGGTGTTTGTCGGGGAAAACGTACAAGGATAAACAAGGTAGGAATGATCAGAAGAAAATTGTGAATATAAGAGGCAGAAATGTGGGAATGACAATCAAGGGACCTATGTAACACGGGGCGTGTATAACGGATTGATTGGAGACGAGTGTGTGAGGGATGGACAAAACGTCCATTGTAATTAATTCCATAATTGTCCATAATTGTAACAGTGCTACACTACTCAGCAGATTTAGAACTTTTTTTACATTTTTCAATCCATCCAGAGCTTTGAAACTCATTGAACAAATTAATTTACTGAAATTCATTGAACAAACCAGTTTCTCTGTGTCTTCTTAGACAACTTTACACAATCCTCCCCACCAACAACTTCCCCCACTCATCACAGCCATCCGAGACAAATGAACCAGCCGTTCCCACACCTACACACCTTAAAACCTACTGTATTTAAACCCCATTACAAATTTCCTTGTTGGGCATTGTCTCCCGACCTTTGCATCTTATTGTTATGTAAGGGACTCAACCTATTCTTTTATTTTTTGAAATTTAATTTGATATTTTTGGCCATTGTTATAACAAACCGTAATTTAATTTCATTATTTGTATTATCTTATTAAAAAAATATTTTGTGTATATTTACACTGATGATGAAGGCGAAGCTGTCGAAAGCCGGTCTCAATAATTTTACGTTGACAAAAATGTGTTCTACATTTTTCTACTTGTATCATTTCCTCCATAAGACGTGAGTTTTGCCCGTAGATGATACATAGGAATGAGCAGGAAAGGGACGAGAGGATGAAAGGGGATAATTAGATGTAATGATGAAGGGTGTGGATGAGAAGCGGAGCGAGGAGAATCGAGAAATAATTATGAGAGGGAACAAGGGGAGCAGACATAAGAAAATTACGAAAATCAGAAACGTGAGTTAGAAGGAGGATTAGGAGCAGATAGAAAATGAGAATAAGAGATATGAATAAGAAGCGATGATGAGAAGCTGGAAGAGTTGTGAGGAAAGACGTCTGTGAGGGTCAAAGGAATAACAATCTGGGATTGGGAACGCATGCGAGTATCTGCAATCGAGCGCAAAGAGTATGTACACATATCTAACAGTATCTGGAAGAGGAATTTCACGCGGTTATGAAGGAACTTGATGTAAAATGATGATGGAACTTCATGATGAATCATCACCATCTCTGACCGTATCTTTGTGCTCTTCACGGAATGCAGATATTCAAATAATCGGTCTTCCAGTTCTCTCTGTAGGAAATCAATTCATTCATGTAAAACCATACAGATATTATCGAATACTTGTAGCCTATTTGCCTCCGCGAATATTTTCATAAATGCTAGTTGCTATATGTATTTAAAATTCAATATAACATAAATGTGAGTGAGAAGACTAAAATCAACAACACGTGAACAGATTGCATTCTCCAAAGCACGTAATACAGTTTTTAATGTTTTATGGCGTAAAATAAATGAGTGAAAGGAGCGGCACGGCGGAGCGCAGCCAATAGAGCAGCCCGGGGCGAAGCGAAGCGCCGGCGGAACGAGCGCCGGCGGGGAAAGGGCGGTGGCGCTCACGTACGCAGAGCCTCGCCGCGGCGGAGGCAGCTGGCGGCGCAGGGCGCGGGGCGGTTAAAGCGGCCCTCGAGCGGCGCTGGCAGCCTGCGCCCTTAAGCCGCCGCCGCCGCCGGTACGCGCCGCCCGCAGCGAGA
>BOPP01000037.1:4633580-4672470 GCA_017312745.1 Gryllus bimaculatus
GGCGCAGTTTAAAAAACCGATCAATATATTAGTGTAGAGTAAGAGTACAAGCGTTTCGAAGAAATGAAACAAATAAGAGGCGGAGATTGTCTGGAGAAATGGAACTAATGAAATACAGATCGTAGTAATAAGGCAGCAGATAACCGGATACTAAATCGGCTAAATAAAAACTGGCGTACCCTATAGACCAACATGTGAACAGGCATTGTTCAAGGGCTAACATTCGCCTTACTCAAGTAAATTTTCAGCAGTAGCCAGACAAAATAGGAGGGAAAATGTGTGAATAATTGATAGTGAAAATTGATCAATGGCTGCCCTTAAGCCAAGCAACGCGATTGATGAAAACAAGAAAGGCTGATAAGTTTTCATTGAAATGCGAGAGACAAAATACACGAAGATGAGAATGAAAAACACATTACAATGAAATCAGTATCTTGGCTAAACTTGCACTATTTCTGAAATTATTGTTTTTCTCTGTACATACCTATGATTATCTCTCGAGTAACCGAAACCCGAAGGATGAGCAAGAGAATAAGCCAATCCAATTGCTTCCAAAAACCAAATACCAACCCATGCTAACTAATTGAAGTAAGAATTGAAGAAGAACTATGCTTTACATACCAAAGAAGCATTAATGTGATTAGAAATAAAGAGTAAATACGAAAGATGAAAACCTCTCCCACAAGGATAGAAATGTTGTGACCTACAGAGACGGTCACCTACAAAACGTCCAGTATACAGAGCAATAAAATTCCTTATATTTTGAGCGTGGTGTATTTTTGATGAAATACACGAGAGTATGCATTATCCACGTGTAAATGACGCCTTCATTTTAGCAACCCCAAATACACAGAAAGACAACCGTCTTAGAAAGTTTAATTTTCTTCAAGACGTAAATGGCATATTAAATAGTAGACTTTCCTCGTTATAATAAGTTACCTTATCATTATTCTTTTACGGATACGGGGTTACATTAATACCCACGGGTGTTCTTATGCGCGGTTTGTTTAAAACTTCCGGTACCCAGCCACAGCGCCGTCCGAAGTGCCCGAAGAGCCGCCGGGCATGCCGAGCTGGTCCGCAGCACGGGACACAAACCCGTGGCGCGGGGCAATCGCGGCGGCGGCGCGCAGCTGCCAAATGAAGCAAAGAAGGCAAACTGGGAACGATGAACTCATCGCCGCGGTCCGGGAGGTGGGGCGAAGGTGAGGGAGGGAAGTGGGAAGTCCCTCCTGGGCGGAGGGAAGGGCAGTACGGGACGGCAATACGAAAGGCCGCGTTGTAGAGGTTTAACAAAACAGGAATGCGCGCCCGCGCCCGCGCCGCCAGCTGCGACGGCCGCAGACGGCCCGACGCGAGGCGAGGTGGAGCGACGCGGAGGTTGTGGCGGGCGGGGTGCAGGGGAGGTAAGACGCGGTGGCCGCCGCAATTTCAGCGGCGACGAGCGGCGCCGCGCCGTGCCGGCTGGCCAGCGCTCAGTCGCTCGTTCGCCCACTGCCCGCCGCCCCTACCCCCAACTCCACGTTCCCCCACCGCTCGTCACCCTCTACGCTCCCTTGTACACTCTCGCTCATTCGCCCACTACTCCTCCCACCCCGAGTCCACTCGTCCACACACGCTCGTCCCCTTCCACCATGTTTGCTCGTTCGTCCACCGTTCACGTCCCTCCACACACCCTCGCCCTCATCTACCCTCTTCGTTCACGTTGATTCGCTCGCCCACCGCTCGTCACCCTGCGCCCCATCGTCCACGTACGCTCGCGGGTGGTGACCCGCCCCCCTCCATTACACTTTACCTAATTTTGCTCGCTCGCCCACGCTCGTCACCCTCCACGGTACCTAGACCACACTTCCCCGTCACCCTCCGCCCTCCAGGCTCCTTCGTCCACGCTCACCCGCCCCCCTCTGCGCTCTTTCCGCCATGTTCGCATGGTAGCTCACCACTCGTCACCCTCCATCGTTCTTCGTTCATGTTCCCTCGCTCACCCACCACTCGTCACCATCCACGCCCTCTCGTCCACCTTCGCCTGCTCGCTCCATCCCCGTTCGTCCAGCCTTCCTCCACCCCTTCCTCCATCACCAGCCTTACTCCATCCCCGTTCGTCCACATTTGCTTGCGCGCCACCCGCTCGCTCCATGCACGTCCACGTTTTTTTCGCTCGCTCATCGCCTGTCAGCCTCTACGCTCCCTCGTACACGCTTGCCCATTGCGCGCGATCTTCCACACCCCGTCACCCACGATTACTAGCTTGTTCGCTCGCCCACGTCAGGGCATGCTGTCTTCCTAGCCCGTTGCTCGCAATCGTATTTGCACGCCCGTCACCTCATCTCACCCCTTTTTTTCGATTCTAATTTCTTCTTCGCTAATGCCCCGTTAGTGTACATGTAAAAGCTACGTATTTAATGAAGTAGAAATACTTTAGTACTATGTCAGCTTCGATGGTTGGCAGACGCCGCTTCCTATGCACAGATGCTAAAGTTCCGGTCGACATGCTTTGACCCTCGTCAGAGCAAAATGCGCGGAGGTGGACAGTGCAGAGATTTATACTGCACCAGGTCGCACTCCACCCAATCATCCTGCAATCCGGCCCACCCCACATTTGGCACCAAAATGTAATTCATTTAAAACTGATACATCTACACAAATCCAACTATTGAAAAATCTGTTGTAAACACCGAGAAATAAAGCCCAACAATAAAAAGTTATTCAATCAAGAATTTTAAATCGCCGTGTCATGGCGTTTGTATTGTTGTATTGCAACTTGGTAACTCCAGAATGTTTTTGGCAAAAGACATGCAAAAAATTCAAACTGCATCTTCCAAAATTTGCAGACATTTCACAAAGCTGCTCATATTTTCAAAAATTGTACATGACTTTATTTAAAGATCTAATTTTGAAGAACAAATTTCATGAAGTATACTAGCGGTGTTTCAAAATGCGTCAAACTTTATTTTACTTGTTAGTTTCCTTACCTCTTCAGACTGCAGATCTTTTCGGAGTTGTATATCGTCAGACGGCATCTTCAGCAAAGTGTTGTTCACTCCACCCTTTTCTCAGCTGCTGTCTGTGGGCGCCTAAAACACATTTTTTTCTATCTCCTAGCAGTAGAATTGAAATATGACTTTAAAGGTATTATAGAAGAGTCAAATATCGTCCCACATACACATTTTCATACGAAAAAGTATCAATGAAGGTTTCTGAAAATGAGACTTTTGAAGCTCATTTTCGCTGAAAATTTTCGATTTTTTGAGACACTTCATAAGAATTGTTTCTATCGATATATCGCCGTTTCCCCTCCAAATTACAATATTTTATTCTGCGCAAGAAATTTGCGAGAAAGTAAAAATATATAATGTATTTTTGCAAAAGCATTGCCATGAACAAATGAATTTAAAATCTGTAAAATGTGTCTCTCTAAAAGTGCTCTCTCTCTCTCTCTCTCTCTCTCTCTCTCTCTCTCTCTCTCTCTCTCTCTCTTCTTCTTCTTCTTCTTCTTCTTCTCCTTCAGACACACACATACTTAGACTTAAATGTCACACATGTAGGGGGACCACTTGGAAGCTTAGAAATCGTCCTTGTAGAAAATGGATTTCGTGGAAACATCACTCAATCAATGAACTGATTATGTTTCTAATTCGTGTTTCGTTGTTTTCCGTACTATTTACACATTTTTACACACAATTGTTTTGATTATTTTACTTTCTTATTCTTTCATCAAACAGTGTTTTCATTTTTAACCTTTTTCCTACACTTAGAATGCTAACTTTCTCCGTCTCGCTCTTTGTGTCTCCTATATTGACATTGTATTTCCGCGCGAGAAAAAAACAATGTCCATTCTTTTGGGCGTCCTGTAGTTTCCCAGTGCCCGACATTTCACCACACCCTCCCCCACATGTCATTTAGCTGCACGCACCCGACCTTTTCCGAGAATTCTCATTGTAATGTTTTCCTCCCACACAGGCCATCTTCAACGTCTCACCTTCCCCGGCCGCAATCGTGTCACCCCTCTGCCGCTGGTGGAACCTTTCTGCATATTTATAAATGCGAGAATTATTAAGTAGCGCCTACCCAGAACTGGGCCTGCACGTTCTGCCGGACACCGCATGCAAAACCAAGGGGCCGTGTTGGGAATGGGGTCAAATACTGGAGAGAAAAGCATGTGTAGGGCGCAGGGGAAGGGTAGCTGGCTTCTCCAAGCAACGAGAAGTCTATTTTTGGAACCACATCACCGGCTCTGAATTTTTAAATGAAAATATCATCCGGAAAAAAAGGTCTTCGCGTTCCACAAACAGCACGCTGGAATGGATTCCTTTTTTTTCTCACCATCTTTTTTTTTTTTTTCAGAAAAAATTAGGATGAAGAGGAACATGCATGGCGCACAGCAAAAAAAGGCCCTGGAATGATGTGACTTTCCCGGAAACAAACAAGGCCCGAGTAATTAAGGTTGTTTAAAAAGTGTTTCACGAATGGGTGTAATCTTGTGTAGCTCGTTGCGCCTTTCCTGAGAAAAGGAGAGGGGGGAGTGGAATTTGAAACTGGTGAAGGGTGCGTAAGGTGTGGTATAATTATTCTTGTGTGAATGGTGAAAAAGTGGAGTGGATTCGCTTAGTTTTTAAATGCAGCATAGCATTGCAGTCAAAAAACCTAGAGAATTAAATAATGTTTCGTAGGCGATATCATAAGCAGGAGAAACGAAAGTAATTGATCTTTCTTATAATGTTTGACTGTGTTACGATGGAAGTGGCTTTTAATTATTTATCGTCTGGCACGAGAGTAAGACGTTTTCAATGATTTTACTGTTTATATTAACACTGATATTTTATTTTCATTTCTATGACGTACTATTGACCTAAGATGAGCTTGTTAGGGTAAACAAAGATGTAATTTCTTAAGTTACTTTTGCACATGAGCTTCAGTATTATGAGAGAACTGTAAAATATTGTGGCAGCCTAGTCGGAGATGAGAAAACTCAAACTACTCTTTAAAATTATCTACAATTACACGTGAATAAAAACGAAAAATTGATAGTCGACTACGTCTCCTATTTTGGAACATTTCACAAGTTCAAAAGTTCCACACATTATGTTGGTTGTGTTTTCAATATCGCGAGGTATGTTCAATGTAATATTGAGTTAACATATTTTTGTGATTCTTGATCGACAGTGCTAAAAGAGCACTTTTTATTGAGAGAAATTGAATATTTTTAAAGAGAAATTGAAATATAAATTACAATGAATTGCACAAATATTTAATAATGTTAAAAAACACTCGCATTTGGAGTTTCCAGGACACAAGCGGTAGTGTTAGTGTTTTGAATTATGGGCTTCTTCCACTGACAAGATCATTAAGGTCCACGAGTGATCTAACAGGGACATGAGAGCAATAATGAGGCTGAAGGAGAAATAGTGAAATGAAAGGAAATAAAAATAGCATAACTCCGAGAAAACCAGACGAGAGCTCGCACTGCCAACCACAAATTCCACATAGATTGCCCTGGGACCGAACGCGGGTCCCGCTGGTTATAGGGGTGTGTGCAGCCATTACGACACGAGCCCTCCCCCTCCCCACGCTCTTCCTGATGTGGTAGCGGCGGCGGCGGCGGCGGGCGGGGCTGTTGCGGCGGGGTGCACGGTCGGCGGCGACGTGCCGCGCGCAGCCCACACGTAAAATCTTGATGATGGGCGGTTATCGCGGCCGCCCGGCGCCGGCCCCCGGGACCCCGCCCGGAGTGGGGCTGGTCGTAGAGGCAGGACACACGGCCCCTGGCCACGGTCCCCGCACCGCGCCGCGCCAGGCCGAGAAGAGAGCGCCACGGTGAGGAGCGAGATGCGTGGCAATACAGGCGAATGAACGGCTGAGTTGGCTCAGGGCAACAACTTTCACCACATCGGCTACTCTGACCGCAAGTTCTAGTGTTCCGAGTCCCGATGTAGGCATATTGTGAATACAAGATTGAGAGCTTGGCTGAATTCTTCGAATTCACACGCTGTCTGGAACGAAATTCTAGCGGTCGGTTGTTCTGATCAGTAGTTACGTTGTAACTTCTATCAATATCAGTGCTCTAACAAAGAGGCTACGGGACCGCGCGCGATCTTTCTTTCCTAATCTTTATCCGCTTTTTCTAACCGTGACTACAAGCTCTTAAATTTATATCAATTCACATGTCAGGTGACCAGACGGGAGATTAGAAATTATCCTGGCTGGGAGGTACCGAAATATGTGACTCATGACATCAAATGATGTCACAACAGTGCACCGGAGCGGGAGGTCCTAGGATCGAGTACCGACGGTCGCAGGATTTTTAACTGTAGCTAAGTCGTGATGAGCCACCTGGAGGAACATTGTAGCGACCGGGTGATCAGAAAGGAAGTTTTCCGTTTTTCTTAGATCAATACCAGGTGAATGCCAAACAAACGGGTCACGCACCGCGCGCAATTTTTCCTTCTTCTTTTTACTCATCTCTTCAAGCCTTACACACTCACACTTATATACACTACACTACCTCAGATGTCGGGAGACCGGTCGGGAGCTTAGGGATTGTTCCGGTTGGGGAGAGGGCCCCGCTAGTGAGAGATATATGGTTAGGGAAAAAACCCTTCCCGACGGTAGGTCTGCGCCGGTTCTTGCCATCCAGCATGATCATCGCCATATCTAGACCAAAAACATACTCTACACTTAAGGGACTAATGACCTTAGCAATTGTCTCACCCGGAATCGCTAATCGATCGATCAACTCGGCTGGGACGGTACCCCGCTGGCGGAAATACCTGGTGGAAGGAAACCGCCGCAAGATTACACGTAGTCGGCGTCGGATCTCACTTCTAGCAGGCAAGGAACACCGCCACCTCTCGAGGCATAACGTGCCCTACACTTACGGGAGTATTAACTGTACCAGGCGTCGCGGCCGGTAACACAAAATAATTAATCAATGTTTTTAACAAGGAGAATAAGATCTTAAAAGCAGGGATGAGCGTTGTTGAATGAGGAGTTGCAATGAAGTTATGTTCTTGTATTTTGGCAAAATATTTTTTTACAATATTTAATTATTGTTTTAAATGCCTACTTACTTTTTCATGCACTCATCATCTGACTAATTACAATATCAATTAGAATGTCTCACAAATCCCTTTTCAATATCCCTTAATCCTGACCGTGCACATGCACCGAAATTGTGTTGCCCAATGAAATGATTAATGTAATGAAGCAACTGGGAAATGAGAGGCAAGTGCAAGAGGTGCCGCCGAAAATACTCATTTAGGGCTGATTATCTTCTTCTTCACTTTAAAGATTAGGTCTCTGCATTTATCGTCCTCGCAGAACTTATTTCCTTCAACGTCTTGATCTTCTTACGAGTATACCTCTCCTGCATCTGGGCTTGTATTGAAAGGGTAACTTTCGTGCACGATATTAACCCATTTTGGGAGACACTTATTTCTATACTTCATCAATATTTTATTGAGACTTTTCACTTTTAGTTTTTGTCTTACGTCCTAAATTATACCTTACGTCTTAATTTCTAAATCTATCTTCTCTTGTGCAACATTTCCCTCTTCTTTAAATCATTTCCACACTCTGTAATTGTGTGAGAGTGGTCTGTGTAATGATCCATTTCTCACTTGTGTAGAGAAGGAGGGAGGACTACCTGCCTTTTTATTCGTGATTCTTTCTTTGCTTTATATTTCAATATCCTGTGGACAGTACGGAGATATATTATGTTGAAGAGTATCCTCTTAAAACCTTGTTTCAATAAATAGCTATTATTGACTGATAATCTTTTTTCATCCGATTATCCCAAATATATAGAGAAATTTAAAAAATTAATTCTGTCTTCCTCTAATATTTGCTGCGACAAAGTTCTTAATAACTCTTAAAAAACCCATTCCTTCTTAATTCATGAAATTTTCATTTGTTTGAACTCGTTCCGTCACATACGTTTCTAGATGCTGTAAGATGATAAATATTATGTCATCATTTGCGTTGGACATCACGTCAGCAGTGTTTGCCCGGTGTGTCCAGCCTAAAGGCAGATGCTACAAAGCGATCCTGAACAGAAGCGTCGATGCTCAAATGGAAAACGCGTGATAGGGGCGAATGTGGGGAATCAAAAACGAAAAATCCAGGGTGGTTTGAAACTGTCACAGCAGGAGGGGGAGGGTAACAGGAAAAGCGAACTCCACGCGATTTGCACGTCACGTCCTCCGCAAAGCACTCATCTTCCTCCCCTCCCCTCCCCTCCCTCTCCTCCTCCTACTCCGCCTCGTCGGTCGTCTTCCTCCCTTAGGTCCTCCGGCTTGCACTACCTCCCCGTTCCGTTTCGCCCGTCTGCCCGCCTCGCGCCCGACATCGATACATGAGGCACGTATGCTGTAATGCGATGCCGCTGACCTCTAGCTGAAAGCTACGTGCTCTGCATGCGGGGAGGGCGGCCGCCCCGCGGCGTACGCGCCGCTCTCTATTCCCAGAGCACCAGTCCCCCCCCCCCGCTTCCTGCGCTGCTATCCGCCCCGGACTCCGCTCCCCGCACTAAACTCCAACCTCGCGCTCTCCTCCTCTGCTGCGCTGCGCTCCCCGCCCCGCAGACCGCGAAGCCTCCGCCTGCCCCCGGTCCCAGCTCCCGCAAACCATCCTCTACCCGCTCTCGGCTCTGCACCTTACCGCGCGCTCCACTCCGCCTCACACCCTGCCTCAGCACCGGCATCAATTGATGTGACTGCAGTGCCTCTCACCGGGAGATCCTAGGGATGGCTAAGTCGAATTCAACTGCCACCTGGAGAACAATTCTAGTGGACAGTTGTTCTGATCAATAGTTTCTCCGAAGTACAATTGAAGAACGCTGGAGGAATACCATAACAAACGAGCCACGGACCGCACGTAATTTTTTTTTCTACCCATTCCTCTTATTTACATCACCCCTTATTTACATTTACCTGCACTCCACTTCCACTTACGTGCACTACACTACCACACATGTCCGGATACCTGCGCTTAGAGCTCGTCCCGGCTAGAGCGCTGGTGGGAGATACCTGGTTGCAGAAAACTCCGCAAGCCGACGTGTAAGTCGGTTCCCGATCTAGATATTCAGCTAGGATGATCTCTGCCATCTCCTGCTACAAAAGCATGTGCAACACTTATGAAACTAATGACCTTAGGAGTTGACGCGACCGTAAATACTAATCAATCAATCAAACAATCCTGCACCCAACTTCACACTTCACTCTGCTCCACTCCCCACATAACCCCTGCTTCATATCCATACATCTCAGCTTCGCACCGCCGCCTTATGTCGCAGCTCCCAGCCTCTTTCACTGTCCTGACTCCCGTCGTCTGCTGTTTACCGCATTTCTCGCCGTTCACCTCCAACCCGGGACCCCCACCTCCACCTTAAACTCCGCGCTCTACCCCTAAAACCCTAGGCCTAAAAACGGCTCCTCCCTCCGCGTCTACGTCGCGCTCTCCACCTCGCAGATTGCATAGTCCCTAATGCGTCTCCACCCAACTTCCTTAAACCGGTCTCTATTCGCTCCCCGCCCTGCATCTTGTCGCGTACTCCAACACGACTCCACCCCGTCTCCGCCTCGTTCGATTTTCCCCGCTCCCTTTCCTTGCCTGTCTCTGCTAGGAATAGCACATACTCGAAACCTCACCTCACATGTCCGGATCCTCCAGAACCCGCTCTGAGTCGGTACCACCACCACGTCCCGGAACTCTACTTGCAATCCCAGCATCCAGCTTTCTCTCAGCTCCCCGCCTCTGCTACCTTCTCCTTCTCACTATTCGGCTTCTTCTCTTTCTTGCTCCGGATGGTTACCTCACCCATCCACCTCCCCCTACTCATCCCCGCCAGCAAAAGTATTTCTTAGCCACACCAACTTCTCCACTCCTCCCCTACCCCTTATTTCCCTTCAATTCAATTCGTCATCCCCGCTTCCTAAATCTCCCATCGTCTGTGCTTCGTCTCTAGATGTACTCGTGGCTCCTATTCATCTGCATTCTCTATCGCTTTCGCTCCTTCCTCCACCTCTATAGCCAATCTCGTCATCACTTTTTTCTTCCAGCAACGTCTCCATCTTGGATTCATCTCCACCACTGCCTCTTAGATCGCCGCTCTATCTTCCTTGTATCCATCTTTCTTCCTCACTGCCACGCCCCCTTTCTGTTCCTGCATCATCCATCGCCACCGCCTCCTCAACTTTCACTCTCTCTCTCTCTCTCTCTCTCTCTCTCTCTCTCTCTCTCTCTCTCTCTCTTTCTCTCTCTCTCACTCTAGCAACTCTTCCTCGTTGCATTCGGTTTCCTTCTACCGCTGCCCCCACTCACATCTCAGTGCTTCTCCCCACCGCCGCGGTCGCCGCCTCCCAGCACTCCGCCAAGTCTCCTCCTCCGTCCCCCCACACGCACAACCGCGCCCTCCGGCCTTTGCCGCGGGACGGACCTGCAGCTCCGCCGCACCGCAGAACACGCTGGGGAACATCCCAACGTCTATGGGCCGCCCGGTGTTCTAATACGGTCAATTCTAGAAACTTGTGACACGCCTTTAAAAGCACCTCTCTCATTGCACATGCGGACGAGGAGTGGGGGAAATGAGTCGGTGGGGAGGGAGGGGGGAGGGGAGGGGAGGACGCAGTGGTGCGTACGTCCTCACTCGGTCCCCCTCCTCCTACACTCGCTCCTCAACAATTTCCCGGAGCGAGCGGCGAGCCCCGGGAGCGTGTGTCTGTGTAACTGTTATTGCATTCTCGCTGCTCCAAAATACCGTTTAATATTCACAAAGAACATGAACCCCCGGGTATTATCATGGAAATGGTGCCAGACAAAGAGAGGAGTTCACATATTAAGTAGGGACTAGACGTGTTGTTTCTGAATCCGTAGCCTAAGTTGAGGAGTGCTTCGTTTTTTGTTTTTGTTTGCGGTGTTATTTTGTAATTATCGTGCATCTGAATTCCTCAAGATCGGGCGATCTCGACAAGTTGGTTGTGGCGAGGCCGTCTTTCCGATGGGTTTAATGCTCGGATATGCCTCCTTGCATGTAAATTATTTCCTGAAAAAATTACCTTACAGGCGATAAAAACTACGACTTGTATAATTACGAGAAAAACGTTTATTCACACGGATGACGTCAAGCCACTCCAAAAAAGTTGCTCCAACGCGAAACTTCATTCGCGGCGGATGTAACTCCTTCTTCTTTTGGACTCATCGTGATGCTAACTGGTTCAGCGGTTAGCGTTGTGAATGTGAGTGACAACTGCCGTGACGGCGGGACGGCGGGACGATGTTTAAAAAATGAGAGGGAAATAAGAATTGATTCTTAGTTCTCCTTGTAATTGTTTTGAAGTTGACATGAAAACATCGCATTGTTTAATATTCGTAATGAGAAAAGTGTTTAAAAATACTTTTGTTCATAATTAATTTTAAACACCAAAAAATTGTTCGTGCGTTGTTTATGTCTTGGCCTACAAGTCAACGTGAAAAAACGCAACTGATACATTAGAGATAAAGTTTTTATTTAAACAAAATTGGAATTACATTCAATTAAACATAAAATTATGGTAAAGAAAGAAGAAATATTAATTCTAAAAGCAATAAAAGCTTCATGAATATACTGTTTCACATGGATCTGTATTAATCAAACTTGAGCAGAAATCGATAAATAATGGAAAGAATCCAAATTATCCAGAGAATTGATAGAAGTCAGAAAATTATTATTTGAAATTTTAATAAATTGTTCAAATGAAAGAAAAACATATTGTTATTTAAATTGAATATTTACAATTCAGCATATTTAATATAAAATAAAAATATACAGGAAACACATTATGTACGAGTAATAAGGAAAATAATACTCGTACATCAATGTTAACTTAAAATGAAGTATGTCTGTACATTGAATTGTCGAGTATCTGGATAACTGCCGTATCCTTCTATTTCACACTTCAAAGCTGAGGTCTTCAAGTGTTTGGGAAACCCTGACTTAATGCAATGAATTTGGAACGCCCACCCTCATTACTCTATTGTCCCCACTTAAAACCACTTAAGTGGCAGAGCGAAGGGGCATAAATTACTCTTACAAATCTCCCTCCCCAGTGTTTAACAAAACAGCAGAATACTCCCTGCATGTGACAGAAAAACGTCGTCGTTCTTTCGGGACCGCTTGCGTCATCGGTATCTCTAACACAACGACGCTACGTCATGGACGCCGGGCTCGACGAGGAGGGAGACAAAATGAGCACTGCGAGAAAAAAAAAGATACGGGCAATAATTCAGTTGACAGCTGCTATTTATGGAAAAATAAATGTGTTTCTCGATTAGGTACTAATGTAGTTGTCAGTTCCTCGTTTGTCATGTGCATTAACGTCTAGAAAAATGTTACTATTTCATTAAAATATTTCTTTGTTGAATTATTTTTCGAAAATTCTGTACTTCCTTGATCTTCACAACTCATTGGTTTGTCGCTGATTGAAGCTGCACATTCAATGTGTTTGTAACTCTTTACATCCCGAAGATCTGCATGATACGGACAAAAGGAACACTTAATCTTTAACGTAAGAAAATATAAAAACTGAAAACAATGACCAACTGGTTTTGCAACTCAAGTTCTCAGACTTACCCCCCATATTTCTGGGAAATTTTTGAGTTCATTTTTTCGCATTAAAATGCCTTTTGTACGATTTATATCAATTAATTACACTTTTGATTGCTCTTTGATAATAAATTTCTACACAAATGTACAACATAGGAGGTATACAACTAAACTATTAAAGTATATTTGAGATATAACTAAGATTATAACATTGCTTAAAATACTCCGATCATTTTAAAATAATCTAAAATAATTTTCAACGTTCTACATCTTTTCTCGTAAATTTTCGAAGGGAAAGGTATGTGTACGCAGACAGCTGAAACGGATCGTGCACATCCCACGAAAAAAGAACTAAGCAGTGTACACCGTTAAATTTCCATTCTCGGAATCATATTTCTTACCGATCGTCCTGTACACTAAATTGCATTTCCTGCGTGATTACTCCTCGAGCAATTTTTCAACGCCAGAAAGGGCTTGGTAAAGTTTTCGGACATTAGTTCTGGCAACATTCCACGCCAGACTGGATCAATAGCCAAGTCATTACACGCCTCTATATCGGCTTAATTATTTCTCGCAGTTCGCGAGACGAGACGCAAGCCGAAAGCCTAGATGCGGAGTTAAAGTACATTTTACTAGTAGCAAATAAAAATATATCAGTCGAATACAATAGGAAGTGTTGTTGGTAATTGTTACCTATTATAATATTTCACTTTCAATACTACTGTCACTTCAGCCGTCATTTAAATACTCAAACTATACAATTTATAAATACGTGAAACAAGGCAACATTTTGACACTTAAAAATGCACATAAAATTATTTAAATAACTAATATTGAAGAATAATTTGCATTAAAAATATACTTAATAGAGTTGTAAGCAGCTGTAAAATATTTTGAAATTTCACATTATTAGAACTTTTTTAACTTTAAAAAAGTAATTTTAAAAAACATATTTCATTAAAAAATCTCTTTATTTAATAATGTGGATTGGGAGCATCAGATCTCTTGAGAAGTAAGGAGAATCGGAATGAACTATTGTTTAGAAAAGAACGAAAATGTCCTCCGACTTCTTGTAAAGTGTTCGCGAAAAACTCGATCCAAATGTTTTTATTGGCTTAATTATTTCTCGCGCGTGGAGGGTTGAAGGCCAAAAGACAAGATGTGGAGTTGATGCAAATTGAATTGCCCCCTAAACGTATACATTCCTCAAAACCTCGACTTCCATTTTTTCAGCATTACATAACTCTATTCTACGGATACGAAAAAAAAAATATAATTAATAAAATAAATTTGTTCAGGATATATTGTCGATACAAATGCTAAATGATTCTCTATTTAAAAAATGCGTTTTTCACTTTCGATCTCTAATCAGAAAATAATGAAGTTGATGGAACATTTTTATATCACAAACCTCTTTGGATCTACAGACATAGCTGTTGCAATGTGTTGAAACTGAAACTTTTTGACAATGTTAAATTCAGAAGTATGGAATAATTTCTGAATATGATCGTTATCAATATCTGCGCTTTCTCACATTTTCTTGACTTCCAGCTGAGCAACCCATGCGATCCTTCTGCCAGAACTTGGTATGAGAAAATAATCTAACATGGTTGTCAGTAAAGTGTAAAAATAGAATATATACGAAAGTGGAAACAAGAGTAGTACAAGTAGGTAAGAGTAGAAAATTTCACAGAGAATTAGAGATTTCAGAGATGTAATGACTCTTCGACGCTAATGAGAGTCCACTATACCAAATGCAGATAAACGAATAGCTGAACAAAATTTAGTTCCCACAAAGTATTACTTATATTCTGAAGATCTTCGATTGAAAATGTACTAATTCACATATGCAGACCGAAAAGCTAGAAAAATGGAGAAACACTTATTCAAGAAAAAGCTAATAGAATGCAAAAGATTATTAAAGAATATAGTTAAACATCAAAGCCTAGCGATTCGAGTTTTACTATGTTAACTCAAAGGGGAACATTCACAATTTTATTTGTGGTAGCTCTAGAGTGCCTTTTCAATTATTTTTTTGAATTTCGGATGTGGAACTCATACTGCTTTGGCATTATCATCAAGCATTTTAAAAGGGTGAAGGTAAATGATTATAATAAATTCTCGCAATCCTGTTTAAAAAAATTGTTTATAAACGCTGTAAAATTAAGAGTTTTTTACCAGAACCAAACAAGTCAAAAATTCCATATTTTGAGATATTTTACCAAGTTCTTTCCATCTGCTGTTACATTTTCTTTCGTGCCAAACACATTGAATAATATAAGGCGGGGGAAAATAATAAATTCATTACCACGCACGTCTACACAATTAAGTTTTTAATGCCTCCTGAAAAATCTCGCATTTGAACTAGTTTGGTTCTTGTAAGACATTTTACAGTGTTTATAAACAAATAGGTTAATCACGATTGCGAGATTTTATTATATTTAAATGCTTGATAAAATTGTACACGGTTTATAATTATGTTTAACGTTTGCAATTATGCTTTAAAATCCTGAAAATTTTCTATTATATCCATAGCTGAGAAAAATAGCATTCTTATGAATTCATAATACCCTCGTACCCTCGTTTGTGCACCCTCGTGGATAATCGTTTCTAAACATTCTTTCTAAATCGTCCAAAGAGTTTCTTGGGCGTCTTTTCCAACACTTCCGTTCTCTCGGCTTTGCGTAGCGTCGGCCTACGCTGGTGTGAGTGACCAGGTGCACTTATGGCTTTTGCCCTAAGCAACTCCCGCGCTGACCGCCTCGCAAAGCAGAGTTCACTGCCTCAGGGCACATCTGAGCGGGCGGGCTTACTGTTCTTCACTCACGAGCCCACCGCTCCATAAAAGCACATTCACGTTGCGAACGTAAACATAAGCATAACGCATAGCCGTAAACATTAACATAAGAGATAGACTGAAGTATTCACCATGTCTGACATACACGTAAGCAAAATAAGAGTTTCTATTGGCTGTGAGACATTGTAGTTTACTATTGGTTAGATGTAAGAATTGTTTTCGAGGTATCGACTGTGTCCAAGGCCTGTATGGCGTTAGTTCTTCTATCGACTTAACTCCAATTTCGATTCTCGATTTTGAATTCTCGTTCTGTGATTGGTTCATTTCTTGTCTTACTTAAGCATAAGCACAGAAGCTTGAAGCTTTTAAGTTAACGTCTTACGTGTTATGCTTATGCGAACGCATTGTGAATGGGTCCGCTTATGGACCTAGTCCTAACTTTTATGTTAACGACATGCTTATGTTTATGTTTGCATTGTGAATGGGCCTTTAGCCCAGCGCTCTCGGCAATCCGCCTATGCTTGTTTATAAACGCTGAATGTTCTGATTTCTCTTTGCTCTTCGGGTGACGCATAGCGGCTTAGCGTATCAAATAATGTCACTGCTGTACCTCTGACCGGGACGTCCTACGTAATCCCGACAGTGGCAGAATTTTCGAAACTAGCCACATAGTTGTGGAGTTCTGTCGCTGTCTGGAGAAAACTTCTAGAATCATGCTATTCAAGAATCTATCCATCTATAGTTCTCCAAGGTTTCCCCGATTAAATCTACCAGAATGCCGGAGCAATGCGCTAACAAACAGGCCACGGACCGCGTACTATATTTTTTTTCCTCTCCCGCGTATTCTAGTCAGCCCCTTCTCAAAAACACATACATAACTCATACATTCATGATTAGTTTTATTATAAAAATTAACTATATTTTTTTAAAAAAATGTTATATGACAGGTCAATAAAACCGGAATATTGCACTGGCAATGTGAAAGGCAGCTGCCGCCTAGGCATGCTCTTTTGTTAAAGGAAGTAATTTACAGCTACTTTTGGCGCCCTTTCATTTCAGAGATATTTTTAACATTGTCTATATTGAACTTTAACGTTGTCGTAACACAATGAGTTTCTCTTGTTAAAAATAATTCAAGGGTAAACACTTATAGAAAAACAAGGTGTTCAAAAAATAAAATTCTAATTGGAATTAAGTAATTTCAGGCAGAATTTACGTAGTCTAATTTGACATTAACGCCATTCCCAAATGAGAATACTAACTTGAGAAAGGAAGTGTACGTTGCGCTGTTTAGTCTAGCTTTATTTGCGTAGACTTTGCAAGTTCATCCTCAACTAGTCGTGAGAACGCGGAACTTAACAAGAAATGCTCAAACGCTGAACTTTCCTTCTATTTTCTCCGCTGACGTGCTCTAGAACGGAGTAATTGATGATTCCTAGAAGCGGAGTGGTTAATTTCCAACACACCACTAGTCACGTGATCCTAGTTCTCGCAACAGAGCACTCTCAGTTTCCAGTCACCACCCTCAATTGCTTGATACGGCGTTCTCTCAACTTGAATCAATTCCACGTACACACGCTTCAAGGGGACTGGTCACCCCAGTCCACCTTCATTCATTAATGTGATCAAGCAAGTTTATAGAACGCACCTCGGGCCAAGAGCCTATTTCCAAACTAAGTGAATTCTGCGTACCTGGCTCTCCCCAACGGGCAATAACCCAACGACCAATGGGAGCGGGAGGGCGCCGGCGGTGGGTGGGTAAGCGCTGCAGAACATTTGTTCGGAAACTGTCGCAGAAATTTCGGTTGATAAGTTTAATGAGCACCTAAGGAGTTTCTTTGTCTCGGCGCAGCCATTCAAGCTAAGAGGCCATTAAGGTAAATGTTTGGCCAAGTCCTTCCTTGGGTTCCCGCAGGCGAGCTCGGGGGATGGGGCAACTCTGTTTTCGAGTTGGTAATATGTTTGTGAATCGTGGAACAAAGAGGTACGGCCGCGAGCGAGAAGGGGTGAGAGAGGGAGAGAGTTTTTGTTTTCGAATTAATTTACAGATTTATCCGCTAATGGCGAATAGTCGGGCTTCACCCTTAGATACCTGATAGCGGATTTCCACAAACCGCAGACTGTGTTGCGGCACCAATGCAATAGTTTCCTTCTCGTGAACTCACGTAAGATGGATTACTGTACTGAGGCGATGAGATTTAATGCATAGTGGAAGTTGCGAAATTATTAGATAAAGCTTTCAAGAAATTAATGATGGATAAGGAATAGAGAAACAGTTAATCTTCCACAAAGTGGTAAATAGTATATTCTTCATTCTCATGTTACAGAGACAAGTTTCAGAAATAACCTTTTCGTTTTGAATGATTTTTATACAGTCTAGTAACATGGTAACGCTGGTAACAGTTCATGTCTGGTAAAATTTCATGAAATACTATAAGATTACATACAACATTGTTCAAATTTCTTTTTTGTTCTGTTTTTTAACATAAAATTTCACTTGATTTCCATCAAAACAAATCAAATAATTATAAATTCTTTTATAATATTCACAGAAAATTTACACATTTGTTACTTAGAATAGCTTAGAATATCTCTAAATGAAGAGTACTCAATTTAAAGGATTTAAGTTATCACTTACAATTCAATAATGTTTTAAACATGCCAATAATTGAATAATGCTAAATACTTGAATATTTGCTAATGTGGTCGTGCATTTTTATGGAAATGTCACTGAACTGTTACGCTCACAAGTCATAATTAGTTTTAGCTCATTTTTCGTAACGATTGCCATCTCCTTTAGCCAAGCAATGTGTTTAAGCATTTAAAGACATTTTATACATCACGTCCCTAGTACCTGTTTTGGGTGTTGGTTAGGTGTTAAAGATATATCACACTAGCGAGTTTGAATTTACGATCAAAAGAAAGTAATATAAATTTCGAATCCAAATAGGAAAAATGTTCACGTGAAATTTCAAATGTGTTTTACATCCATTTCTATTTTAATCGGAGTGTAAGTTAATTTCCGATTTCATTAATATCATTTTTTTAAGTTGAGGTTCAATCTTGCGCTGTAAATTATCATACTTTTCCTCTTATGATATCGTACTTATGATATCGATAAATTACTTTAGTTTTTATAATATTTGACGAATTCTAGGGAAATAAAACTAAAATAACCATCAAAAATTTAGTGTTTTTAAAATCTTATATCTAAAATAAACCTCCAGTATTTATTATCGGACGGGGAAAACAGAAAAAACTATTTTCTTTGAGATAACAGTAAAAATTATTGTCCTTCATACTTTTGAGAGAATTCAATAAGTATGGCCATTGATCAAACTAGACAACACCTTATCTTTACAGGCGATATGTCATTTCTTTACTTCCATATCATTTTTTACTTTTCCTTTGATTTACCCTGAGCGAAAGACATGACCTGAAGTGCGAAGTTACGATTAGCTCATTTTTAGGGAGCAACGAATTTAAACATCGACCATCTCGAAGCAAGTTTTTTTTTGAATGTACGCTGGAAACGGAATGAATCACTGAAGAACTCTGTGAAAACCTTCGCGACCCGGTTTCATCAGCCACAAAACCGTGGCATGCGCCCGCGCGCCACTCCGAAGAGAAAGACCAACCGGCGAGTCCCAGCCACACAAGCAACCTCTTTCTCCTGGCTGCCCTCTATAAAATAGACAAAAGTGGCCCAGTTTGAGTCGGCGACTCCAGAGCTTATTGCAGCGCCCGTCGCGCTTCCGGTGACCGAGGGACGAACGCGTGGACGCTACGCGCTCTTCCGGTCGACCTCTCGCGGAGGTCAGCGCCGAGGGCGGCGGGCCAGCGCGGAGTTCTGCACACAAGAAACTTCCGGCGCCGCGCCACCGCCGTCGCCGCCGCCGCCGCCGTCGCCGCCCCCGCCGCCGCCGCCGTCGCTGCCGCTGCCGTCGCACTTGCTGGAAACGACGGCGCGCAGCGGGAGTGTGAAACACCACAGTACTGGAGTAGAAAGGAGAGGTGGGTTGGAGAAGTGGGAAGTCTCGCGGATGCGAATGTGGGGTTAGAGGAGCCAGATGATTGGTTGATAGACAAACGGGTAGCTATTAGATGGGATAGCGACAGCAGGCGGTATATCAGAAGGGTTAGTGGTGAGATATGACTATGGTAAGGATGAGGTAGGATAATAATTTTGGAGTAGGAATACTAGGATTGGAGAGTGGGTAGTTGATTTGTCATGAGGTAGGGGTGGAGTACCGGTAGTAACATAGCGTAGTGGGGACAGAACGCATAGGGGGGTATTTTTTAGGGGACGGCAAACTTTCACAATCAATAATATGTTGAAAAAATTTGAATAGTTTCATTTCATATTTTTGTCGTACCAACGATACCGACCGATTGAAATTAGAACGTAACATTTCATTATTTATTCTTTGACGATTCCTATAAATAAATGTGTAATAATGACATCGTGCTCATTGTTGCAACTCGCAACACCCTCTGTACTGACTTGTAGGGATTGCCCATATTTCATTTTGTGCTTGAATTGTTTATGACTAATATTCAGCGAGAATAACTTGTATCATATAAAGAATAGTGTTAAATATTGTAAAATAATAACCTGCATATTAGATTATAGTACTTCAGGGGAGTCTGGCAGTCACGCTTTGATAATTTAAAGAAAGTTTCATTGATGGATCGTCAGTCGTGCAATTCACAGTAGCTTAATCGTACATGTGTAAGCGATTTCTCAACAGTGATTTTAGTGCTCACACGGTAATTGTTAAATTATTGAACTTAAAAAAGTTGTTCTTGTACGTATACATTCCTCTATGTTTTAAATATTTTATTTATGTAATTTTATGACTGATTATCTGCGACTGTGTTCAAGATTGAATATTTTACTCTTTTAAATTGAAATACCTAAATAAGAGGGCGGCAAAATTTTCCTCAGCTCCGAGCAGCAGAGGGTGCAGTAGGGGAGGGTTGATATGGGTAGGGTAGAATAGGGGAAGGTGAGGAATGGAGTGAAGGATGGATCGAGTGTGGTGGTAAGGATGAGATAGAGATCTGATAGAGGTGAAGAAGGAATTGAGTAGTGCAGTCGTAGCAAGTGGAGTGCCTCACGCTCAAAAATTTATTCTTTGTCTTTGCTTACTTTTTATTTAATCAAATCGTTTGTGCCACCAGGCCAGGCGAATTTCTTACCATTCAGTCAAAACATTCATAATCAACCTTTTTTCTCCTTTTGGGAAGATCCATGCTCATCAAAAGCAATTCGCGAAGCGGAGAACAGTGGAGTGCCAAAGTAATACGTCAGCAACAACGAGGGAGGAAGACGAAGTGTTGGCACACAGAGCTGGGAGGCTTCTTTCGCCGCGGATGGCATCTCCGTCGTGTGCTGAGCGAGAGCCCTCAATGGCTGTCGGCCACTCCACGCCCCGCTCCGCGGCGCCGCGCCCGCCCCGCCGAGGCGCCGACGGGAACTTTACGTGCCAATTATGCCAATGAGGCGCTGACGACCGCCTCAGCTGTCGCCTTCTGCAGGGCCTGCCCCGTGCACGCCCCGCTCCACCCCGCAAAAGCCCCGGCTTGCCACGCCCCGCCCGCCCTCCACCCCGCCCCGACTGCCCGCCACCCTTCTCCGCCCGGCCCCGCCACTTCGCGTCTCTCCCCGCCCGCTCCGCCCCTACCCACAGCCCGCTTCCACTCCACCCTGCCTCGCCCCGGCCCCACTCCCCGCTCCGCCAAGCACCCTCCCCGCCCTGCCCGCCTCAAACCCCACCCTCTCCACTCGGCCCCGCCCCTCCTGTCCCTCCCGCCTCACCGGCCTGCCACGGCCTGCTCCACCCACTTCAACCATGCCCCGCCGTCCCACGTCTCGGTCTGCCTTGCTCTTTCCACCTGGCGCCCCTCTCCAGGCCCGCCCCAGCCCCGGCCCGGCACCCCATGGTCTTGTCCGCCTCGCCCCACTCCACCTGCTCGGAGCTTCCCCCTCGCGCTGCCCCGCCCCGCCGCGGAAATCCGCCGACACCCCGCACACTCCGAGATGAAGAACGACTGGGGAAGGATCTTGGAATATGAGTTCTAATGAGAAGTGGGTTCTTCGCATAATGTACGCGGAGTAGAATTGGATGCATTTGCGTTTAAGTTGAGATGACTCTATCTGGGACTTTCTTAAGTCTATTTCACAGATCTTTCTTCAAGTTCATCCAGCAGAGAGAGGTTTAGCATAAAAAGAGTCGTATTTTTTAGCCTTTGTTTGTAGAAACGTTTTCTACGAGTAAAATGCCCAGTATTATCTGCAGAGTTTTATGTTTCTTCTTCGACTATGTGCACTGTAGTAGCGCAGTCTGTAATGGCCCTCATCATCCCTGATTTTGTTTAGTCCTTTGGCATGTAATCACAACGTAACCAACAACAAAACTTCGGAAATCACTCTGCAATGAATGGCCGGTTTAATTATGGGTGCTAATTAGTGCTAACTAAAAACTATTTTTATGCATTATGTCAGGGATTGGAATTAGATGCGTGTACTTTGCTAAAGAATACTACAACGTTAGACAATTATAAAGCTAGCAATATAATCAACGAAACACTTTTTCGAACACAAAAATAAATCAATAAAAAGCAAATTCATGACGAGACAACAAAATAAATGGACTCGTTAAGAAGCAAGACATGTCCGGTGGATACATGGAGGTAGTTGCGATACCAACGAGGGCGGTGGAGGCGGAAACAGTATCAGAGGCAACCCGTTCGAAAACGAAAATGAGAGACAGCTGAAGCTGTGCAGGGTACCTTCTGGGAGAAGAGAGATTGGTTAAATCAATGGAAGCGGGAAAGAGAACGAAAATGAGGGACTCTATTCAGGAGGTTTTGTTACAATTATTGGATAAGTACAAATAATATTTACAGACACAGATTATTGTTAAGACATAGACAATAGAGTTTATATGTAACGAGGGCAATGATTACTATGCACTATGTACTACAATGTATTATGTAGTGAGGAAATGAATGAGTTCTGTAAAAAACATATAGACGGAACGATGACAAAACGAAACTATCATGAGACGAAACGATAGAGACACAGAATAGTGACGAGACTGTAAGATGAAGAGTCAGAATCGCGTCTATGCTGACGAGGCGAAATGAGTATGAGAGGAAATATAAATGAGACGAATGGTGATGAATAGAAATGACGGAAGGAAATGGTGACGAGACGGACTAGTGCCGTGATGGAAGGGTGATGAAATGAGAATTGGGTGCGAGAAGAACGGAGGAAATCAACTGGGCCGGATTTTATCTTCGAGGAAAGTCACGGGGACAGAGCGGGGAGTGATACAACACCGTGAGAGCGGGGCAAGGGTCAACGGAAACGGAAATGTCTGCATGTGCGTGGGCGGAGGGGTGGATGGACGGAGGTAGTAGCTGGATGATTACGGGAACGGTGCGGCGCAGGTGTCGGGGCGGCGGGGTGGGGTGAGGAATGTCACAACGGCAGTGCTCTAAGGGGAGCGCCTGTGATGTCAGCGACGGGGTGGTTACCGCGGAGACGTTTGGTGCAAATGGATTGATTGATTGATTGACGTTTCCGAGCACGTACACTGCTCTGGTAAATTTTATCGTTTCTGTAATGAATGTTTATAGTGGGTTGTGGTAACTTACCTCCCCCACAGAATGATAATATATGGCGCCGACTTCTACATCGGCTTGCCGGGATTTTCCTCTCCAGGTTTCGCCTATCAATGGGGCCTCAAACAAGCCGCGACACGTTCTAAGCATCCGACCGGTCTCCAGACGTGTTTGGTAGAGTAAGCCGGTGTGAGAAGAGTTCCGGATAGAGCCAGAAACAGGAAGAAAGGCACGCGAGAGATTCATGGTCTATTTGTTAGGGTACTGTTCCCGAAATAGCCCGGTGTTGATTTCAGAAACCACGGAAAGCTACCGATCAGAGCAACCGTCCACTTAAGTTCTCCCCAAGACAGCAACTGAATTCAACGCAACTATCCAGGTAGTGTCGCAAATCCTGCCACCGTCGGGTCTCGAACCCAGAACGTCCCCGTTCAAAAGCACGCCAGTGACATCAGCAGCTGCCCTGAGCCCCCTCAGCCGGTGCGATACGGCGGAGGCGCCGAAGCGGCGCGGAAGGGAGAGGAACGTCACGACACCACTGCTCTCACGGAGGGCGGGGGCGTGAAGGCCGAGATGCAGCGGAGGGGGCGTGGCCTTGCCGAGCGCGACGCCGTGGCGCGGGCTGCGTCGGGGTGCGAGCGGGGCCGGGGCCGGGGCGCGCAGCGCGGGGTCGATACGCTCGCGGCCGGCCAAGACGCCAGCCGCGCGCGCTCGCGCTTATGAATAATGAATGCGGTCGGCGGACGCCACCCGCGCCCCGCCCCCCGCGCAGCCGCTGCGCCGCGCCGAACGCGCCCCGCGCGATCTCCACTTCGACCCGGGGCGCAGCCGCTCTGCGCCCGACCGACCGACAGCTCGCACGCGCAGAAGCCGCAGCCGCTCTTCAGGCTTCGCTGCGCGCACTTCGCGTGCGTACTTCAAAATGCGTACTTCAAAATGAGATTCTTCTGAAGCTTATTGTACATTTGTGGGTATTTAGGTCTATCATGCAGCATGCATGGATGGTTAGAAACGAGGAAAAATCGAAAAAATATATAAAATTAAACTCTCTTGCCTACAGGCTCTGTCATAACGGGACTTTAATACTTGAATATACAGTTGTGATGGCCGTTGAAAGTTGGAAATGAGTTTGAAGCTATTTTCACTTTTAAAATAATGATTTACAAAGCGCGGCAGGTTTGTGTGGGTTCGGCAACATTATCCCTATCTCTTCTCCGCCTCCATCATTTGCTCAATTGTGTAGCGTATTATCTTGCCCCGTGTGGCACTTTACCTACGACTTGTAGAGATTACCCGTATTTTATTTTGTACTTGAATTCCCTATGACTAATACTCAGAGAGAATCACATAAAGAATACTGTTCAATATTCTATAATAGCAATGCAAATTAAATTACAGTACAGAAAAGTCACTTCAGGGGAGTCCATGAGTGACGCTTTGCCAATTCAAAGAAAGATTTATTGATGGATCGTCAGTCGTCCAATTCACATTAACTTCATCATATATACTTATGCGCTTTCCAAACTGTGTTTTAGTGCTCACGAGTATGTGCAGTGATTAGTAAATTATTGAACTTAAAAAATTGTATTGTTCGTGTATGTTTACTTTTGACTATGTATTTAATATTTTATTTACGTTTTTTATTTGTGAGTTGTATGTTTGACTATCTGCTACGTTGTTCAAGCTTGTATATTTTAGTCTTTTAAATTAAAATACCTAAAGAAGATGACGGCAAAATGTTCCACCCCTTCCACCCACGCTATGCCACCGCTATAGCTCCCGTATTTTTTCAGAATTATTCCGCAGATATATATTAATTTCCTTAATGACTAAGATAAGGCTTAATCGACTATTTGTGTTTTAGAAAGCATCAACGTCTATGATAATTTTTACCAAAAGGGTAGTACGTGTTTCATTACGTGAGATGGCGCTGTTTTTCCCACTGGATTAGGAGCGGGACTAAGCAGAGGCTTGTGGGTTTCCCAAACAAGTACCTTTTACCAGCCGACACCCGTCTGATCTCCAGACACAGACGTAATGTTGTGCATGTAATTGTAAGGGTGTGTAAGTAAAGCATGTGGAAGAGGAAGGAAAGATGGGGCATGGTCCGTGGCCCGTTTGTTAGGCTACTGCTCCGGCATTTGCGTGGAATAAATCGAAGAAACCACGGAGAACTACCGATCTGAGGAGCCGGCTGCTTGAATGTTTCTTTTTCCGAACGGCGGCGGTTGTATTCAATCGAACTAGTGTTGAAACTACTCTAAAGACTTTGCCTCCGCCAGCATCATCTTTGAATTTGTATACGTCTACGCGTGGGCGCTGCTCGCCTTCCCAGTCATCGCACACTCCTCCACATCCCCTGTCACTGCTACCGACTCCACGTCTGCCTCCGCCTCGTCCACCGCCGCCCCCGCCGCTGCAACCGCCGTCTCAATGCCCTCCGAAGCGCGTTCGGTCGGTCTGGCCTGGGAGAGCCACTCTCGTCTAATGAATTCCACCCAGCGCCACACGCCGGAAAATGCCACTCGGGCGCCGCCGTTTCCTTGAGAGTCGGTTCCGGAATCGACTCGCGGTTTCAAGGGCTGGCAAGCCCTTCGCCTCCAGGGCCTTCCGTCTCCGTGTCGCTGTTTGCCTCCGAGCCAGCGTGTCTCTGTCGCCCGGAGGAGAGTTACGCGTGCTTTCAAAGGGGCGAGACTCTGGTCTTTTCTGTTCCTATTTTCTTGCGTCGCGTCTTGCAAATTTTGCGAATAGGCAGAGCTCTGCATGCGTCAGGACTACCTATATCATTCTATATGAATTCATTCTCTTCTTCCATAGTTAATGTTTTTTAAAAAAAATGTAAATATGACGTAAGTTATGTATCTTCATTGAAAAGTTGGAAAAACTAGTGACGTTTTACCAATTTGTATGTACAATCATAACCACTTACTTGAATAATCAGGTAGTTTGGCAAGGGACTTTGATATTGTATTTAATTTTGGTTAGTTTATCTGAATTGTTCTTTCACGCAGTGTGGTCAGCTGATACGGGATTCCTTTTTATTCCATTCTCAGTAGCCGTGCAAGTCGTTCTATTAGTTTAGCTTATATTAGCCTTAAGATTAAATTTTCCATTTTTGATCTCTCTGTATCTCAGGGAGATGGAAACACAAATTATAACATGAGGAAAACAGGCAGCGTTTACGTAAAAATACTTGCGTTTTTGGTACTGTTGCAATACAATATAATTATATTTACTCAGAAACAAATCGTAGTTTTAACCAGCATTCCTTAGCAAACATCGATATAGACATTCACATCATCAATAACTTTTCTCTATTATTTCATGCCACTAATATTGTCTTCATGTGCCCTATTTACACATGGTACGTACACAGAAACGTGTCGCTATCGAGGAATAGAGACTGCAGTAAATTCTCTCATGACACTATCTAGGAAGGAGATAATATACCCAGCACTTGTGCGGCACTGTTGATATGTAGATGAATAGAGAAAATCATGAAAGTGGATTCACTCAGCGTGAATGATTGTCTTCATACTTGGGTAGCATGGAAGTGCAAACGCATTAGAGGTTAATATCAGTTAAAGATTGCCTGAGCGGGCAGGGGCTTCTTTTTCAATACCCGCTCCTGGGATACCGATCGGCGCATCCCCACTCCTTGCCTATTGAGCAGACCAACAATCTGACTTCAACAATCTGAATCAATCTGTTGTTTACGGCCCGGGAGCTGCAAGGTAGGTACGACCCAGTTTGCTTACGCATCTTGTATACTGTAACTACATCCTGTTAATAATATTTGTATTTCAAATTTTAGTTCTGAGGATGATCGCTATCGAAACGATCATAAGCTGAATAAAAAGTATTGGTACCAGACTACATCTTTATTTATATATCAAAATAAAAAGGTATCTACCTCACCTGCGATCTAATTAACGAAAATAGTTTTGCATCAAAAGTAGGTAGCACAAAGTTTGGTGAACTGAAACTTCACCATGGGCGCTGCGGGGAGGGTGAAACGAGATCTAGTTGCACTTTCTCATGAACTTCGTTGGTAAATCGTCAAAGCGTGCTGCCGTTAGTCTTCTTTGATTCATCGTTAATGTACTAATGGTACTATCGTACTAAGTGACACAAAAATTACGATTATAACTTGAAATTCTCTTTTTCATGTCTTTTTCATCAGTACGCCACCTTCAAAATACATGTGTGTGTGTGTGTGTGTGTGTGTGTGTGTGTGTGTGTGTGTGTGTGTGTGATCATGTTGCAATTGAAATTCGTCCTTGTTATTGACTCTCCATCTCTTGCGTCACTTTTCCTGTATGAACGTTGTACACATATGTTCTACACATATTGTCATATGGTCCAAGGCATATTTGTTATTAACGCTTTCACAAAGTGGAACCAGACGTCCGTTGCGACACGTGTCCTGAATGTTTTATTTGCCTTCCTGTTTCATCAACTCATCGTCCCTTTGATGTAAGAAGTGCTCATTACTTCAAGATGTGAAACATTTCAACTGTAGAATTTTATTCCATTTTATCACCTCTCTTCGCCTTTGTGGTTCAATTTTTTGTGTAAGGGCGTTGCAAACTTATTAGGTGGTGACACGAACCCTGGCTTGGACTGCCATTTTAGAAAGTTAATCATAGTATGTTGGGTAAGGTGTGCATTTTCAGAAACTAGATATGCTTTCATTCCCAATACAACCAACCAAGTTGTTGCAAAATAATTCATGCACCTAAGCAGAAGTAAAAGCAAAAACCATGAGTTTGGTAATCTTCTTTGCTACTTATGTATTACAAGACTTATAAATTTTATACATCTTATGAGTTCACCTCTTACGCATAATTATTGATATTTTTCGATGTTCTTGAGTTATCACTCAAGATTTTGCTATTTAATATAATCCCTAACAGCGTTCGCATAAAGTAGTTACAGTAAACAGAATAACTTACCTGTGTGGCTGCCCGTATTGCGCCTAGCCGCTGTAATACGACGTCGCCCGGTTGAACCACCGCGTATCGCCTCTGTGACCGGCCACAGAGCATACACAGAGCTCGCCAGGGCCACAACGCAATTGCGTCAGAGTCGCTTGTCAAGGCGACTCTCAGTTTAATATTGCCGCATTCCCGCCCCCCCCCGTCTCTCTCTTTCTCAACCCCTCTCTCTCTCTCTCTCTCTCTCTCTCTCTCTCTCTCTCTCTCTCTCTCTCTCTCACACACACACACTCCTTCGAGGAAGAGACAGTGAGACGAACGGAGTGGGAAGGAGAGAGTCCGCTAGATTGTGTTTGGAAAGGAATGGGGGCGGAATGACCGACGGACGAAGTTGAATAAGCGAGGCACTAGACAAGGAAAATAGCTTTACATGAACAGAAACTTGCACAAAGTGTAATTAAATGAATGATTACTGTGAACGCAATCTTAATTATATTAAAGGATAATTCCTGTGGATTAAGGATGATGTCAGAAAATATAGACAAGGGGAAGCTATTTTGAAGAATTTAATATTTAAAACTGATACTATAGCAATAACCGTAAATTAATGGCAATTTCTGTTCTAAAATTTATTGATAATATGGTACACGTTTATGAACAATATTTTTGTAACATGTTCTACTAGATCTACTTTTATATTACAAATTTAATTTACATTGGATGGGAAGATTGAAAAATTATATATTTAAAAAATATGTTAATAGTCAATATTACAGTCAAATCTGCTTATAACTGAAGAGCACGGAGCCGATAAAAATTTACGTTAAAACAGTTTTCAGTTATTACCAGGTTTTAAAAATGTACATAGCCAAAAAAGGCACTTCCTCACAAAATAATTGGGTTTTAAATAAATCATTTTTGTAATATAAACATGTAACAGTGGCGTTCCGTCGCCATTATAAATGTCCAACTTGTGGTAGCCAGATGTAATCTTAGGAATTATTTTCAGCCATTAACCTGCAGAATTGTTATCGCTGTTCTTTGTTTCTCCATATAGTCTTGCAATATTCTTGATACCTCTTCTTGAACGATTAAAACCATCTGTTTGAAGCCTTAAAATCATTTTTGCCTTAGTTGCAAACCATTTCAATAGTCTTGGCTTGTAAAATGGGCCTTGAAATCAGCAAATTATTGCCCGATTATTGCACATTATTGCCCGCATTGGGACGAACCAATCTCATGTGAGTTCGTACCCATTATTAGTAGCTCTTCGTTTCCTTACAAAGATTTTTTTATAATAGATTCTTTCTCTATTCAGCAGGTAAAATTACATTGCAAACACATTGAACAGACATATTTTTCCGTTGAATGTAGTTTTTCCATATTACCAGGGTGGCAGGATGCATGACCTTCATTTTCTTCTGGTTCTTTGGGCCTCTTCTGGAGCCAATTAGGAAAGAGATAATATTAGGTCAGTGGGAATGATAAAGAGGTAGGAATGGAACGTAGGTATGACAACCGGAATGTCAGAGGGGGAATTGGGTAAAGATGCAGCGGAAATGGTTCAGCTGATTAATTGAGGTGGCAGTGTAATGAGGATGGGGTTATTTGCGGAAGAAGACATTTTGACTGTCATTTTAATAAGATGCGGAGATAATGTAAAAGACCGGATGTCGTGTGTGGTGTTGGTAGTGTAAAGCTGGTCGACAGCGGGGTGATGAAGCTACGATTCCTAGAACCTTGCGAAGAGACAACATCCTCTTGTAGGCCGTCGCGAGGGACTGTACAACCCACTGATATTTTTCGGACAAAGATGTAAAATATATGGATAAATGTAGAAGTCAAGATAAGCGTCAAGCTCCGGCGAAAACTACGTAGCTATATGACATTGGCTTAGTTTGTATGCAGATTACAGACCAGTTTATTTTGACTCAACATCAACGTATTTTATACTTGTTCCATTTCTCCATTAGCTTTAGCTTTCTGTAAAAAAGGCAAAGAAATCTTGCAGGGTCAGCGAAGAGACGACGAAGGGGCGTTTCCTATTTCCCAAAACCATCATCACCGAATGATAAGACAGCGTACATTGGCAAAGTGTGTTTCACCGAACAGGGATTGGAGGGGTGGCTGGCAACGCCCCCAGGTTCCTAAGGACGCACTGTCTACCTCAGCGCAGCGCGAAACGACCGGGGCTGCTGCGGTCACCGCGCCGCTCGCCGGCCTCTGCTGCACCCCACCCCTTCTTCTCTCGCACGCTCGCCATCCCAGGGGAAATGTCGAATAGGTCAGGACGCCCGGTGCGAACGTGTGGCTCGAAATTAGGTACGCCTAGAATTAGTGACTGAATTCCCATGTTCTATTACTATAGTTTTTTTATGTTATTTTCCATTTTTTCGGTGATGTGATATTGAAAGAAAGAAAACAAAGAATTTATTAATTTTTAGTCACCATTTCAGTAGATTTTAGGGGGACATTTTGCAAATTTTCGGTGTACTTCTAATAACGCTCGTTTTAGTAGTTTTTTTGCTATATGAAAGTTGCAGAATAACTCTAATAAGCTGTTTATAAACAATAAATTCACTTTTATTTGTGATTTAATGAAGAAGAAGCTAATCATCTATTGAACCATGTTAAATATTGGGCATCTTCCCTCTTATACCTGGTTTCATACCCGGAGGGTTTCACTCGCTTCAAGGCGGCCTCCTTCCGTTTTGATCTATCCTCATTGCCGAGTTGCTCTAAGGCACCGTGAGACCTACATTCGGATACGCAGCAGGCTCAATACACAAAGCTCTTGTAGACATCTACTCACTTAAGCCCGAGTGGCGCCGCTCTGCTGTCTAAGAGCTACTAGTTTTCCGAGTTGGAACTGGAGACGTATTAAGTACCACTCACGAAGTGCCGGGACAAGTCCCTCTTCAGTACTCATGGATATCGAGCTTGACAAACCAAGAGTCCAACTGCAGGCCTCCCGGACTAAGGCAGCTAGAGGCCTCCCACTCGTCTCCTTTCTGCGGATACCTTTGCTAGCGAAGTGATGAATTGATTACTAATTCCCGGCGCGTCAACTTCTAATAGCATTAATTCCGTTAGTAGGGTGTATGAGTTATCCTCGAGAGGTGGCAGTGATCTTCCCTTGGATGGTGAGATCCAGTTCCGAACATCGTCGGCTAACGGGGTTTCCTTCAACCAGGTATCTCCCACCAGCGGGGCACCGTGCCAGTCAGGATAAAATCTAAGGTTGCGCCATGTGTGGTAGGAACATGCATGTAAATGTAAGTGTATGTATGTAAGAGGATGAGGAGAGGACATGAAAGATGTAGGAAAGATCACTCGCGTTTGCAGAACTGATCCGGTATGTGCCTGGAATTTATCGGAGAAACCACGGACCCGATCATAGCAGCCAGCTGCTAGAATTCTCTTCCAGAGAGCGATAGAACTCGTTATCTGGCTAGTGTCTAAAACTCTACCATAGCCGAGACTCGAGCCTAGGACCTCGCGGTCAGAGGCACTGTAGTGATGTCTGTTAATGCCCAGAGCCACCTCTCGCGGTGTACGGATATATAACCTCCAAGAATCTGGGCATACGGATGTGAAATTCCAATTCCCCACCATGGCTTTTGTACTGGGAAAATGACACAAGACTGCAGCCTCAGTCCCGTCATCTAATAGGTCATATAACTCGTAAAATTAAATCATGTGCAGAATTCCGTGCCAAATAAAGAAAACGTAAGACAAGTAATGAGGCGACAGTCATATGATCCATCGCCGAAGACATTGTTTGCATTTGTGCATTAGTCTTTAGCCGGAAAAATGAAAGATTCATTCGTTTTATAATTTTACTGACGCCTTGAGTTAATAAGGAAACGAATGAGATATTTCACATATTGTTAATGTTGTGATATGTCATAATTTTATTTCATAGTTCATAGAATTATGTAGATCAATATGGTTATTAATTATTAAAATTTCATGAGTGATTGTTTATTCTTTTAACGCTCATTGGAAGTTTAGAAAACAATTAGAAAACGACTGTAATAATTTCGTGGATAGAGCCATTTTATAATTTGATTAATGATAATATTAATAAATTATTCTTTATTAATTATTTTCTTATTTATAATTAATGTTATAATATCTTCTTAGTAAGGGACATTATTATAATTTGAGCAAATAAGAGCAGATAATGTCAACATTTGTTGGAAAATTATATCTAAAGACAACAGGTTTTGTTAAAATATTTCTTTAGGATTTTTGTGGTTATTTTAAATTTATACATGACTTTCTAATCTCTTGACGCTCTTTTCATGATTTTTCGTCGCTGGCTCTGGCCATTGTCTGTATGTTTTTAAAATTATGTTTAGAGTCCTCTATTTTCAATGATTCTGATATGCGAATGTAACGAGTGCAAGGTTGTAATATACTCTTTTGAATTCACATCTATTTAAGAAAAATATTACGTTGTCACCTAAAATATTCATAATATAGTTATGGTAACTTTCACCCCGGTAAACGACTAAAATATGGTCCTAAAAACTCTGCGTGCAAAAGTTCGCCAAAGTTTATAACGTTCAAATATCGTATTTGCAGGCCACATCGACTATTTATATTATAGTATAAGTGAAGTAGCAGCATTAACACTATGTGCATAGTAAAAAATTAAAAATTTTAAAAAACTATTACTCGACATTTCAATTATTTTTTTTTAATTCACTGCTATTGTTCACCTGTTCACTCCGTAGCACCCTGCTGTAATGAAAACCGATTCAGCCAGCTTTCATCAACGGAGGGAAAACAACTCTGTGCATATGTAGGGACCTCAGCGCACTAGAAACACAAGCGACCCTATGGCCGTCGAGGTATGACGAGCGGCGCGATGTTACGCAGCAGGGCTGAGCGCGGTGCAATGCAGCGCTGACATCAGCATACGCATACACGCTCTAGCGAACGGATGCGTTCAACGCTGTGAGTGCGATTGAACGACATGATCACGTGTTCACACACGCAGTTGTCGACTGTGATTACCTCACGTGACAGTTCCCACAGGGCAAAGAACCAATCGGACGTTTTGCTTTGTGCTTTCACATTGGGCTGTCATTAACAATTCGAAGTATCGTGGAAGTATTTAAAATTTCTATGAATAAGTAAAAATTTTCCATATTGAAATGAAAACATAAAAAAAGAATGTTTTCAAAGTTGATACTGTGAATAGACTCTTTTACTCATTAACTGGCAGCGCAATTTCCAGAACAAGGCATTGAATAATAAACATTTCATTTTTGAAATTGCATCCTTTTCTTGAATTGAAAGTCGTGAAATTAATGTTGCACTCCTGCATTGACGAAATATCTATCTATATCATGCATTTGTTTTTGATGTTTTAATTTGGGTGACTAGTTCATAATGTCAGAACAACATGTGCTCATCAATCAAGAGATGTATCAGAAACGTTCTCTGATTAAAAAGCAGTAGAAATTAGTGATCTAACAATGAATGAAGTGTATATGAGAAATACTCGATAGTTAAAAATATTAATGTTGACAAAGTATTACAAAAATATTAAAATAACACTAAAAATATCGAATTCGCATTGATAATAAACAATTTTTTTTGCAAAAGGAAAATAAATCAGATATTAATAAATTTTATCTCTACCCACGTACATACAACTATGTAATACAATTGAAAACTTTATCATACATTTTATAGCAATAATTAGTTCTGTTGTAATCATACTTTAAGCATGGGGCGGGGTCATAAAAAACAAGCCGTTACCAATATCATTTTCTGAGAGAGTGATTTCTCAGGAACTTTAATGATATATTTCTGGAGTTAGATGAGATGAAAATGGGGTTGAATAATTGAAATGCTATATTCCTTACCCTTCAACATCCAACAATAATATGAATCTTCAAATATTTCGAATCTTCAAAACAATTATCAGATAGTTTTCACCTGGAAAATATTTTATCTTCATGTATCACGACTTCGATGCCAAGTTCGGTATACCACTTTAGGTACGGTAGCTACGGTAAAACGCAACCCGCATCGCGCAGACGTGCTGCAGAAAAACTACATATGGTTTGTACGGGGTATGTTAGTGTAATTTCCCTTAGTGACCGCATGGTCTCGTAATTCAGAAAAGGAAATCCCCTGCAGATGAATAATTAAAGAGAAATACTTCAGAGGGATACTGAAAATGTAATATGAATCTCAAAAGGAAAGGATTAAACTGGCGTGATAATGTCGAATGTAGGAAGCCGCGACCGCTGTTTCATCGTACGCTACCTGGATACAACAATGACAGTACGAACCATTCATATATTCCCTTAAATTGAATTCTATATAAATAGATTTATTCGAGTAAAAATGAATGTTTGTTACACAGTTATAGTTTAAAAAATTAATATTTTAATGTGTGTCTAGCGCAAATATACTCATGAAAGGCATACCAATTGAACACATTTATTTCATATTTTCTTTTAATATAGAACTCACATCTTAATTATAAAATACTTATTTTTAATTTTCCTGCATTGTTTGTATAACAGTTATAAAATACATTAGAATGTATAGTAAGGATACATTTATTTTAGAATATAAATGCAGGATTCTCATCTACTAATGAATTGTAAAAATTAAAAGTTGAAGTTATTGCATTGATAATAATCACTAAGATTTTCAATCTATTACTGGACATTTCTATAAATGCTTTTTTCAATTCAGTTTTGAATATGTTGATGTAGAGAAACGAAATAGTAATAATCTCTCAAGGCATAAACATTTTCAATTCTTCCGTTTCCGACCTGTACCAGTGAATGAGAGATGGGTCATAGAGGGAGGACTAGCGGGAGAGAGAAGATATTGGAGCGAGAAGGTGGAGCGAGCGGAAATGGTAAAATGGCGTTGTGGGCAATACTGTGCCACAGCGTTCTGCGTGCTTGATGGTTATGATAAAAACCCGGCTAACGTCAGAGGGACTATACATAAATGTCATGAAAGTGTTTATATTTTTGTTGATCAGGTTGTACTTGTAATCAACGTGTTCGTTATAATATGATTTTATTTTACGTTGTGTTTCTTTCGGCTCACTATCAATGACACAGTATCAAAAATTACTCTTATAAATTCAAACATATTACAGTAACACCTAGATTACTGAAAACTGCTAAAAAAATGGGTTATTCTTTGGATTAACAAAGTTCGAATCTTCGAACTCCATATGTAGTATAAAATGAAATGGAAACGAAGAAAATTCTATAAACCAAAGATATCATATCAAAAATATATAAGAGATATCGCATTTAAAGTTACCAAAGTATGATTTGCACCACAATCCAAGATAAATAAACGTTCTAATTATCAATGTTCGTATTATCGTCAATTTGAAATATTAGTTTTTAATTGATCACAGTTTCAGGAATGACCTATCGAATTGTTGCATTTTTAGCTATCACATTTCTTCTGTAGAATGATAATTTGAAACATTTGTGTGGGCAAATCCTAGTTCAATTTAGCATTCATTTCGTCCCTCGGTTCCCACACGTCACGAGCGTGGGTTGGCAACAGTGGCGCGGCGGCGCGAGAAACATTTGCGAAAGCCGCGAGCCATCGGTGTGGTGACGGCGGTCGGGCGTCGGGTCAGCCTCAAACGCTTCGAGCAGTGCCGGAGGCTACCCGCAGCCCCCCCCTCTCGCCCCCCGCCTCCGCCCCATCCCGCACGCCCCCGCTATGCTCCACTGTGCTCTGCGCTGCTCAGGACGACTCGACTTCTCCCGTGCACGACGCCAAAAGAGAATTGCGCGAGGCGCCGAGATCACTATACGAGAAGACGAGATGACCCGTAGGATTGTGTCAAAATATCGAGGTTCAATAGCCGATAGATCCTACTGGATAAAGCAGTAAGCAAGGGAGTGATTATTTTGTATTAACGTTCGCATTGTCTGCTGTACTTTTGTCATTAGTGTCAAAGTCTCGTATGACGGTTGCGGAGCTCCCTATGATTTTTTTTTCATCCGTTGCGATATTAGCGCTCCAAGTGTCGAGCAAGAGGCAACACCCGTTCGTCGAAGTGCGGCATATGTATTGGCATCCTGTTTACACGTGGTTTACTTAATGGTATGTGAGAGTGATACAATTTCGATGCAGTGAATTGAATCAATTGAATAATATTTATTATCCGCTCTTACATCACTTGCCATTGTTCAATTGTGTTTGATTACATTTTCCACCTGCATACACTGACTCACGATTAAAAATGCACTTAAGAAAACGCCTCTAGCGCTTTTGTAGCAATTATCAAAAGAATTCACCAAATGGATTCTCCTTTAGGTTTCTTAAAGATACTGAAAGAAAAGCGTTACCAAAATTGTTCGTGAATGTCATTTCAAAGCCCATTTGCAATAAGCCGATTTTCTTGTTTACAGTTTTTGTACTTTCGGTGGTTGAACTATTTTGGATGATAAGAAAGATTGTATGTCAGCCATATGTAGGACGCAATGTAAGTCTTGATTTATGCTGTTTTATTATTTTTAAGTTATCATTTGGAAATTATTATTTTTAAGAATAATAGTAACTTCTAGGTGTAGTATCCCAATGTCAATTAGGTTTTTTGTTCAGTTTTTCATGATTCTTAGAGCAAATGCTGAGATGGTTACTTGTTTAGTTTCTGCCCAGTAAATATAGATTTTATCCTCTCTCTTTGACAGTAATTTTATTTTTATGAAAAACTTAGAATAACCGTTTTATTATATATACAATACAAATTTTCAGAAGTTATACACATGCTTACCTGCTGTTTTAAAAATATTGTAAAATTTTAAGCATTAAAAATTTTGAAATATTATGCAGTCCTCTCCTATTATCTCTTATAGTTTTAAAAACAGACTTCTCTTTCTGGCCAGCAGGAGCGCCTAAGTCAAAGAGATGAATTCTTTTCACTTTAGAGCTTCACAACTGTTATACTAATCTGTGTTGGTACTGTAGCGTCACGGCTTGGCAGCAGCCGAGTGCAAGGTAGAGGGCTGGGGGATCTAAGGATAGAACAAAGAAGGGACCTTCCGAAAGGAAATGGTCCGCGGGCCAGGCAGCGCCAGGGAAAGGCTTTCCACCGCGCGGGGGTGGGGAGTAGTGACGTAGGAGGTCAGGTGACCTGGACCCATAAAGACGCCGTGGCGAGACGGCGCGAGGGGGTAACGTTTTGGTTTCCTCGTGGCTAGACCACAAAAACTTTGTCCGCCCAGGCTGGTGCGGAGTGCCGAGGGCACGTGGTTGTTCGACGAGTTCGGACAGGGTGATGTGTTCTTCAAACACATTCGGGCAGATCGTCAATCTGCCGGGGCACACCAGGTGCCAATCTACGACGCGGCCTTGCCGGCTGGTCGTAGGCGTCGCCGCAAGGCGCATGTAGGGAGAGGAGGGCTGCAGTGGTAGCTCTGGCAAACCGCCTTAGAGTGAGGGTTGTAAATATGTACAGTGTGTAAATAAAACTTGTATATACTCACTCGTGTCTGTTTCCTTGTGGTGTAGATCCCTACACACGACGTTACAGTACTGTGAGTCAAGTGCATGTTACCGCGTGAGATGGAGGTGTTAATGTATGTGTGGTATAATTTATTTGATGTGTCATTCGCTAGGAATCGATGCGAGAAACTATAAAACGTTTCCGATTGGAGGAGCGGCCGTTAGAATTCTTTTGCAAACATCGGTTGAATCCGAACTAGCTGTAGCTACAGTCGAAAATCCGCAAGTGTTGAGACTCTCAACTCAACAAATACGGTTACACACAAATACGGTAGTACACCAATGCGTGACAAAGATGATAAAAATTCTTAGTCAACAGTGTGTGAGAGACACATTGCCAAATAAAAACAAAAGAGAACAAAAATAATAGCTCTTGTCAACTCCAGTGAATTACCACGGAAAGAGAAGAAGAACGGACAACAGATGTTTCGATTTTGAAAGAACATTTTAACGATTTCATCGCAAACTGTTGCAACAGAATTTAAAAATTGTAACTCGGTGTTTATCCGCCTATTATGCTATTTAATGTGAACGCCTTTGTTTAAGTATGTGTATCATTAACGTTTTATCTTCGCAGTAACATATAACCAGTCGTAACAGCCTAACCAAGCTCTAGGTATTGTGTCGTACAAACTTAACTTCCAATACAACACAGAGAAAGAAAGAACAAATAGTAATTCAGCAGTTGTTCGGTCTGACATTCTACAGAATTATTTCTACACACCTACGTTCCTTCTTTCGTAATGTCTAACAGCGATTTCCCCTAACCCTTCGCGAGTCACCAACACGACAACAAAGATCAACGCAAAGAGTTCTCATCAAATCAAGCAGTGATTGCAAGCAAAGCATTGCACAAAGCTTGTGTGTATTTTTCATGGCTGCGTTTGCACGCATAAATAATGCCTCTCTTGCTCGATGCGACGAACGGTCCAAAAATAAAGAGCAAATTATTTATTCCCGTTGTAAAACAGACATCGGGTATGAACGGCAAATAGCGGAGAATCAACCGAGTGTGAAATGTTTTCGGATCGCTGCAACGTGGCATTTTGCACAAAGCCGCATTTTTTTCAATGTTTGCGAGCTCCAAAGGCAGATGCAAATGAAAGTTGTGTCCGGTGAGCCGGCAGTCAGCGAAAACGAAATGACGTCTTGTTTTCTCTCTCGACGTTGCCGTGTCTACAAAACAAGGGAACGCGATGACGGTGACAAATTACAGTGATCTGCGGAGTTTGTATTAGCAAGAAAATACTACTGCGTAGATTTGTGTTTGAAGAGTAATATGTGAATAAAGAAAATGAGATGAAAGAAAATTTCAAACAATGCTTTCTAAATCTAATTTTTTGGTTCAGGAAATAGACTTTTTCAAAATCAATATCTCAGTGACAAAAATAAGTAACATTATTGCAATTAAAAAAGAAAAATTGT
>BOPP01000037.1:4672569-4696158 GCA_017312745.1 Gryllus bimaculatus
GTGTGTGTGTGTGTGTGTGTGTGTGTAATATTTTTAATGACAGATTTTTTATGAAAAAGGAAACTTTTTTATAACAACACGAGTGGAAGAAAAATTATTCATTGCCAAAAATTAAATCTTCCAAGAAAATTAATTACTCAATTCTGCGTTATCATATTCGTGATGTATTATTAAAAATATAATGAAATTTTATACCGTTTGTAAGACATACATATATTTTAACATGACCTCAAGCCAGCTGAAGTAAGTCGTGATTTTGAAGAGTTGAACTATTTTACAACACGTGTCTGCAAAAATACCAGTCATATTAACTGTGCCGATTTTATTCAAATTATGGAAACAAAAGTATACGGATGTAAAGGCTTTAATTTACAGTATCCTAATAATCATTATAATTCACTTCAATAAATAAAAGTCTTGAAAATGCTTGTTTTATCTCACAAAACATTCAGCTCTTTGAATTTAAAAGCAAAGATGAGTACCTAAATTCATCGGGTTTAACCGAACTGTTTCCCCGGCACGTTAGTTCCGCTGCATTATTCGCGTTGAGTGCGTCCCTCAGGGCAAGAGATTACACTGGCAACAATTTGACTTCAAAGATTCACAAATATCTCCCCGGCATCGAATTAATCACCACAAACGTCATTCTGCAATACACTACGCCACCGTAATTGAACATTTCAATTAAGTTCGTGAGTTCGTAAATCAAAATGTGTCAAATCATTGCCACCAGAGGTCATGAGAGCGCAGACTTTGAAGGCGAGTGCAACGGTTAGTAGGACCCACACCCAAATCACGCATATTTACTTCTCCGCGGAAACACACACAAGCCCCGAAAATGTGTGCACAAAGCACGCAGGTCGCAGGGTCAACTGTGGAACCCAGCAACTTCTCATCCCCCAAGGACGGAACGTGGGGAGGAGTGGATGCCAGGCAACCGCATCAACCTAATGGCATCGTTAAATACGGCGCTCGCATTTTCTGACTTGGCAATATTTGAACGCTCGCTCTCTGTGTCAGAGTACTCGCCTCTCCATGCGGTAAATATTGGAATAATCGTTCCATCAATTTTACAACGTATCGCGCGGCGGGGTCGACCCTTGAGGCGATTGATGTTCGGGGATTAATCGCATTATGGGAAGGGACATCTTCAGTTGGGGGGCTAGAGTTTCGTGTTCAATTTTTTCTTTTTCTTTTACTTTTGTTCAGAATCTTTACGAAGGGATTACTGCGTACGGTAAATTGACATATCAGTTTTGGTTGTGTACATACTTATGTGTTCCCTTTTTTTATTATTTTTCTATTTACTTAGTTTAGGGGGAATTTACTTGTAATGACAGTTGAAGACCATGAAAAATAATCTAAGTGAACTGAGTAAAATAAGAGTGATAATTATTAAAAGGTGTCTGGGGATGTAAATGGTGTAATGAAAGAAAAAGGAAATGGAAAGAAACGAGAAAATCTGCCAAAATCTCCCTTTAGTTACCTGAAATTCCATATGGCTTGTTCGGGAGCCGCCTCGAATACTGGTAAAAGGCGTATGAGTTAGCCATGACGTAACAAGTCTCTGCCTTCTCCCTCAAGTCGAGCCCTCTTTAATTTCTTTGTTTTCCGATTAAATTCAGAGAACGAAACATACATGGATGTAACGTGCGCTAACTGCAATATTTCAGTATTTCGAAAATACTTCAAGAGTTAGACGTTTAGAGACCTTATAGCTTTAAATCGCATCGCTGAAGACTGATATTTCATTGAATTTAGTCCGGTAAGATACGTTGGACACTGTGCTTTACTCATACAATACCTGCCTTATGTTTTCGGAATAGCTATAAGAAAAGATGGCTGCTAAGAGCCTCACAAACTCTCAATGTGCAGTCGGCCACGCAGGTGTTTTTACGAAAATAGGAGACGGAGGTGGAAGTGTCAACCTTTTAGGACATTACCTAGTAGTATTTACGCACGTAAAGTTATCTAAATTTACACATTGATAATTACATTCACATGATATACGCCTACGATTTAAAAATAAAAATCATACAATTGTCGTAAATTGTTCCCTTGAAAGACATAAGATTTTATATGGCATGCACCGACTAGAAGTCTTTAAAGAAACATTTATAGGAAACAGGAATTGAACTCGATAATCACTACGACAAGGGAAGATGAATATTCATACCATTTAAAGTCATAGGGGTTTTATAGACTCAAAATTTCTATCCGCGAAAAAATCAAGATGAGCCAAAATGACGATCACCTGAGGAAAAATAAAAGAGACCTTTTAGTACATTAAAAATTAACACAAAATGGAGGTTTTGAGCCTGAAGATATGGCTAGTTCGTATTTAAGGCAAAACAAGTTTACGATCTCTAGATATTCTGACAGAGTGTTGTTCGATGATCCGTCTCGGTATGCGCTTGAGGATTTACAATTGGGACAAAATCGCATATACTCCATTGTCATATTGTGGAAGTGCTTTTCTGGTTCGCTTAAGGAAGAAGTTAATACAAAAATACTAATTAGTATCAGAACTCGAGAATTTTCACCCATACCGATTTCATACATGGTTAGTTATTTAGTCTAAACTACAAGAGAATCCGCTGTGGAAAACACAGGCTCGTCAATGTCTGCCGAATTGCGGACCACACACGGCAATATAGCCGCTGCAACACTTGTTTGTCCTTACTCTTCTCCGAAAGGGTTGAAAGAGCCTATACATTTGTCAGCAGCATTCTGAGCCCTTTCAGAACTCACATCGTTTGCAGAATGCAGCGGCAGAGTTATACGCTAATCAGCGACATAATGCAATACTGGAGGTAGAATGTGTGTAATACACAGATACCCGGCGGACCGGGAGATGGCTGTAATAGATAGCTATCATTCGACTATAGCCGCACACAATTCACTTCATCAGGGGTCGCGTGTGTTCGCTTGCCAGCGCACGAGTACCCGTGCGGTTGAGGTGCGTGGCCCGTGCTGTTGGGAAGCGCCGGGTGTCGAACCGAGGCTGCATGCGAAAATAACGCTTTGTGCTTGTCCTTGAAGAGGTGTGAATTAGAGGTTGCATGGAGGGTCCGGACTTAAAAGGAATCACTAACTATATAGTTTCGGTAAACAGAGCACACTACATATATATTTCCGGTAAATGAATAAAATTCACTAAGTATATAGTTCCAGTGAACGAAGCTTACTAAATGTATAGTTTCGGTATACGAATCTCACTAAATATATAGTTTTGTTAAAGGAAGATCACTAAACGAAGCTTATTGAATATATTGTTCCGGTAAACAAGGCTCACTAAACATATAGTTCCTGTAAATTTACAATATTGGAAGATATCCATAATCACTGGAAGGCTTTGAAATAGGTCAGTTGATACGTTTTTACCCGAGATCTGGAGAAAAAGAAGAAATTATAAGTTATGTATCAGTAAAAATTAATGTTCGTATCTCATAATTTTTAAACGGTTTCGAAGCGATATCAATTCTTTTAATTCCACCAAGTAATGCAAATATGCTATATTCAATGACTACTAGGCATATTCTGGCATAGGTGTACCTTCAACAACTACAGGATCCATACTTCCTTCCCCTATTTGTCTCCAATCTCATCCTTAAGGTGGTTTGGTGTCGGGTTGATTCTCTGTGCCACATGCTCCATCCCCCATGAATTGGAACATCCTTGGAAGTATGCTAATACACGGATTGATAAGTCGTAAACTCAATGAAATATTATGTAAAGAAAACGTTTACTAGGATATTTCTTGTTCCACCATCAACAACTTTTACCGCAACATTCCATTGCATGACGATGAACAATTATGCTTGTGAAAGTAAATGCAATTTTTCAAATTCTAATAACTGGAATAAGTATATAATATATAAACCATACCTTATTATTCCAATGATTTTATTTACTAATTTGTTTCATAAACCTGCTATAAACTAAATTTTATATCGAAATATTGATGAAGAATTAAGTTTCAAGAGTTTAAAATATCCTACCGTTTTTGGAAAATGAGGCAAAGGCAGCACTGAATCAAACCACAACTTTTTAAAACGTACAAATTGTCTCTTTCGATTGAAAATCGTTCATTTATAATCGCTATTGCTCGTTGGTGTTATTTTTTGCACTTTACCTAAATTATAAGAAGTCAATCTCAGTGAAGCAATTAAATGAAATGGTAACAGTAATATAACGCCACAAACATGCAAAGAGGACTACAGATTTATCAATTAATTAGAGTAAAAGTAATTTCGTTTCATTTTTGAAAAAAAGGATAGGAAATCCCACACTGAAAATACGATTTCCGTTTGCCTTAATGAAATAAGTCTGTTACGCGGCCTGTGCAGCGAACTGCACGTCATTCCTACGTCATATCACCTCCAATTTACATAGCATTCTTTTGCGTTGTTTTATAATTTGTATACTTTAACAGCTACTTCACTCGGACAAGCACCGAAGGTAAATACAGAATAACATTTCCACTTTCCTGAACGAACGCGATCCGGCCAAGTTCGCAACACCAGAGTGAATTTCTCGTTACAACAATCGCAAATCTCTACAGTTCGACTTGCTAATCTTCGCTAATTTGTGTACAACAGCTGGTACTTCACATTGACGAGCGGCGAAAGCTAAACACAAAACGCGTCACTTACCGATAAACGCGAACAAGGCGCGTGCAATTCAACGGAGAGTGAATTTCTCGTGTAGCAATTCTACAGTTGGACACAATCAAGCGACCGCCATTTGCGAGAAGGTCGCGGGATTATCCGAACCGATAAACGACTGTCGTAAAGCCGGGAACACGTATTTTACCGTCGTATCGCCGACGCCCTGTACAGATGACGACCTGCTTTAGTGCCGTCGACAAGCACTAATCGTGTCAGACGTGCCATCATAGCCCTGCACCGGGGCGGGGAAAGGGGCGCGTTGCCAACATTAGCATTAAAAGTGCTTCCGGGCCGCGCGGCGCGAGCAGAATTACCGACTGCGAAAGCAGAGTAGATGAGGGTCATTTCGTCGGGGATTCCCCAGTGGATCAAAGCGTCGTAATGTGCGTGCGCCCTCGGACTCTCCACTCTCGATCGAGAACTGTCGATATGGTTGCATGGAGACAACTCGCGTGACGGTAATACGCGAGTTATGAGTTTGCTGCATCAATTTTGCTGGAAGTTTTAAAACTGCGTCACCTGGAGGAGCTCAACTGATGTCACTGGCGTGCTTCTGACCGTGAGGTCCTAGGTTCGAGTCCCGACGGTGTCAGTGTTTTCGACAATTGCATGTCAGATGAGTCAAGTTTTGTCGCTGTCTAGGGGTTTCTAGCGACCGATTTCTCTGATCGGCAGTTTTCTGTATTTTCTCCAACACCTGGCCAAACAACCTGCAACCAAATTCAAAACCCTTTTTGAATTTATATTATCAAAAAACACTTTTAATAATGTAAGAAGTAATGAGTTAGTATCCCATTTCATCCAGGTGGGCATTAAAAATGTAATGTGGATACTGAAAGTGTTTCGCTTCTAAAGCACAAAATTAAAAATAGCACATTAATTTAAAAAGTATATTTTATGGAATTTCAATTGTTTTCAAATTATAGTAACGTGACTTTTGTTCCATAAATTGCGTACACATTGAGTTTATTAAGAAATTTGCACTAGCAATTAGTGTCGAGGGAAACAATTTCAAAATATCAATTTTAATTTTCAAAATGTGTATTTAATTTAAATTTTATTGTTCTATTTCAAATAGAATGAAAACCTCTCATTATTTCAATAAATTAAGCGGAAACAACAATTGCATTCAATAAATGCATTATTTTCATTTAAGAACTCCAATATAAATGAAAATATTGGAATAATTTGTTTTGTAATAATCAAATTTTAACGAACATCTTAAATTCAATTTTGTTTAATTTTGGGGCCCCACAAAATGTGTGCATACATAAAATAATCAAGTGGTGGGAAAGGGGGCGAGAGCGGCGAGGGCGGCGAGGGTGGCGAAGGGCGGCGAGGGCGGCGAGGGCGGCGAGGGGCGGCGAGGGCGGCGAAGGGCGGCGAGGGCGGGAGGGCGGCGAGGGCCGGCGAGGGCGGCGAGGGCGGCGAGGGCGGCGAGGGCGGCGAGGGCGGCGAGGGCGCAGGGCCGGGCGAGGGCGGCGGAGGGCGGCGTTGTGCGTTGAGAGCAGACCAGAGCCTGATGTGTACTATGTGAGGCGCGTAGACCATTTCCTCTCCCATCCCCGCCCGCCCCTTCCGGGAGGGGCGGCCCCTGCCCCACGTCGGTGGACGGGCGTCGGGGCGCGTGTGCGCGCGGGAGATATTAATTATGAATTACCTTAATATATGGCACGCGGCAGCGGCGGCGCGGAGGCGGTAGCGGCGGCGCCGCGAGTCCGCCCAAATTAACAGGCCTGCCGCCCAGCGCACGGCCTCGGTACACGTCGGATACAGCGGCACTGTTGCCAGATTGGAGTAATTTTAACCTTACAATTGCCAAATATGCTGTGAGGAGGCTCCACTGGAGGCTGTGAAAAAATGAAATGGAGCTTTCGATTTTTGAGGGTGTTTTTATGTCATTCAAAAGTTATTTTATTTCATTTTCGGAAAGGGGACATGACATGCAATTAACGGAATCATAAAAAAATACGAGTGTTAATTTTCTGTCTGGGTGCAGGTTGAATGTAATGGCAGTGTTGGAAGATTGAAGTATTCTCTCCTAAAATGGATAAGTATGTTGTGAGTATTTTCCACTGAGGTTGTGACAAAATGAAACGGATGTTTTGACTTTGAAGGGTATTTTTATGAACTTCAAAAAACTTTTTGTTCATCAACGGCACGTGAGATGCGTATCCGGGAAACCTTATGTATATTATGAAAGACGAATTAATTCTGCAGGTTAAAGAGAGTTGGTTTCTAGGAATTCATTGGAAATGCAATTACATCATGTAAGAATGAATATGATATTCTAGAACATTGTGTCCGGTGTAGTTCGTGAATGCATAGAGAGTGGACTATATAATGAGGTGGTGTTATATAAGCTAGCCAGAACCCTAAGATTGTCCGGTAGAGTAATTTAAATGGGACGTGTCTCTCATTATCCTTTGCTCATTGTTCCCACGCACAAATATGGTTAGAACAAAATAACATTTATTCTCATCTCATGCACTAACTTTTGTGAAAGAGAAGCATATGCACTTCACATAGACTACTCCACTCGTCAAATTAAAACCAATAATTAACAAATGCCTTAATCTTGGCAGTGTATCTCAAAGCGTTTATTTTTTTTCTATCCCATTTTTCTTACCGGTTCTACCCACTCGCCAATCATAAACTGTGACTCATCTATCTTAGAAGGCGGTATATATCGATTGCTATGTTGATGTCCAATAAGCAGCGTACGCAATATAACATAACCTCTCATTTTAATATACGATTTCAGTTATTTTCAATATTTGGCGCATTTTGGAACTTTGTTGGCCATAATTTCACTCGCGGAACATTCCTATTAAATAACACTCGTGCTTTGGAAGTTTGCAGATAAATACCCTCCTTGTTTCGCGAGTCGGAGATTTATCGACTATTTTCAAAGCAATCGTGGTATTATCTATGATAATCTGACTTGAAGTGCTGATAACCTGCAAGACTGGTCGACTGGTAGAGCGTGCTCGCAGAGAGAGGGTGGGAGATTTACTTGGTAGCTGGTCGTCGTTATAAGCACTTAACCAAAAACGAAAAGAGATCTGCCAACGCACGAGACACAATATCGTTCAACGAACAGTACAGCTCTCTTGCGGAAGAGATTGCAATTCATGCCTTGGTAAGTAGGAACGGTTTCTAACTTGTAATGCATATTACAAGATTAATTACAATTCATGTACTTCGCGATTGCCGCACTGTTAAAATTCTCTTTAAAATACCATGTATCGTAGTGATATTGCCAAAACTATTTAAAATAGGCCTTCAATTTTTACAAAGGCAATAAAACTTTACGTGGCACCCAGAACACTTCTGCATGCCATGGAAAACCCTTCGATTCTGATTCTAACTGAATTGTTCTGTGATGCAATTAATTAGGCTAGTTAATTAAGTCTAATAAAGTGGACACAGATTATCTAATCAAATTGACGGATTCCAAAGATGCTAGAACATTCGATATGACAGCCATGGTTGATTGGCTGGAGTTCAGAGCGGCCACGCTGCGGCATAGCGGACGGATTTCTTAGAACTGCACGAGCATACTAGTGAGGGCAGAGCTGAGAGCTGTCCTCGTGTCTTCAAGGCGACCAAAGAAACACGTTTCTGGCTTTGAAAGCGTACAAACCCAATGGCCAAGAATAAAAATGTTTGAGCGAATCATGAAATGTCCGCTGAAGTGCTCTCGCGAGAAGCGCAGAAATGTGTATGATTAACTCAGAAATAGTGATACCTGCACTTTGTTCTTGCCTGGGATCGACCACATTGATTATCCGGACTAAAGTTATTTCAAGTAAATGTTATTGAAAGGGGTTGGCCCTTATGAGTATTTTTGAGATGTAAGAGAGCTACTAATTTCTCAATGTAAGTGGATGTGAGAGGATCATGACCAATTTACTAGTGGTTAATGTCTTCCAGTCGACTCCTTTTCGTTATCTCACTCACTAATGTGAAGGCCATATCAAAAAAAGGACCATAACAGAAGCTTCAACTTTAATATACAAAGGATGATGAATTTAAATAGGTAATGGAAGTTACTTAATAAAAATGCTCTCATTTCATCAATTTTTGGTGCTGTCTATTCAAGTAAATAAATGTAAAATGTCGATACATTTTTTTATATATTTCATTTATCAACATAACCAAAAGAATATATCTTTCTTCTTTTTATGAAATTCATACAACATAACGAAATATTTTACTCGTGTTATGAGGCTGAGGTGATCATGTATTAGCTGAGATAGAAACATGCCTCTAGGTAGAAATCGCTACACATTTGAGTAGATTTTGCTGATATTAAAGCGTGTTGATCATTGTATAGTAATTTGCGCAATCAGTAATTCTAATAATCACAAACAATATCCCTGTTCCATTTGAACAAACATGGCATTCTATTAGGTTTCTATATCGTTTTTCTACTAAACAGACTCGTTATGAATGTTATCTAAAATAACGGACTCATCAAAATCTAAAACGTTAATCCTTTATCACTCATAACCTACAACCGCCGCACTGTGGAGATTTTCCAGTGAACTCACACGGTGTTCCAGGAAATAACCTGAGTGCTAAAATTATTTAGCGGGAATTAAAATCGATAACCTCATCAAAACCAAATAAACAAAGGTAGGTCATACGCTGCAATATCAAACCGCGGAAAAGCACTTGAATTGGGATGAATAACGCAAAACATACATCATTGTGTGATATGAATGTTAGAGGAATAAAAAAGAATCACCTTAATCATTGAAGTGGCGAAAAGAGGGAATATTGGGAAGAAAGCAGGACCACACGAGTAGGGAAGTAATTTACTTCTCGTACGCTGAGATATCCACGAGGAATGTATCTTTCTAAATCCGACACAGAGAATACATGGGAAATAATATCGTTCTCCTTATTAGCATACTTCCTAACCCCAGATTGGACAGTTCCGCAATGAAAAGAATAAACATTGCCGCGAAGCAGAATTTTAGTTTCCTTGCTTGTTGAACTTATAAATACTGGGGAACTTAATTATTTAAGATGCTCGACTAGTTATTTACTTTAATTACTTTTCTTTCGTAATTACATTTTATAATGCAATAAACACAAAATAGAGGAGGGAATATGGAGTTACGAGGTTTGATAATTAGCAAGATGATACACAATTTGTGTGGTACATCCCCGTGCACATTCGAATAATTTGAGATTCAACATTGAGCAAATTATTTAAATAATATGACTCAGTTTAAATAAGTTCAACTCTGATAAAATATAAGTTTACTAATTATCACTTTTGTTCCTGTTGCGACATTTATTTTTGTTGCGCTTCAGAATTGTGACATACTATTACACAAGAAATATCGTGTAACATGTATAACCGAAATAAAAGTGTGTAAAACTACATTAAAATATAAGCGAAATTGAGCTTTCTTTATAAATTTCTACTTTAAAAAATTCAAAGTGTTGAGTTTACTTATTGCGTTACTAAAATATTTGTTCTCCATACTCTTTTCAGTTTTTACTGAGAATGAATGAGTTTGTTGACTAGATTTTCACTTTATCAGTTACTTTGCACTATTGCGAAATATTGAATGGAAACATTAACTCTAGAAGCATAGCATACAACTAATGAGAAAAAACAGTATATTTATCGAAATTATTCGTTGATTCAATCATCACATGATAATCTCTACTGAGATGAAGTTATAAATAGCTGTATTTATTGATTAGCATATATTTGATATTCGAGTATACATCCGAAGAATTCTTTTGAATTGGGAGACGTTTTTTCAAAAATTCAAAAGTATTAGCAACAACACTACCTACTACCCTGCGCCATACTTTCTTTGTATTCGATGTACATTACTCTTCTTCATTCCAATGAAATTACATCAGGTTATCTTCCGTCTATCAGCTTCATTGATCCTTTTTATTCAGAAATAGTAACTCGCATGGACAAACGACTTTCTTTGCCCTTTTCTCAGTTTAACTAATGGTGAAAACCCGGCCCCTACGCCATCAACGGGACCCAAACTTAGAGACCTCACGGTCTACAAGAGTTATTTTGGTGACAGGAGACTACATATAATACTGCATTGGTTATTATTATTATTATTACTATTATTATTATTATTTCCCAAATTCACTACGATGATATAATCGGTTGATGATAAAGTCTACTAGAGTGGCATTCAGCTTCCGAAAGAGCGGATCTAGGGACTGTCGGTACCTCTACAATACTCAAAATGTGGGCTGTCCTATAAAACTACTTCTTGCACTTCTCAGTCTTTCGATTAACCTGGGAGTTTAGCCAAGTTCTTACATATATTTTGTTCCAATCAGTTGCTATATAGTCTAAGACTTATTAAAAATGATAAAATTTTAATAAATCATTGCCTCTTCAAATTTTTAGAATTTTTTTTAAAATTTGCCGGTACTTTATACAGCAATAATGCAATAGTTTTTTAACGAGTGGCAAAATAGACAGTTTATTTTGCGAGTAGGAAAGGTGGCGACACGAAGCTGACAGGCCGAGTGGTACAGTTCTAAGGGCAAAATAAAATCTCTTTTAACACGTGTTTGGTACACTATATTGTAGATATCCTTACTAGTTTTCTTTTCCCAAGTTTATTAAGATAAGTGGTAGCTGATCAGGCGAAATTTTTTTTCTTCGTTGTACTCACAGTTTTATCTCAATATGTGAGCATCGACACAGTAAAAAGCACTAGTGCTAAAAATTGGACCTTCAGCGCTGTGTGCTTTCCCTGAAATAAACTCGGTGGTTACCTTGGCAGAAATCATGGGGGATTTAAATAGATATCTAAAAAAGAAGCCCTTCTTCCACAATTAAAAACAAGTATTTATACTTCGTAAATACATCTATGCGCTATCTACATTTCGGGTAAATACATTTTTTTTCAGCTGACAGCTGGTTATTCATTACGCCGCGATGGAACGCATATTTGACCATACACTACTGTTAGACACTAACACACGTGCGATATCCTCTGATCTGCGATCAGAACGCGAGGCCCTCCGGCACAACACATACAAGAGAAACCAGGACCAAACAACCATGTTCAAGGCGGGACTCGAATCCGAGACTCTTCGAACAGAAGCCCTGAGTCTGTACACGCTCTTAGACACCTTGGTCTTCCAGGTGGGCTAATACATATTAATTGTAAAAAAACAGTGCTTTTACCACCTATCCCTGTTCTCTAAAATAATCGCTTTCACTGTCTAAATAAATTAGTGTACTTTTAACCAAACACCATACTCTGAAGTTTGGGGGGCGGGCGTGCGAGGAAGCGGGGGCGGCGAGGACCGCACGTGGCGGTTTGCGTGGGCGGAGGCGTCCGGTCGCTGCGAAGCGCCCTTCGCGAACTGTTTGGCTCGAGTACACATGTTCGCAGCGTTATTTACAGGCGCCCGGCTGGCCGCCCGGCCCACCCGCCCGCTTATCTGCCGGTGCGTGAGTGCGTGAGCCCGTGCGTGCGTGCGCGGTGCGTGCGTGGAGGGCTCCGGGTGGGTCGTCTGCCCGCCGCGCAGGCGCCCCACGTTGCCAAATTTGGCGGCGCAAATCCGCTCGCTCGTGTGGGTCACTGCGGAACGTGGGCTCCCTTGCGACTGACCGCTGCAGCTACGTATCCCAAACGTTCTGAGGCGGCTCAGGGTATCAACTGGTGCCGCTGTAGTTCCTCTGATCGGAAGGTCTCAGGGTTCGAGTGCCGTCATTGGCTGACTTTTCCGCAATATCTACATAGCTAGATTGAAATCAGAACGATAATTTTAGCGCTCGGTGGCTCTGATCGGTAGTTTTTCGTGGTTTCTCCAATAAAAAAAGAATGCCGGAACGTACTCTAACAAAAAAGCCCCGATACGCGTGCGATTATTTCTTCCTCTTTCTTGGGTGTGCGCTCCCTACCATTTCCCCCTATTTACACACTTATACTTACGCACTACATTACAACACATACCGACAGACGGGAGATAAAACCTTGTCCCGGCTCGAGCGGTGACAAGCCCGGCTGGAGAGATACCAGCATGGAGACACCCGCAAGACGATGTTCAGCTCGGTGCGACATATCGCCATCTAGCCAGAGAAGAACACAGCCACCCGTATGATAGAAAACAGGCTTAGAACTTACGGGACTAATGACCATAGCAGTTGATGCACCAGGAAAGAAAATATAATAAATCAATACATCGTCCAAATCGGTCGCGGTCAGAGATCTTCCGAATCCGAGAGATAAACTTAGGAGATTTTAGTCAGAGATGCCTCATGGGCAGATATTGTTGTGAAGTGGTCTTGAAAGTAAGAATCATACAGGGCTTGATACAGAATGTATTTAATGAGAGGTGTGGGCAATTTCAGTTCACTCCCATAAATTTGTATTAAAGTCACCCTCTTAGTACGGAATATTTTTAAATGCTAATTGCTTTAGAGTAGTGGAAATACTAAGGAATGAGGCGGTAAATGGGCGGTAAGTGTTTTAGTAAACTAAAAAATGGATTAGTCATTACAAAGCTAAACTCTGACGTAGCAGGTAAAGATCTTCTTCAAGGATTTTGAAACACTACACATCGCAAGGTGGTACAAGCAGATGCGGACAACCGTCGGGCCACTCAGTCGTAGTGGTAGAGAATCACAAAAAATAAAAAAGAAGGGATGAGATACAAAAAAGTTTTAAACTTAATTTTTTATTCAAATATACCTTCATTAAAATTTGTCAAATTTACTCTTGGTCAATAGGGGAACGAAACTTCACCCCCTCAACCTGGCGAACCATTTCCCGCAGATGTAGCACTGGCAACGATAATTAACGGGGACAGTATCTTATTTTTCGCTCTCTGATTCACACATCCACGATTTGACAGAAGTAAGGCAAATAGCATTGTGATTTAGCTCTGTTGTCAATTAGGACTCCCGGGTTCACGTCTTAGGATCTGAAAGGAAGCTGAACAAATAGAATCGCAATTGAACCAATTTAAGCATTTAAATTCTATACTTAATATCGATTCATTCAATTCATATATGCTATATATTCGCTCTATCATTTCGGTTATACTTTTTCACTGACCAAGTCATTGCTAAGGGAAATGTTTCATCAATGAATTCTTCTAGTGTTTTCATTTTAGTGAGCAATTCATGTTATCAAACTTATTTGTGTAGTAAAATCTAAATAATAAACAAATAATAAACTAACTCATCAGATATTGTCATCTACGAATAGTCAGGCTAATCAGTAATACTTCATCTACGTTTGAAGGAAACATGAGTGAATCATTTTGAATGCCTACTATTACGTTTTTTGTTTCCTCGAAGTTGCTCTGAAAAACGACTTGTAATTATTCTGGAAGAAGACCCCAGTTCTTTACAAAACGATAGCTACTAAATCGGGGTGGAAATCCCATCTGCAATAAAGTACACCAACTTTTAAGAGCATTATATAACTCTTCTACAAACATCTAAGGCAGATTCGTGATGACCCCTAAAATTTCCAGATGAACTAACAAATTCTGTACCACAATAACTATAAATCTAATTTTAAATATCGCTGTTCCATAATTATACGCTTCCAGTGCGTCGTTGAAAGGAAGATAAGGAAGTAAAACGTGAACATATTTTTTTCAAATGTATGGCTCCACTGAGAGCCTCGAGCAACCCCTTCTGCCCGCTATCTCTGCGTCGGAAGAACAGAAAAGGATGCAAGGGTTACGCCTCTGGCCCCCAACCCTGCTATTCCCCCGCCAGCCCCACTCCTCTACAGTTCTCGCCACATCTCCCTCCACATCCCGCCGGGAACACGGCTGCTAACCACAAACGCAGTCCCGCTTCGGTATCGTGTCCCATTGCATTCATTTTCATTCTCACGACACGCAGCCTCAGAAAGACGGAGTTGCGTAGGACGACGACACGCAGACAGAAGGGAGAGAGTACGTAAACTTCGATTAAAACATTAAGTCCATTGACACTTGGTCAGCTGTGACGCTGTCATCCAATCGTTCCGTAGAGACGTACAAGCTCCTAATTGGATGACAGCGTCACAGCTGACCAAGTGTCAATGGACTTGATGTTTTAATCGAAGTTTAGGTTGGAGTTGCATAGGTCAGAGACTCTTAGGACATGGGACTGAGACGCGTAGGACGCTGTTCCGTAGGACGCTTGTGCGTAGGACTGAGATGCGTTTGACGGAGGTGCGTAGGACGTCAACATGCAGGGCAGGAAGGTGAAGAAGGAAGGGGCGTAGGACAGAGACACGTAGATCGGAGTCACGAAAGATGGATTCGCGTAGGTCTCAGACGCATAGGACGGAGGCACATAGGACGATGTAGTTAAGTCAAATATTGTAAGTGGAGGAGCATTCTGTGAGAATATAGATCGACTAAGCGGGTGAAGGTGAACAGGGTGATCAGAAAACGTTGGGATTGAGAAGGATGAGATGTAAGTTGGGGTTAGTTGGGATGAGGTTGTGTGGGATGAATTGCGAGGTCAGGCGAAGTCAATGTTGGGGTGCCGCCGGAAGGTTCATAAAATTGGCAAAGAATATATCCTAGCTGGTTGAATCAGAGTGGTTGAAGCGCAATGGGAAGAAGGTAGGGTAGGCTGACTCACTATTGGGTAGAGTATAGAGGAGGAGTAGTTGCCGAGCGTTACGCGAAGAAACTAATGAAGAGTAGACCAAAGCGAAAAGAACATCGTTTCATTGATGGGATGAGAGATTATTTTGTGTTTCCAAGAACGTCAGCTACTACGGTCATTACTTTCGTAAGCATGTTGCAGAGGTGGTGCTTTTCGAGGTTCATCAGATTTTAAGATTTTGCGCCACTGTTACCAGCAAACAATTCCAGTCCGTGTGAGAAAACCATAGTTTAGTGGGCACGTGGGGGTGGACACCAAAGGAGAGAAGGCCGAAAAAGAAAAGAGAAGGAGAAAAATGTCGAGGAGGAATAGCTATTTGGGTTGAACTATAACGCCGAACACATGCTATCCGGGTAGCGGGTACGTGACACAGCTATACGAAATGAAGGAAGGGACGGAAATGGGGCCGAAAAGGTGAGAGGCGAGGGGTCATGAGGCGGTGCGAGCTCAGGCAAAAGGCAGAAAAGCTGAATGCACCGAGACGAAGAGAAGCTCTTGGCCAGACTTTCGAGAACAAAATCGGGCGGAGAATTGCGGGTTGGATCAGAAAACGTTAGAGGAAGCGCGAGGCGGCTCAAACTGAGACGAAAGACAAGAAAGCGGCAAAGAGGAGCCCGTGCTCAGACTACAGAGAGCAAAATCGGGCGGAGAACGGCGAGTTGGGCGAGAAAACGTCGGAGGGAATGTGCGACGAGGGAAGAGCGAGATGGCTCGAACTGAGACGAAAGGCAGGAAAGCGGGGCGCGCCGAGGCAAAGAGCAGCGCTCGTGGTCTGGCGGGGCGGGGAGGGGAGGGGAGAGACCCGCCCCTCGGGCGCGCTAATCACGCGCGGGGCACCCACTATATTAAACGCCGCCGATTTATTGCTCTCCCGCCCGGGAGATACCATCTGCCCGGGCGCGCGCCCTGGCCTCGCGGCTGGGCTGGCCGGTGCACAGCGCGGCGGCGTGGAGCAGGGCGGGCGGCGTGGCGGGGCGGGGCACGAAGGGGGAGGAAAGGTGATTCGAGAAGGTTTGGGGGTGAAGCGGCACGTGGCGGGTGGCACTGGGGCGGGAAGGGATGGGACAGCAGACGCGGTATGGGTGGAGCGCCATGGCGCGCCGCGAACGATGTGGAGCGGGCGAGTGGCAGGGCGGGGCGGTGGGGAGCGGGTCGGTGCGGGGCGGGACGGGGGAGGGAAGGTGGTTCGAGAAGGTTTGTAGTGAAGCGGCACGTGTCCGGGTGGCACTGGGGAGGGAAGGGATGGGTCAGACAGAGGGCGACATGGGGTGGAGCGCCATGGCGCGCCGCGATCGGTGTGCAGCGGCGTGCGGTTGACTGGTCTTGGAGGGGAGGGGCGGAAGGGAAGGGGAATAGCGGGCGGTGCGAGGATTCACGGGCGGCGCGGCACGTGGCGGGGTGGCTCGGGACGGGAAGGGATGGGTCAGCACAGGGTATGACGGGACGGGAAAGAAAGGGCTTACGCGATGCGGGCGGGCAATGCGAGGAGGGCCACACGGTTCGGCGCGTGGCGGGGGGGGGGTGGCATGGCGTGGAGCGGGCTGGGTCAGAACATGGTGGGACGTGTCGCGCTAGGAAAGGAAAGGGCGAACGGTGTGATGAGACATGAGGGCAGTGTCACGGAACGGGGAGGGGTGGGGCAGACGACATAGGATGGTGGCGGTGGCACAAGCGCTATGGAGTTGCATAGAATGTGTCGGTGAGAGGAGGCATGGAGCGGAGCGTCACGTGATGGCCACATACCGTAGCGGGATGGTTTAGAACAGGCCGGTATGGAGCAGGGCGGGTGGTGACACAGAGCTTTAAGAAATTGCGGAGGATGTGGCTAGGCGGGTAGTTTTAGAGCTGATTGAGGCGGAAGGGCATGGGGCGGCACAGGAAGGTAGGAGGAAGGGACGGAGTAATTAGACAGGAAGGCGCGGGGTGGGGCCAAAGGACAAGGGGCCACTGGGCGAGATGAGCGGTCTGAATCGGAGTAGAGCGGTTTTGAGCGGGGTAGACAGGGTTAGGGATGCAAAGCGGTACGGGGCCCAGCGGTCCAATGTAGAGCGGGACGGAGCGGACGCTGCTGAGTGGATTGGGGCGGAGCGGGGTGCAGAGAGACGAAACGATATAGAGCAAGACCGAATGGCTTGGAGCGGCCTATATCTGTTCAGAATAAGAAAGGGCTGTACTGGGCAACGTGAGAAGTGATGAGACTTCCGGCACAGACTGGACCCGTTCTAGCACACGTCGTCATTTCTGACCTGAGCTACCGGATGTTTGTTTATTCTTTGCTGAGCTTCAATTATATATGGATCTGTGATTCTCAGGCCTTGTTATCAAATAGCCAGCATACTTCTGTTTGAGCTTGTAAGAGTGTGTTGTAAAAGGTTTTGCGTGATAATTTAAGACAAAAATGAAAACATTACTTTGGAAAATAATATTGAGATAAGAAAAAATACACTGACGATTCGAAGGTGAACGGTAAACTGCAAGATCGAAATTCTAGGAAGAAATCTAATAATCTCCACGAAATGAACTTGAGATTCATCGTTCTAACTTCAGACGTTCCGCTAATTATTTTATCAATATCCTTGTGTATTGATCCGACATTCATAAATTGTGACAACTATAGATTACATTTTTCTTAAATATAATTTTCAGAGATGCAGTACCATTCATTTAGGAATATCCTACAGTTTCCCGACAAATATAAAAGTTTACCCCCTAAAAATGTGATTCCAGCATCATCAATTTTGGATAGTGGACGGTGTTTTTTCAGTATTTCAATAAATGAAGTAGATCAAACTAGAAAGTAAGCAATATAGAACACTCGTATTTCCCATTAGAGATGTTAAGGTATACGTACATGAATTATCTCAGTTTCCATCCCAGGAATCAACAACTCGTATTCATTTCATAAACTTCGTAAAGTTTATAACGTTCATGTTATACCATTTCTGTCCATTATTATTAGACAATATGATAGCGGGGCAGAAAAATGAAGGTCAGAGAAGCTGAAACCTACAAACGTACCGAACCAACGAGCACCCAGTGCGAATAAACTCCCTCTCCGCCAATAACAGAACTCTACAATTCCCAGAGCGAGTAACACTCGTACTACAAATCAACGTCGAATGCACCGTCGGACGCATACCGAATTCGTCGCCGCTGATGAAGGCTGCGAGTGGCGCGTTATCAGGGTGATATGGACAGAGCCGACCCCTTTGAACTGCAAGATGAATCTAATGTGAGTACCGTTTGCGACATGCGTAGCTCGTTTCTCCGCTTCAATTGCGCGAAGTAATTGCATCTCGCAGCGGCAGAGCGCAGTTAATTCGCGCAGTTAGAGCGTTCGCCTCCGGAGCACTACACTTCGAATCTCGCAGCTCGTTACTCTGTCTCGGGAAATCATTAAGCTGAGTTATCGTCGCGGAAATGTTTAGGGATACTCGCAGCTTCTTTGCTCGCGGAAAGCGAAAGTGTATTCGTTACACTTTCGTGCGTTTCGTGAGTGAAGTCCTTGTCAGGTTGTAGCTTTTAAAGGGTAATCAGAATATTTTTCGTGCCTTCGTACAACTCCAATCTGATTTGTTTTAACTCTCAATCTTTCTTCAATTGATCTTACATTCACCCAATGTTATGAATTCCTTTGAAGTTGAACTTGTGAACCCAAATTCTGATCGGGAAACACAGGTAGTAAAATGAATTTTTATTTGCTTTATCATTTATCTTCATTTTTAAATAAATCATAATAAATTATATTTTTGGCGTTATTTTCCCATTTCCATGTAAGTATGTTTTTCTTATCTAATTTATATCGCCGCGAAAATATAAATTCGAAAGCATTGTTTGCACTTTATTCCTTTAACCTTAATGTATTTTTACCCAATGTCCTTGAGAGAGTTTCTCTTCTAAGAGTTAATACGGAATTTAATTAATATTTTTCGAAAATATGAGTAGTTTTTGCGTATTTCTGTGAGAAATAACGCAATTTTTAAACAATTATTTTCTCAAAAACCACTCGAATTCTTCTGTTTAATTTTTTCTCGCGTATTAAATAAAGAATGCTTAAAGGAATGGTACGAGTCACATTGTCGTTGAACTCTCGAAATTTTCGAAAATGAGGTATTGGAAATAATGGTAGCGACGATTAGACATTTAAGCGTCGGCCCAAGTAAGCATGAGAGAGTGACTGCGAGATGTAGCAGTAAAGCGCGAAGAGTTCACTCGGTGGACTAGAGTTCGAGTCTTGGCACGGAAAAACGTTTTTCCTTGCCAGATCTGCACGGAAAAAAGTTCGAAACATATATGCAGGTTGAAGTAGTAGAAACAATACTAAGAAGCCGTTATAAAAACGCAAAAAAGTTATGTGCAGCACCACTAGAGTATTTTTTTTAAAATTTTGATACTGAAAAATAGTTTTTCTTTTCTACGGTGTTAAAATAAATGTGCAATAATACATGAAGATTTACATACGTGATTCAAACTGATAAAAAACAGAGGTCACTCTTATATTTAAAACTGGAACAATATTCTCATTCATGTCCGTGAAATAACCTGCAAGTGAAGACGAGCGAAAATAAGAAGTAACGTGAGCGCCGATGAAGTCCTGTTAAATTCAATTATTGTAAAAAAATGCGGAGAAATGTGATTAAATTTAAAATATTCACTCTTTGAAGGAGATGAGCCGCGACTTTTGGCTGTCGGAATCGACAAGACCGCCGTGATTGGTGAGAGATTAAAAAGATAGTGTTAATGCAGTCACCTTTTGTATTACTCTCGAGAAGTTCAAGTTTCTTACTTCCGCGCACCGAAGAGTTCATTTCATCGTTCTACCATTTTTCTCATTAAATTGCCCCATTAAGGTATTTTCTTCTGATTGTAACAGAAATCTTTATGTATCGACTATTAACCTTTGACGAATCTTTTTTTAAGGTGTTTGCTTTATATGACAACCACAGATGACGTAAAACTATTTTATCATTTTGATATTCGTTTTTTAAGTCTCTACTTAGATTTGCCTTTCCATTTAAAATTGCCTTTTTAAAACCACAGAGACTGAATAATTTCTTTTGCGTTTCGCCAACATTGGGTATTAATTAAATAGATTTTGCATTGTTGTAAATTATAGCAATGTGATGCGTTGGATGTTCGAGAAAAATAAGTACTAAAATACAGTTATAATATGCTTCCGCGATCTCGTTTACAGTTACCGAGAATTGAAACCCTGCAACTTAAAAATAGCCTTACGTCACACACATTAATTAGAGGGAAAGCGCCGAGCATTGTCAGGTATAAAAAGCAATTTTGAACAATTTCTACAGAAAGGTCTGTGGCTAATAGCCGTTCGAGATGGGATCAATTTTACCAATCCTCGTTGCTTCCTGTCCTGAAGGGGGTGTGAGGAAATGTAGTTACTCCTGAAGGCCTAAGGGAGCGGCGGAGTGCTTAAGTCACAAACGTGTCCGGAAGAAAACATTTAGAATTTCAAAGGTGCATTGCACAAACAAGCACTGACGAATTTCTTTTATGCTCAGTTCCTTCCCATGCCATTGTAACTCTGTCGAAAGATTTGCCTATTGTTCGGATGTAACAAATTGCAAATCAAAATATATAAAATGAAAAATAAAATCGCGCTTGTACCAAGTGTTTATCTGTTGCCGCTACGTTTTTTTTTCGTTGTGTGCACAACGACGCAGGTAGCACAGCCGATTTAACCTTCAACTGGCGTGAAACAGGCTCAAGAAGCAAGTCTAGCCTAGCAAGCCTAGCTTTACCCGCAGAATTGTGTGAACCGACCTTCCTGTTTAGTTGAGTAAATCGAAACGAACTAAACTGAACCACTAACATCTCCGAACATGCGTATTCCATAGTGTAGTACACCACCAACCGCCCACGCCAAACCCACCGTAATCCCCAAAGTCAACTCCACTCCACTTATCCGCAGGGCGTAAACAAAACTCGTGCACTCTCACCTCCCCATCTTCCTACCATCCCCGAAATCCAACCGCTCTTCCCAGAAACCATCTCGGGCGGCGCTCCCTCCCCTGTGTTGACGCTGCGCGACGCTAGGCAGCGTCTCGGTCGCCTCTTCGCTTTAATACCGCTCCCTAGATGACAGGCTTTTTATTGACTCTGGGCTACGCTTTCGGCCACCATCCATCTTCATTGAAGACGCCCGCGCGGCGTTATCTCCGCGGCGGAGGCGGCTAACGGGGGCGTGGGCGCAGGCGGAGGCGGAGGCGGAGGCGAGGGGACGCCTTCGGCGGACGGAGAAGGGGGCGGGGCGCAGCGGCGGAGTAACTTGCGGGCTTCGTCACGGAATAAAGACGAAAGCGGAATAAGGTAATGGAACGGAAGCTCTGATGCAAGTCTTGAAGCTCAATGAGAACGGTTGGGTGAATGAACGGGGGTAAGGTTGCTGGACGTGTTTGTGTGAGTAATTAAAAAGAAACAAATTTGAGACGGTTTTCACTTGTTTTTACGGTCAAATGATGAAGTTCTATTATCTATGAGAGGAATTGATCTATGATAGGCTCGATATTTAAATGAATTATAAAATAGATGAAGGAGGAAGAAAATGAAGTAATATGTGATATGGTGAACTTCAAGATACTAGTGAAGAGAAGATTGGAGGAAAATGGAGAATTTTAAGAAAAATGGAGCAAAAGTAATTAATGAAAGAGATGGTTCTGCGGAGGGTAAAGCGCAATGAACTACACAATGAAGTAAAATTACACAAAATGGGGAGATATAGAGCCACAAAGCTCAATAATCGAAGAATACGAATGATTGTTAGTGATTCCGGCGAGGCACTGCCCCAGACGGGATACGGTCTAAGCTCCCGACCGGTCTCCCGGCATGTGTGGTAGTGTTGACATGTTAGTGTAAGTGTGTGTAAGGGGTGGGGATAGGACAGAAACAGGAAGGAAACACGCGCGGTCTGTGACCCATTTGTTAGCGTACTGCTCCGGTATTCGCCTGGTGTCGATCAGAGAAACCATGGAAAACTACCAATCAGTGCAGCCAGCCGCTAGAATTATCCTGCAAACAGCGATTGCATTCGACCAGCTGACAATCTAGTGTAGAAAATCCTTCTACCGTCGGGTCAGGAGATCAGGAGACCCACGGAGCAATATGAAGTCACCTAGGGAAGGGAAAAAAGAAAAATCCCGAGAAGAAAAGGGAATTACAAAATATTGAGTAGCAAGAAGTAGTGGGAAAGGTAGAAATAGGGGGCGCTAGGGGTGCACAAACAGTGTAAACCAGAAGGAACGAAAAGTAAAGATAAATCAGAAAAATATTGAAATGAGAGAGAAAAATGGAAGAATAACAAAACAGAAGGGCTCAGGAAGGGACAGGAGGATTGTGGGTTAGGGAAGAACAGGAACGTGAAAACAAGGAATGGAGAAAACAAAGATGAAATTGTATAAAATAAACCCAAGCGAAGAAGGTTCTGGAGAAACGGCAAGTGGTAACCACACATTGTAGACAAAAAAATGCAGAAATGATAATTAATGAATATGTGTGGCAAACTGTAATGGGATCCATCTACACTCAACTAAGCAAACCTGATTTGTGCCAGTTGTAAATTGACTTCCGTCGCATTTTTCCCCACAGGGGAAGGTTCTACGGTTTCAACAGTAAAATATGTTTACAACAACCACACGTCGGATGTGCATGCTTTGCTAGAACGTGTATGAGTCTTTAAATAGTCACACGCATACACATATCTTGAGAAGCCCCCGAAGCACAGCTTTTGAAACTGTCGTGATCAATTTTGAGAACAATTAAACTGGTAGTGATATAAATGGTGCGTCGCGGACTCATCAAGCCCTCCTTGGCTGTGAATGGATCGCTTAAGGGAGAAAAGCAAAAGCGATAAGAAAGGAGGTGGAACGGAAAGGTTCGGAAAAGTGGTAAACTTCTGACATAAAGGGACCAAGGAAGGGGAAGCCACACCAGAGGAAGGAAGCCAGACACAAGACAACTTGGGGAGAACGGAAAGATCGGCGACCGTGAATCAGCGCTATAAGATCTCACTTTCTCAAGAAAGCCACGCAAGTGTGATTGTAATCCACATGAATCTCCACATCTGCTTACCGCGTTTCTAACACAACGAAATAAGTTAGTTGCGACCCAGACGCGTGGCAATCTCGTCAAGCCAGACTTGCCTGTGAATGGGTCGCTTCGGACGAAGAGCAAAAGCTGCGAGCAGCAAATCGGGACGACCAGGTGCAGAGGAGAGGTGAGCGCCTTGCAAGAAAAGGCCGAGGAAGTGGAACGGGCCACGGG
>BOPP01000037.1:4696176-4713416 GCA_017312745.1 Gryllus bimaculatus
CCCCCCCCCCCGAAGCGAGAAGCCCCGTGTTCGTAAACATTCGTTTACAGACTTCCCAGCGCCTCGACCGCCCACCGCGCTTCAAGAGGACGCATCACTCTTGGCGGCCGTTCTCCACGGTCGCAATTGTTACTTTTTTATTTTTCCTACTTAAATTTGATTAACTCAATTTTTATTTTCTACTTTTTTATTTAATTTTTGTTTCTTTAATTTTATTGTCTTTATTTTTATTCACTTTATTTCTATTTACAATATAATGAAAATATAATTATTTCAAACACGTATTATTTATTGCTTCTTAACAGTCCTGAATTTTACATATAAAAGTTTAAACGTATTGCATGTATTATCAACTTCACTTTCAAAATGCTAAGTTTAAAAAAATACTTATTTTCATTGACACAGGACACCTGGGACTCTGCAGAATAATAGCTCTCCAGAGTATCTCCAACCTCTGATAATTTAACAAACATTTGGTCAGCTTGTTGTTTTGGAAGTGTGTTGGTTTCCATGTAAAATCTACAGTCTTCCTTCATATTTCAATGTGAATAACACCGCATGCCATGATTGAACTCAAAAAAACAATATAAATTCACTTGATTAAATTTTATAACAAATTCTACAAACAGTATTCCAAACATTTTCCAACATTCCTCTATGAATACAGATCGATGATAAATGAAAGAAACTACAACATTGGCGTTCCGCAGTCATAAAACGTGGGTGTATTTCACTGAGGAGCAGCGAGCGCCATTTGAGGTTGAGATCGGTTACTAACGATAGGTCACGTTCGTTTTTGCTGGGTGAGGGGTGCGGGGTGGTGGTGACGGCGGCGAACTTTGTGGAATCCACAGCACAGGCGATACCAAAGTCTATTTGCTTCGTCGGAGGGAAAGCCATATATCGGAAAATTCTTTGGCTAAAATTCCCTGACTTCTAAACCAAAGTGATTTTTGCGGGTCTCACTTTTCTGCAAAGAATCTGACAGCAACTTCAATTTAAAAAAATATTTACGATAAACGCACATTAACACGAATTTCAAAGGACTAAAGTAATCGGTGTTCTTGTTATAAAAATTCATGCGATCCGTTTATATATCTTTTATATATTACGTTTCGCGGAACACATTTCATTCATTTGACGATGAATTTCGTGTAAAGTGAGTTCGTACTAACGAGAGTTTACTGTATTACGTGTGGAATATACATTATATTTGAGGAATTTAAATAATTTATTTTATACAATAATGTATTTGGATAATGTCAGAGATAAATTATGGTAATATCTAGTAAATTACATTCTTAAACAAAACATCAATATATTAGACCTTGAAAATAATTGTAGAAAGTTAGTATTGTTGTAAGAAAAATAGTGATGAAAATATACAACATTTAAAGTCAATAATAAATTATTACTCCAAGAAGGCGAAATACTTCATAAAATACGATATACATATGAAACTTCAATGAAACAGCGGCGTTGTAATAATTCAATTAATTGCTTTTAATTTTTAAATTGCTGGGGATCTTTTGGAATTGTTCTTATAAATTGTAATCGACAATAATGTAAAAGTTCTTCATATGTATGGTGCATCCTAAAGAAATAATATGATGAAACTCGAATTGATAAAATCCAATATTGCAATTTTTTCACATCTTCACGCATAATTGCCTGAGTAACAATTATTTTGGGGAAAAGTAAATTTTCAATCCTGATGACAAATATAAACTGTTTCTAAAAATGGCGTAATTGTCTTAGTTTTAAATACCACTTCAAAAATGTAATATGTTAGCGTGGTTGACAGCAGTTGACAAGAATACAAATCTTTTAGCTGTAACTTTGTCAAATTACTGCTCTTGCATGTGTATTCTCGGGTGTTTGACTTAGTTGTATACATAAAAATAGTAAGTTTGGCACATATAGTATCTACTTTCTGTAGCTCGCAAAGTCTCACACTGATATTTCAACAATGAAAAATTGTTGTTTGGGAGTGTAGAAGAAATATATAGTCATTTATTCATTTTTTACAAATTAAATATCAATGAGTTTGCTGTCTGATTTTTCAAAATTTAGAATTTTCGCTGTATAGTTTGAATACTTTCTGAAAAATTATTACTTTCTTCAAAGTGTTTTAGTTTTAAATTGCGCAATTTTTTCTACCTTGGTTTAATACATTTGCGTAGAAATATTTTTAACTTGTAGTTGATTCATTTCAAAATTAACGTCACAAGGTTTGTGGATCTTTGTGTTCGCACCTGAATCCATATGTAAAAGATTTACCGTTATGTATTTTAATGTATGGATTAATGATAGTTACAGTGAAAAGAACTAAAATACGATAAGTACAGAGAAAAAACTCATTAAATACATTTGTTGCTATAAATACATTTATTTTGTATTTTTAATTGATTGTATTTTTGCTATTAAGATTTAAATTATTTTCAAAATAGTATAATATTTGTGTAATACTCAAAATTCAAGCATTTATTATCGACATCGCAAACATTAAGGTCCCAGAGGTGTGCGTGCATTACTGAGGAACAAAAAAATCTTTCTATGAGCTCTACAGTTCTACAGGTTATGATGTACACTCATTGCAGGGTGTAATTAATAAACAAACCACGACGTTCATACAAGTATCGTTTTACAACCTTCAAACCATTAAAACTTCCCTATCTTATCTGAATGTTCAGAATTGGCTCAAGTGCAATACAACAATGTATCGCTAGTAACAAGAAGTAAACAAAAAAAAAACAAATACTACGGGATACAGGGATTCATACTGACATTCCGAAACAAATTGCAGGGCCATTACGATAAAATGAGAGATACCATAAATCAAGAGAGATAACACGGCTCTGACACTATCCTTCTCACCGATCTGAAAGTGTATCAATTTTTGCAGTAAACACAACGCGAACCAATCCAAATCCATACGTTAGGCGTGTCCTTGGCGGCGGGGCAGGCGGTTATTTCGATGCCGGTCCGGTGCGAGGCCTCTGGTCGATTTCTACGTGCCACGCTCCGCACCCGGTGCGTGTGAATGGGCCCACGCGGTTGTGAACGCGAGTTCACGCTGCGCAGAGTGTAACTGGCTGTGGATGGAGTGGAAGGTGCGGACATGTGAGTCAGTTTCATAGAATTACAACATTTAAACTAGTGGGAATGCGTGACACACTCTTATTTTACCCTCTCGTAATGTTATTACGAGACACCGGATGTTCAGGAAGGTACCTACTTTATTCTAATGAAAATATTAAAGGCGATTAATAAGTGAATATAAATTATAGAATATTAAACATACGGACGAATTTTTATTTTGCCTTTTTTGGGTCTTCCGAGCACGCTTCTCAACAGTCATGTTTCAAACGGTCGCATATGCAAATCCCGGCTCAGACATGCGAGTTCGCTTCTTTGTTGAGACACCACTATCCCCCATCTCTTTCGACCGTAAGGGACGGAAGGCACAAAGGGAATACATGTAGAACATAAATAAATAATAAAAAATATTATAAAATTAAATACATTGACTCTCGCAATTTCACCAATAAACCTGATACGGCAGACATGAAACAATAGGGAGACAAGATTCATATATTTTCGTATAAGCGAGTACTAGTGTTTTCTTAAAAATAGCGGCCTTGCAAGAAGAGAGATGACAAAACATAACTTCTATGGACACCCTATACCTCAAGAATTCTAAAGTTTTTAAATATTTCAAATTCTTTTTGTCATTCTTAGTTAAAGTCCAAACCCACTAGTCGAGAGAACGTGGGATTTCATTAAAATTACCGAAGGGCTGTAAATTTGCCAGGGATCAGCAAGGTTCTTTTACATGCCAGATGTGTGTCACGGTAGACTGTGCTCCGACTTTCGAAACTCCTTCATTCCATGACGGGATTGAAGACGTGATCCTGGGTTTTGGAAGCCCAAGCTGACCCTCCCCTCCAAAGCAATCAGAGACAGAATGGGGGAAGGGGAGTAAAAATCACGAATAATGGACATGCATATATTATGAAAATCTTGTTGTACCTTTTAAAGACATTCTGAGGTTTCTTCAAATACAAGCACTAAAATGCTCTCAACAATTGTGTATTTGTAATCCTTCTGAAGTTAAAGAATCAAAATTATAATAATGAACTAATTAGCACATCAGAATGGAACCGGTTGACATGGTTTTATTTACATCAAATTTATGATCTTACGTCCAATCCCTGGCTTGTTTCCCTTCAGCTCAATGCGTTAAATTAAACAAGAGTAATCAAATGTGAAAATAAGGCTACGAAAATATTATAAAGAAGGCTTAATTTATATTATTCATTAACTTGTTACTCTAATCAAAGGCATTTAAAAACATTTTTACCGCGTACTCGGTGTCTGCCTCACTGCCGGACTCTATCCCGGGGTTTTTCTCCGCTGAATTATTGCTAAGGCTGACTGGGCCGTATTTACACGTGAAAGCTAGTCACGAAAACTTAATATTTATGCCCGGGCAGCAGAGAGGCGCCGCGGCTGGCAGGGCAGAGGCGAGCGGGGCGAGGAGCGGGGTGGGGAGCGGGATGGGGAGCTGGGAGGGCGGGAAGAGATGGCAGATAGAGAAAGTGGCGAGAAGGGGAAATGGCAAAGACAAGGAACGGAGTAAAGTGGCAGAGAGGGGAAGTGAAGGAGAGGGAATGTGTGCGTGAGATATTAGGACGGGGAGCGTGGAGAAGAGCATGACGTAGTGCCATGAAGCGAGAGGTAGAGCATGGCGAGATGATGGCTTGAAGCGTGCTATGGTAGAACTCGTGGAGCGTAATGTCGAACGTGGTGGCATGGAGCCTGGCGTGGAGAATGGCCTGGAGCGTGCTGTAGGGTGTGGCTCGGTGCATGGCATAGTGTCATGGAGAGGCGCCATGGTGTGTGGCGTGAAGCATAGCATGAACTGTGTCATGGAGGTGTCATGGAGCATGTCGCTGAGATGTGGCGTAGAGCGCAGCGTGACGCATGGCTTGAATGACTTCGAAGATCGTGAGGTGGAGTATGATTTGGAGTTAGGCGAGGAGCGTGGGGTGGAGCGTAGCGTAGTGAGTGGTAGGAAGCGTGGAATGTAGCCTGGTGAGGAGCGTGGCGTGGAGCGTCGCGTGGAGCGTCGCGTGGAGCGCGGCGTAGAGCGTGGCGTAGAGCGTGGCGTAGAGCGTGGCGTGGAGCGTGGCGTGGAGCGTGGTGTGGAGCGTGGTGTGGAGCGTGGTGTGGAGCGTGGTGTGGAGCAAGGAATGGAGCATTGTGTGGAGCTTGGCGTGAAGCGTGGCGTGGAGTGGAGTGTGTCGCGGAGCGTGTCGCAGAGCGTGGTGTGGAGCACGGCTTGGTGCGAGGCATGACGCATGGCATAGATCGTGGCGAGGAGCGTGACTTGGAGCCTGGAGCCTGACGGGGCAACGCGGCGGGGAGCGAAGCGGGCCAAGTGTGGAGTGGGCGGGAGCAGAGGCGTGGCGCGGTGTGGCGTGGAGCGACGCGGTAACGAGGCGGAGCGGAGAGGTCGCCGAGTCGACGTGAGGTCGGGGGCGCGCGCTGACGGCCGCGGCTTCCGAACACACGGGGGCGTTACCAGGATGTTGCGGATGAGGTTTACTCTGGGAGGCGGGAAACGAGGATTCGGGCCGCGTGCGTTTGCCGAAGCACGTCAGTGTACACGGGTGGAAGTTAAATAACTACGCTGAGAGAGTTTTGATGGATGAGGAGATATGAAGGAATGTGTTGAATGCACATTCTTGGATGATTTGCTTTTTTCGTTAAATGTTTTTTTCATTAATTTGCTGAATACATTGTAAGTTGTTCAATGTATTTCATAGAGCACTCCCTTTTAATTGTATACACATCCCTTGACTATATTTGCCATGATTCAGTTTTTAATAAAAAAAGTTCAATAGTCCCGATTAATATAAGTATCTCCCATATGAAGAATATCTTAATTTTTCTCATGAATAAGCAAATGAGTGTAAATTAAGCAAGAATTCGCATCTTGATGAAACATTTTCTGATCAATGTGGGTAATAATATGACCAAATAATTTTATTAAACAACCCTTCCCTCCTCCCTTGTAGTTGTCAAATGAGAAACATAGTGGTAATTTTATGTTCTCTTTTTTGCAGGTAAGCTGGTTTCCAGAGTATGTGGTCAGCTAGGCTGCTACAGGGTTATGTCTACATTCTTATCGGTAAGAGTGAACATGTATTTTTATATTAAATACTATGAAATTAAGAAGCGTTCAAAACTCTGTAAAAACATTACGATTGTAATAAACTGAAACTGTAATATTAAAAAAAATAATTTTTATTGTTAACATGTAAGCAATTGCTAATATGTACATTCGTTGTAGTTTTTTTGATAGAGTTGCGATCATTTAGTGCGTTTGAAAGATCTATGTAAAACCCGATAACATTAAACGAATTGACAAAGGTAAAGTACACAATTATAATCCATCAACAACAAAATTATATATGTGTTCTCAGAGCACTCTCGTAAAATACTTCTAAACCAAGGATATGTGGGTAAGAAAGCAGATTGAGAGAGGGACATAGACATAAAGAAACAAAGAAAAGTCTCTGAAAATGAGAAACTCAGGAATAGGTAGAATTACTATAAACAAGGGACTAAGAAATCGCGAGTAGAAAATAGGAAGTGTGAGTAAAAAGAATGAGGGAAAAGGGGAACTATTAATGTCTGGCAATAAACTAATGGAAAACAATGTAAAAAGGTCAGAGGCCATCAAGATAGAAGACAAACAAGAAGTGACGAAAGGACACAGATGGAAGCGCTGAGAAGAGGGAGGGCGTGTAAATGGTCAGGAGAAATGGTAAAAGTGACCAGATAGAGTGATAGAAAAATGACATAGACATATGGGTGGACGAAAGAGTAGACAAGTAACTGGACGGGAAGTCAGAACAAAAGAGTAAACCCACTAACGGGAAGATTGCAATATTACTCCCCAAAACACCTATCATCACATATATCTAAATCACTTTTCTTTCCCCGTATAACTGTCTTTTGAATTCAACCGACCAACTCGAAGTTTCTCCCACGCCTGGCATTAGACTGAAACCAAAGCCACTACTATTAAAGCCATTTCAATGGTGATCAAAACAGAACCAATTATTTTTGCAGTACACGTATTGCCGGTACCACATCTTCCGAGTGCGGATTCGAATGGTGTTTTTAAAAGCTCTTCATAAGGTCATGCAACCGGTTACGACACTTCGAGAAGTAATTCATAGTATAAACACATTTCTCCAGAGATTGGGAATTCGTAAATGGTTCGGAATGAGAAGATAGTCTTTTTTTTGTTTTATTAGATGTATAATACAGAAATACCACTACCTTACTTTAAAATGCAAAAATGTCGTCTATAAAACACAGTATAAACTGAACAAATCTTAGCCAAGCATTTTAATTAGTTCAAAAAAGTACACTTTAGAAAACAAGACAATTAAAAAGATAGATAAATAAAATGTTATACTGCAATGTTTTAAAACTAAAACCGGCACAGAAACGTTTTGCAACCAAACACCGAAAGCAAAACCTAAATACGTTTTTTAATCGCAATCAAAACGTTATGTGAAACGATTTTATGCCTCGGTCCCCGACGATACGCCACGCACCTGCCAGCCTCGCGGTGTTCGGGCACCGCCTCGCTCGCTCACTCGAGCTTCAGCGCGAATCTCGTTCCGCGCTCACTCATTAGACCTCTCCCCTCGCAGCTCTCGAACTCGTCGAGTCGAGTCGGCTCTCTTTGCTCGTTACTCATTTACGGGTTATTAATCTGATTTCTCATTTTCCCCTCACGCTCGAGCGCAGCAATAACCGCGACTGCATCGACACACGATGGTTTGAAAGATCCTGCACGTGGACAAAAGTCATTGTTTCGATACTGTTCAATGTAATTCAAACTCGTAGGAAAATAGAAATATTTAGTCCTTCATGTCCCACATTGCCTCTGAACACTTTTTTTGTTAATTAGTATATTGAAGATCCAAGTCATGGGTAATTTCTAATCAGTCGAACGATAAATACGTTTGATATGAATCAACGTTTGTCATTGTATGTTAATATGTTGAATGTGTACTTATACATCAATATTAGTCACTCCCATCTAACTATATTTCGGATAAAAAATATATTTATTACTTTCATTTTTACTTGATTATAAAAATCCAAACCTAGAGCTGTATTATACATGTATTTTGTGCTTTCAAATATATTATGTGGCGCAAAACGTATCCTGATATTACAGAGTAAAAAGTGCAAAGACATAGTGTTTTTTATTCGCAACATCTGCGATTAGTTATCAGTGTTTATTTACATAACAATCATACGGCTCGGAATTTCCCAGTGGTTTTAAATGTACTGTTCCGGATTGTTAAATTTAAGATGGCATTACAAGATGGCCATATATATGTTTTCGAACCATGGTCTAGAACTGTGCTTCAATTTTCATTTGCACTGCATTGCCTCACCCTTTCTCTTCAAAGCAAAACAAAGCGCAGTGCTGCCTTCATCACCAGTCCTACACTCAACTTGGTCGTGTTATAATTTAAAATTCACTTTTAATATACAGTTCTAGGTTCAGATAACGTGTTGAGAAGACTGCCACGCGGTCCCTGGTCCATTTCTAAAAGCATTGTTTTTCTGCCTGGAATTGATCAGAGAAAACTACAGAAGCTCTACAATTCTCATTCAGTCTGTAGTCAACTCAATCGTCTCAGCTATTTATCTGTTGTCGAAAATACGCGTCTGTTGGAAACCGATCCTAGGACCTGCCGCTCTACAAATCTATAGTTGTTAGTTCTATTATTTTAAAGAAATTTTATTAAAGAAAAGTAATTGTTATGCATAATTACAAAATTATGAATAATATTTTACTCAAGTACACTAAACAGTTCCTGGGTCTCTGTTCCTTCTCCAGTGGGTTTACCAACAACAAACGTTTTTTTAGCGAGTAACCAAAAAAACACTTCAGAATCACATTATGATTCGCATGTGACATACGCATACGAGGCAGAATGTGAGTGTAACCATTTTCAAAGAAATGCGATTTTCATACTATCATGCTAAAGAGACGAAAAATCGTACACAAATTGAAAATAATGTGATAACTAAATAGTTCTTTCGATAACATATATTAGTTCATTTTTTAAATTACATCCATTAATTTTTTTATTTACTTTTCTTGCATTATTTGTTGTCTAATGCTGCTCTTATACACATCAGTCACGTACGGAAGATAGGTTTGTCCGTGTTTCTCACAAACTGAACATAACCCTGCCACCTTCACTACCACTGCAGGTTTCTCCTTCTGCTGCACATTACACCACCACCCCCACCTCCGCCGCCGCCGCTCCGATCACCATTAATTCCATCAATACCGGGCGGCGCCCCGCGGCGCGAGCTAACATCGTTATTCACGGCGTTCCCCAAGGCTCGCCACGCCGCCCGCACGCCCGCGCGGGTACATCGGCGGGCGATTAGTCGCCCCGACGCTCCGGGCGCGCGCCGCTCGCGCATGATCGCCCCGGCGGCGGCCCGTTGTGGACCTGGGCTTCGGGTCTAAGAGCGTTGATGCCCCTGCCTCCAGCCAAAATAGAGAAATGGCGGCAATTCAATATCATGGTTTGCTCTGAAATTGGCTATTACGATGTTATGAAATTTGGCTGGTATTTCAAAGAAGATGAAAACGTTTACGTGCATTACTACTTTATTCCGAATTAATTCACCATAAAATGTCTCTGATCATAATTTTAATTTTATCAGAAGCTCTTATTAGTTCATTAATTATTTATATAATTATTAATAATAGTATTATTTATCATTAACTACGATACTAATTTGCAATGCGTGCTAAAATTCAAAGAAAACTAGTATTATAGCCTCCTAAGAGGTGAAAGGTGTCTCTGGTTTCATTAAATTCTCCAAAACTCCAGGAAATATCAAAAACAATTAAACTATCAATTTTCAATGCAAAATACAAATATTTTAGTCTCATAATGATTAAATGTGATATAAGGGATAATAAACATCACAAACAGTTTAAAATTAATAGTATTCTAAGTATTTTTTGTTTGTTGTTCTTCTAATCGAGCTCGAACTTTCCGTAGGCATTCAATTTTTTTATCAGATACCTTAAGATATTCATTATCAGATACTTTGCATTATTTTGATGAGTATCACTAACACTCGATATGTCCCGTTCACGGGACCAGTACCGTGGAAGCTTCCAAGCTTTTCTTGAGGCTGCTTTCTGGCTTTCAGTTCAAAGTGTGATGCAACCGTGAAGAACAGTGTAAAAATCCATACAACGATATCATCCACCACGATTATTCGATATTGATACTATAAGATCAAATAATAATGAAGAGTGAACGTAAACTATTGAAGACATAATAAACCACACATGATAAAAAACATCAGCCATTAATAATAATACAGACAACTAAGTAGATTACCAAACAAAATATCCTGAGCAAATAAGATGGTACAGTTAGAGAAAGGATGAAAGTTCAAACGGTACAAACTGTAAAACATTTCCGAGAAGTGAAAAAGTTATAGCCATTAATAATAATATAGACAGCTAAGTAGATGACCAAACAAAATATCTTGAGCAAATAAGATGGTATAGTCAGAGAAAAAAGACTGGATGAAAGTTCAAACGGAACAAACTGTAAAACATTTCCGAGAAGTGAAAAAGGAATAGAAATGAGAAGAGACAAAAAAAAGAAGACACGAATCTTTACTCAACCACCACCATCAACAGCACAGAGCTCGTATCTTCCTCCGGGATCCGCATCTCAAGAAGAAGGAAACCTGCGATACTAGGTAAGCATGCGAAGTAGCTGCCCAGAGCATCCCTTCCGGCGCCAACGCACTCTGTCATCGCCGGGCGAAATTTCAGAGCAGTCGGTCCTACGATGCAAATGAGCCGTTATGCGCCTCCATAAATAACGGCAGCCCTCTGTCACGACCACTGCTACCAACTGCCATAAATATAATTTAATAACAGGAACAGTAAAGTAAACTAGTATAAAATGTTTTCTTAAAAAGATTTATTTCGATAATGAACGACTCTTGAGAGAATAAAAAAACGCAAAATTATGTAGCAATATACATCGTGTTGGCCATATCCCAAAGTAGAAAAAAGGAAGTTATATGAAGCTTAGGCAGAAATTTTAGAAATTAAGTTTTATAGTAATCATCAGCCAAACCCTCTTTAGAAGCTGAGCTCGTAAATCTCGTATTCAACTCGCAATGGGGCGGCGCGACGGCGCGTGTGCAGCAGCCGGAGGCGGAGGCGGCCGTTGCGATGTTTATTCCGAGAGTAAATCGTCAAGGAGTCATTAGCGGACGATGACGGGCGGCCGCGATGGGGAGCTGATACGAGCGCGCTCTACCCGCGATGTAATTGGCTGGAACTAAATGGTGCCGTAACTCGCCGCTTTGGCCGGGCGAGATCTACGTATAGTGCGACCCAGGTAATGTTAGTAGTAGACATGATACAAAGGCTAAAGGGTGTTCTACGATGATGGACGAATTTTGAGTGGTCCAATGAGGAGGAGGTAGGTTATCACGTACAGAAATGAATTACAGAGCTGACGAATACAAATAGAAAAGTGAATAACAACTCGACAAGAAACACAATTAATAAGTAGAGTAATATGACCAGTCTTAAAAAGAATTCCCATAGAAACCTAACCTACAAAATAATTAAATTGAATGTAACAATGAGGCATCTTTACGTATCACTTTTAACATTCTTGTTCTGACAGTCTTCTTCTCCCCCTCTCCCCCTCTCCCTCTCTCTCTCTCTCTCTCTCTCTCTCTCTCTCTCTCTCTCTCTCTCTCTCTCTCTCTCCAGGGGTTTCCGTTGGAACGAAAAATAAGCATTGTGAATCTACATTCACATTTAGCATCTAAACTATATTTTCTTCAAAAGAACAAAGGGAAAAATAATTTACTTATCCAAAAATCAAGTACTACTTTTTAACATTACTGATATGCGTGGTAGCAGCATCGAAATGTTTATCATTCATGTTTTCACTGCAGCGTCAAATATCATTGCACAGGCAATATGGCACATGTGACAAATTTATATTTCCCGAAAACGTCACATTTACAATCTTGTCTACATGTTCTTCGTCAAAAAGAGTAGTTTCGAAAGGAAACAAACGCCTTCCGGTAATAAAATCCCCTTTGTTACTTGTCCTTCTTCGCATTTGTACGTGCTCTTTCGTCGTTTGTTACTTTCAGTTACACCATTAACTGCCACATTCACTAGCAGCTTCCAAGCTTCGGAGGAAGTGCCACATTTGGCATCACGGCCTGCGTAGGAACCTGCGTTACAATCTTAACTCGGGACGCACCAAAGAGCTCTTTTTCATCTTAAGCGGGAAAGCAATCTCCGGGTGACGGTTTCGTTCGACAGCTTCCAGAATCTGTTTATCTCGGACAGATTGAATCTTCTGTCAGATCGTTAGCTTCGTCAAGACGGCTTCCTGCCCTCCCCCCCCGCCTTCTCGCCCACGTCGCTCCCCTTCCCGCCTCCTTGCCGTCAAGAAGTGGGCGGGGCGTATACGACCAGTCGGTGGGCGGGCTGTCGTTCAGACGTTTGACTCCGGGCGAAATGAGGGGACTCGCCGGGGCTTTTATTGCGTGTCAGAGATCTTATTTGGATTTCTTAGGGCGGTAATGGGAAGGCTGCTAAACGCGAAGTTGGGAAGGGGAAGTCGCCGGCGTGGCGGTCGCGTTTGTTTCTTGAAGACGCGCGCGCGGTGAGGCGGGAGATTGTTTCTGTCTATCGTTTAATGAACGAGTTGAAAGTTCGCATACATCTGTTTGAGCTAAAAGTTACTGCACATGGATTTATGGCAAAACTCAAAGTCGTAGAACCTTGACATTGTGATGACAACAAATATTTCAGTTCCGTTCATTTTGCCAACCACTCACTTCATGGTGTTCGCGATTCTCATCTATTTGCGTACAATGGACTTTGGAAATAGAAAAGAACGCAAATATAAATTATCAAAACGAAGTTTTATTTTTTTCATGGCTTTGTATTGAGAGTTTTATTAATGAATGTTCCAGCTAATTATTTAATAAAATAGAAATAATTTACCCTTCATTGTGAAAAGCGCTCTGCACACGTCTCTATGCAACAACTGTGCAATTATTATAGAATACATTTGGTTGGTACTGGATTCCGGCACTGAGTTCTGAAAGAGCCGATTCATTAAAAATCTCCAAAACAAACATACAATCGAGATCTGTTTATTTGAGTATTTTACGCGAGAATTCGTTACTTGAATACTCGAGTTTATACGCATACTCGTATTGTTTGAGTAGATAGTTTATATTACGCCTATACGCCACCCACCAGTGTACTTTCATCATAAATATTAGCACGCATTCATAATTTTGTCAGCTGATGTATATCCCCAGCACATTTAGATGTAAAAATTGTATGTAATTGCATATTTAAGTAGTGATTTTATGATTTTTAAATTTCGTATAGTACATCAAAATTACATTTGTCATTCGGGTGAGGCTATTCATTTATATTTATATTCATTACATCCGTAATTGGAGTCACGTTATATCACAAAAACAGAATATATCATATGTAGGAAACCTTACGAGATACACAAAGTCACAAACACGAGTCACAAACACAGCTGCTACGTTCTGTTGTATCCCATCATTGCGATCTATACGTAACACTGATTGATGACACAGAACACGCAACGAAATGGAAGAACAAAACTAAGATTTACAAACCGTCGGCACCACGCCAAAACCATGAATGTGCCAAATTATGCCTCTAAAAATATTGATTTATGGGCTTAAATGTGCCTAAGACTCGAGACTCTCAAGTATGAAGTTGGTTATTAACATTAATTAATTAATTAATTAATTAATTAATTAATTAATTAATTAATTAATTAATTAATTAATATCAAAACAACGAATATGCACATCTCTACTTTAAAATAGCAATTAAATACCAAAATACTAATAAAATACCGAAGGAACAATTGGATAGTATAGAGCTAACCTTACAAAATCAAGTTTTTGCACTTTCCTTGTTTTGGTGTGGTGCAGTCGATATATATCGTTTGTTCTAAATTTTGAAAAGTAAATAAAATATTTTAAAAAATTCTTAGAGACACGTTCTCAAGACATTGTTTTCAAATCCATCATAAAGAAATGCTGAAATCTTAAATTAAATATTCCGCGGAACGATCAGTGAAATACACGACATAAAAGTCTACTCAATGAAATGAAATAACATATTAATATAATGTACATCTAATCATCTAGTTGTACAAGAAATAAATTGTTTTTGAAATAATGCATTTCGGAGCTGTTCCTTTAGCATATATCATCAACGTTTTGATGCACCACCTGTTGGTAGAGATTTGATCTCAACGGGAGCAAAATGTATGTTACTAATCTCTGCTCCTACCCGATCGATTCAATATCGTGCCGTAACTCAGTTTGTCCGATAGGAGATTTCATTTCGAGAAAGTGATTTGCAGAACGTTTGCTCCACGTGGTCGTTACAGGGAAAGATGCGTCAATAAGACCATATTCCCATGAATCTACCACCTCGTAGATATGTAGCTAGCCAGTTTGATTAATCTTTATAGTAATATGACATAGTTTGGTCGATACTTGAACATTTCAGAAATGGAAAAAATATTCATACTATTTTAATTATTTATAGTAATATTACTGTCCTTAGACGTCCTGATATTTATTTTCATTATTTCCATGTTAATTCTCACGTGTCAATTCTTCTTTTTTTATTTTGTTATTTTTCAGCATACATTTTGCATTTTGAGTAATGCTTTTGTACTGCCTTTTATAGGTTGATACTCCTTAAAATTTTCTGTTTTTTTAAATAAAATTTCGTTGCATTATTTGCTTGTATGAGACTGCATTGACGAAAAACTTCAATGGGAAATCAATATATATTGAAAATATGTTAGCGACAATGAATACTACACTTTTTAGTAAAATTTTATTATTTATTATATTAATTTATTATTATATTTTTATCTATTATTTTATTATTATACTAATCATAAAGAATAGTTGAGCATTGTTAGAACTCACAAAAAGTTGCAAGACTAAATTGTGCTGTAACGCACTAATTCTGGTTGAAGTTGGGTTTCAATATGAAGTCTTTTTACATTTAATACATTTATTTACAACAGAATGATCCCATGGGTATATTGGTATAATATTAAAATTAAGACTCAAACGTAATAGTATATCCGAGTTTAGAAAATGTGGTTAAGACTCATGATTAATGAAATTTACGGTCGATAGTTCTTATCGAGAAGTTTGCTCCTCTTCTTGGCCTCTTCCTCCTTCACAAACTCCTTTCACCTCCTTTGTGACGGCTGTGACTCCTTAGACGTTAAGGCGGACGTCCTAATTATGTTACAAAGACTCGCGTTGCCTACAAAGCAGGAGAGAAGATGGCTTCCTCTTTATTTGTAGACGTAAACCAATTTCTATTGAAGGAGCTAATGAAGGAACCAATCTAAACGGAATGTGACAAGGCGTTCGAGAAGAGAGTGTAGCGCTGCGAACGTGCCAAGCAGATAAAATTCAAATTAATTTAACTCAATATTACTGTCATAGCGACAGTATAGGGTACCAATTCAAGAGTGGATATTTAAAATAAGCGCTATTTTATTAACTTTAATTGCACTATGAAACTCATTAACTATGTGAACTCGAGCTTACTCAAAGCTTTGAGGGGCTTGGGAAGTTTGGAAAACAGAAGAAAAAAACCGAAGTCCTAACAATTGTTATTTACATTTTACATACATTATACATAGTGACACTGCAATATAAATCATAAAAAACTGGTGTCAATTTCATGTGGAGTATTTCTTGAATGACAATTTGTTTCTGGCAATACTTTTTAGCATTAATGAAATCTAATGACAAAACAATCCATGCAAATAAGGGAAAATTATTTTTGGCAAATACTTTTAATCTTCTGATATATTGTAGATAACTGTAAATAATATAGTTTTTTTGTAAGTTTTGAAATAGACGCTTTATTCGGTTTTATTACCGACGTAAATATTAAAAAAAACTTTCTTTTCAGATGCACACTTTGAATGTTTCACTGGTAAAAATATTGCATCTGCAAAGTTGGGACAATTTCATGACTACATAAAGCATATTATACACAAATATTTTACCTACTTACGAGGCTATTAGAATAATATACATGCTATCATAGGAGTACAAGAAAAAAAGAAAGGCATTTAAAAAATTTTCGTTTTGCAGGAGAACGGTTTTATTCATACCGTATGAGTTTTCCTATTGGGAATAAAAAGTAAGTGTTTTATTGTATTTATACTCTCTTGTGACCAAGTCAGATGAATTTTTTACTAATAAAATTTACAAATTTTTAAAGATTTCATAATTTAACTACAAAAACTACAGTTTTAGAAATGACACTTTTCTTTATTCGACGATGTAAGAGTATCTACCTCTGCTTCAGAAGTACCATCCACTACATTCAAAATCTCTTCAGCCCCCATTCGAGGATCAGTAAACACTCCCTTGAGAAATCTACCCGTCTCATCTTTGCCCCCACGGCACTCTCTCTGACACTCCGACAAGCCGTTCTATCTCGCCTTCCCACCCGCGCCCCTGCGGCCACCTTTCGCAACCCAATTTCTGCCCCGCAGACACAACATTAAGCGGTGTTTTGAACTTGCGCGGAGAAGCGGCGACAATGGCGGGTGCGACGACGGGTGGGTTCGAGGAGCAAGCGAGGGCGACGATAGTGGATGCGGGAGTGGGGAGTTTGGGCTGGAGGTGGGTGTGGCGAGGACCGGCGGCGGTCACGTCAGCGCAGCGACGTGAACGGGTCGGAGGATTCTGGGAGTGGGGGGAAGTGACGAAGCCATGGGACGGAGAGGCGATGGGAGAGTTTGGAGGTGGGGCAGTAGAGTTCTGAGGCGTGAGTGAAGGCGAGAGGGGCGAGAGTAAGGCTGGGTGGATGGAACTAAGAGCTGGTTGTGGTGGTTGGGAACTGAATGGGAGCGGGGGCGTGACTGAGCCAAGAGTCGGGTGCAAGGGATGGGTGAAAGCAGGAGCGAGGAGTAAGCGCTAGGCGTGGCGGGGGAAGGCAGGCGGTGCGAGGTTAGGGGAGGTGGTTGGACAGCCTAGGGATGGTGCAGTAG
>BOPP01000037.1:4713572-4744879 GCA_017312745.1 Gryllus bimaculatus
TATGGGGCCCCCGCCGCACCTGCAGCCGCCCGCGTCCCCGCCACCGCCGCCGCCGCCGCTGCTCCCGCGCGGTAATCGAGTCGCGCAGGAAATTACAGACGCGGGGCCGCCGCCGCAATTATCCGCCGCGTCGCGCTTCCCGGCCCCGCCCCCGCAGCGGCCGCCGCCCCCGCGCCTGAAGCCCCCGGGACTCAATGCGATTTCAGACGGACAAAACTCAAACGCCGGTGACAGCCGAACGCTTTCAGACGGCGAAACTTCTTTTACAAGGCGTCGCCTCCCAAGAATTCTTCAGTTTTTTACTGCCCGCGCAATTTCTTAATATTATTGATATTTTACCGTACGTTTTTTTTACATTTATGAAATACATATTTTTATATGACTGAGTTTTGTTCTCTGGGATGGGTTCAGTATGCATTTCGGTTTGATCTTTTAATTTTTACCCATTTTTGCAAGTTTTGTGAACCTGAAACGTTCCTTAAATTGTTGACTTTGCCAGTTCCCCACTGCAACATGCATTCGTAGAATGTCGCAGTGATTCCAGTAGCCTTGCCAGAATTTTGGATACATTCCAAACCTGCACCGTGCTTCTCTACCGCATCTAATACTGAATCCATCGCAGTCTTAATACTGAATGTTTCGAGGCACAATGCGCCATATATACAATTGTATATATTCATTGAGACGGAGCAATTCGCAATATTCGTCGGGTTGAAGCCGAAAACAAATTGAAATGCCGATGCTGAACGAAGGCATTCAACCCATCGGAATTCTTTTGTTTTTTATTTCATAATTGAGAATGAACTCGAGAAATACCAACATTTATTCCTTTGTTGTAGTTTCCGAGAGTGACAGTGTGTCACTCTCCGAGAGTGACAGTGTATCATAGTGTTAAAGTCAGAACGCCCACTTTCCACGTATCAATGTCTTGGGACTCAATTCGCGGTCGGTGTGAAATTATTTATTGCAGATCAGAATTATTGTCTTGATAGTAGCTTAAGAAATGTTCTTTTTCAGTTCAAACTTAGTTCCACGCAGAGTAATATCATAGTGTGTCGGTGGAAATGTAACATTCTTTTAGCACTTTTTAAACATTCACTGTGCATCCGCTTCCAAGAATACTCTACCCCCACCCCCGTTTCTACCCTAGCTCCCACCCCATTGAAACTCTTTGGGTCAATACAATTGTAGTCGGAGAAAAGTCAAATGTCAGTAGCGTGTGAAGGCTTTCAAATCAATGACATTATTTATAAATGTTCCGAAATATGCGAATAATTCTAAAAATTGAGATATTTTAAGCTACCGTGAGAATTCCGAACTATTATTTATTACATCTGGAATTATTTCATCCTTTCTACCTTGAATTTCCAGCTCCTATTCTCAACTCAGAAATGAATAGGTGAAAACCAGAACTTTGACATTTTATAAATTCTGAGAAAAACATGTTTATTTTAGGCTATATTTCAGTGGAAATGTATTTTCGTGGTTTTAATGAACAATTGATATACAGTGGTGTTAACGATGTGAACCACCACGTGAAGCACCACGTCTATGCAGTTGTATTGGCTTGAATAAACAGATCTCTCAGAAGTTATAAAATGTCACTTGTACCTTTCTTATACCGTTCACAACTAATTGTGCAATATGTTACAATTTCCATCGTACGGGTTATGTAGTATTAATTTCACCTGGATCAACACATGTTTGTATTTCATGACATCCTTATTTTCACATTACAAACTCTTGGCTTTGACCCGGAATTCGATGCTGGTTTAAGATGTCTTCGATAATGCAGACTTTTTTAATCATTTATGTTTAAATAAAACTACCAATTCATAAAGTATTTAAGTGTATGAAGCTAAAACTATTGATACCTCGTTGAGACTCTCTAATAAACAATGTTCAATACTGTTTCCTCAACCATGAGAAGTTTCCTTCCACAAGAAAGTATCTTTGTTATAAAATAGCTAGCTAGAAACCTCAATGAGTCTTATTAGTTCAGAAGATAAAGAAACCACCTATATCTTGAATTTAACACCTGAAACCTCCAAATTGTCCTTCCGTGATTTCCATAATGCTCCTGGCTAGTGTTAATTGGGGATTATAATAATTATCATGTAATGTGTGATAACATTGTGACTATCTCTTGCCATCTCGGGACTCTGATCTCTAATACTGGGGAAGTTTGGAAATTAAGCGAAGTAATATTTGGGATTTGGGTGGGTGATACCTGGAAACATCACCGTGATATTCGCAATTAGCGTTGCAAATATAGAGAGACTACGTCGTACATGCAATGCGATTTCACATTATGGTGGATATATCCCTCAGAATGGCATAACTTCCTAAGACCCACGTTTACGTAGGTCACCGTGGACGGTGTAATAAGTTCTAGAAACTGCAACTGTCGTAGGTTTAGTACTTCATATATGGCTCACATAAAGATGAAAGGCCGGTCTCCTTCGCTTGGATTGTTTTTAATCCTTTCTCGTCCTGAGGGCAACGTTACCATTCACAAGTTTTCAGAGAGTTTCTCATATGTCTTATAATTCTCAGCTCAGAGATAAATTTGCGAGTTGATTAGTGGTCTGTGAAATTATTCGGGAAACTTAAACATCGACCAATTTTTAGGAAAACTATTTCATAAAATAACTAATTAATATAATATTATTTAGGAATAATGTTAATTAAGTACTTTTGAATAAAATGACGATCCACACGAGTATACAAAATCTGAAACTCTGTAACAGGATTTCGCAGTTTAGCAACTATTGGGCTATAGGAATTCTGTGAAGAAGCAATACGCGACAATTATTAAATAAATGTAGGAGATAGCAACAAAACTTCTCGCCTATTCACTAACGAGAAGACATAACAAACACTAGTAAAGTAACGGCAATATTTATCGGAAACAAGTGCAACTGCTTATACGATGAGAATTTTTAAATGTAATGGATTAGAATGACATGAGTGGAATAGTCTCAGTAAATTAATTACTACATCTAATAAACGTTGAAAATCCTCACCTTGAGTAAGTCAATAATTATTTGTCACAAATATTGTGTCACATATTGCTTGTCAGAAATTTCGTGTCCCAATACATTGCGAAGAGCACTTTGTGAACAAAGAAATTTCCTAGTAAAAATTAGTTTAATGCATTTACTTTTGCAAGTTCAATGGTAGTAATTGAAAAAAAACGCGTAGAGACATTGATATCATAGTTAATAATTGCCATTAATTTTGTATACTTGACACGAGACTTTGATGTTGTGAAGCAGTGACGTACTTCCGTCATCTTTGCGCCGAAACAAATTTATCACAAAAACTATTAGACCTCCTGTAAAACCGAAAGAGAATAATATAATCAGAAGCCACGATTTTTTCCAAGTGTTCTATTCAATAAAAACGCAAAAAAATGTTCTTTGTTAACCGAGAAAGACATGGATAATTTAAGAAAATGTACCAAATACTATTCGTTATCTTCTTCTAAAGCTCTCTAAAACCAGTACGCACAGTGAATTTTGTTTTACGCTGCGATATTACTATATTTTTTTTAAATTCAGGTTTCCTTTTTCAAATAAAAAGTGACACAGCAAAATGTTTAATAACCTCTAGCGTAAGATAACAAGATATTAATATAAATATTTTTCAGAGCAACAAACGTTTTAAAATTCCATCGTAACTCGTTAAGTGGCCGAATGGATTCCCAGATACTATGAGAGTGTCTACAATTCAGGATACCAATTCGGCTGCTTGACACTCCGGTAAAGCGTTGTGGGCTTTGTCAGGGATCACATGATACACAAAGAAAATTGCTATAACGAAACTAATAAAAGCAACCATAACTGTCTTAGTTAAACCTAAAAATTTCAATTAAAACAAAAATTGTAATAAAAATAATTATACATTAATAATAATATTTATTATTGTTGTTATTTTTATTGATATTATTATTATTTTTAATAATAATAATAATAATAATAAAATAATAGTTTATTTTCCACCAAATTAATTGTGGGTCCTGATAAGTCAAGCTGACTTAATATCAGGTGCCCATTATTACAGAAGTGTACAGTATTTTTTTCTTTAACTTCATACTGTTGATATAATATAATAATAATTATGGGTAATGTAATAATAATACTATATAATAATAATAATAATATAATAATAATAACTAATATAATAATATAATAATAAAGAGTTAGTCAGGATAATTTCAAAGATGTAAATAAATTAATTTTGGGAATGAAGTTTCTAAATGGAACGTTATTCTGGCTGCGCAAACGACCCAAACCAACGCGGAAAGCTCCTCCACCTGCCTATAAGTCAGTGTCCCTCTGGGCCGCTTGACACTCCGGGAGGGCATTGCGCCGGGCGGCCGCTCGTGCTCGTGGGGGGTTGATCCCTCCCTCCCACCCCTGGCGATGGGTCGCCGGGCACCGCCGCGCAACGGTGCGATAATGCATGCGGTGTCTGCCGGAGCGGCGGGACGGTCGGGGTGGGGTTTGGGGGGGGAGGGGAGGGGGGAGTGGGGGGGAAAAAAAAAGGGGAGGGGTGGGGTGGGAGGGGGGGAGGGGAGGGGCCGGATCGCGAATCTCGAGCGCACATGAAACAGAACCCCGCTGCACGCCCACGCTCGCCGCTGCAGGCGATCGCTGGCGGCAGTTGGCAGCATTTGCCACCAGCACAGCAGCTCTTTCCTGTGTTGCCGTTGGAGACTTTGTGGCTCTCAGCAGCGGTTAAGTGGTATATACGTTATAGCGCGGTTTTCTGTTAGCGTGACCAGCGTAACGGTTAGCGTATCGGGTAATTTAAATGGCATAAGTCAAGTTTACTAACAGGGAATATACCCTCACGCGTCTTTTTTTTTGTTGAACTTGTTGCCAAACCAAATAATTGTAAGTTTTCTTAGTAGTTTTGCCAACCATACTATGATTGAGACACAGCGTACACGACGATGAATCTAAAATAGCCCAAGCTTATACCAAGTCTAAACCCAATGTAGTTTAGGCTTTTTTTAAAGGGAAAATATATGTCGTACGGCCATCCTTAGAAGGGAAGTAACCCAGCAGCCTCATTTTAAAGGCCACTCAAAGATTTTGAAAGATTTTTCTGCCTTTGGCCGTAGGTGATTAAGCCATTTTAAATCCGTAAATATTTTTCAATTCTTTGTTTTCCCCTATTTTAACATGAAAGTTGGGAATTTTTAAAAAAATGTATTTTATTTGGGGCCGTTTAGAAATAGTTGCGAATTATTAACTACATGTATTATTTTTGCCCATTAGTTAAAAAGACATTTTAATTTTTTATAGAATATTGAGGAAAGAAGCCTCTATGTCTGGGCAGCACTGTAAAGTAGTAATTCTATTAATTAATCAATTCAAAACTCTTCTATTAATTTAATAGTAATAAATGAATATTAGAATTTCCCCTTGTGTGCGTGAAATTTTATATATTTACTAGTACAATATATCATTAATGTAAACATAAAAATGTTTAATGGGGAAAGAGAGACAGACATAGTTGACCCCTGATACTTTAGTTTTACTAAGGCCGCAAGCCGATATTATTAGCGCAAGCCGCAATATTATTACACGTACCTATATTGTCAGGTTACGTTTACAAAGTGGCATGCGCTCTTGCCGAACTCACAGAAAAAAACAGTTAGCCAAAAATTCTTTGCTTAAACAAATTCTGCTACGTGCCTGCACATGGATCCACCTAATGCCCCTGCTAACTGTTGCATTGTCCCCCGTTTTTTGTTTTTTTTTCGTCGTAATCATCGTCTTTTATGAGCCTTGGTTGCCTTAATCACGCCGTTAGAGGTTCACCACTATAATCCACTACTACACTCAGCCCTCAGATTCAACACCCTCACTGCCGCAGCCCCATCAACCAGCAGCCCAGTTCATCTACAAACACACAATGCGACTATACCATACAACCACCATAACCCACCTCAATTACCGAATCAACGTACCACTAACTCAGTCTACACTACTACCAAAGCTAAATCACCCACAACCTTCCCACTTTTACCCTTCATCTCTTGCACAATGTTGACGTTTATCGTTTCAGTTAGTTCCCAGCAATTGAAGGTCGCAGTTTGTCACATCAGCAATATCTCCAACGCGTGAAAAGCATCGCTGCCGTTACTCATTGCGTCTCCTGAGCCACGGCGTCACCGCCCCCGCCGCCACCACAGAAGCTCGGCTCTGGGCTCGGGCGGCGGGGCGCGGCAGAAAGGGGCTCGTCCTAATTCGCGCGGGCGCTCCAGCCTATAATTATTTATCGGGGCCGGGCTGTTTTGTTGTCGGCTGAGCGCCGGCCTGTTTGTCCCCGTGCGCCGGTAAGCTCCAGACCGCTCCCGGCCGTCCCGGTGCCTCTGCGGCGCGCTGCACTGTGGAGGCCGTCCCGACGGCGGCTCTGCGCCGCGTGCCGCCCGCGGACCCGCCCCCGCTGCCCCGCCACCGTCGCTCCTCGCGCCGCCCCCGCCTTCTTCCCTGTCCCTCGCCACTCCACACCACCCTGCTGCCGCCCCGGCTGCGCCGCCACCGTGGTCCTGCTCCGCAGCAAACGCTACCTGCCGCCCCTGTCTCGCCACTCGCCTTCGCCGCACCACCTGCTGCTCTGGCTGACGCACCGGCATGCTGCCCCGCCCGCTGGCTGACCGGTCGTTCCTTCCGCCCTCCCGTCGCCCCGCTACGGCCGCTGTCTCGCCTCTTTCCGCCCTTCGCGGCACCACCCTTGCTGGCTGGTCCCGAGGTACATGCATCGCTGCCCCCCTCCGCTGCCTGGTCAAGACGCACCACGCATGCGCCCCGCGCATTGCCCGCCACCGTCGGCTCCTCGCGGCCCCGTACCCGCCCTGTCTTGCTCTCCGGCTTCAGGCGGACCACCGTCTGCTCCCGTTCCCGCTCTCCCCGCACACGCGGCTGCTCGGCTCGGCCGTAACACACAGCCCTGCTGTCCCCGCTCTTTCTGCCTTGCCCCTCACCGCTCGGCTGGCCCCCGTATTTAACCACACCATCCTGCCGCACACGCAGACGCTGCGCAGGTGTTGCCCTCGCTCGCCGAGCTCCGCCCATGCTTCCATCGCGCTGGACTTGTCCCGCCACTCCGCCGCACCGCCCTTACTGCTTACGGCCACTGGCCTCGTCCCCGCCACACTACGCTGGAGCCACAACCCGGCCGCACGCTCTCATGCTTCTCGACCGCGCTGCTTGCCACGTCCGCTTCTCCGTGTCGCACCCCGCTACGCCCTCCCTGTCCCGCCACTCCGCTTCGCCGCCATCGTCTGCTAGCGCGTTCCGCCTCGGCCGCACAACCCGCCTGACCCGTCCCTAGCTTGCGTTGGCCTCGCACGGCACTCCCTGCCCGCGTTTATCGGCACAACCTTGCTGCAGCTAACAGCGCTGGCCACTGGCGGGTTGCCCGCTCCGCGACGCCCGACTCACCGCTGACTTGTCCCGCACTGCCCCCTATGCGCTTACTGCTTACGCCGAGGCCACTGCTCGTCCCGCCACACCACCGTGCAGCCCACACCGCACCGGCACCCCCATGCTTCTCGCACCGTCACTTGGCCGCTGCCCTACGCGCGCTGCTCCTGCGGCGCGAGAACGAAGCAGCTCGGTGGCGCCCTACGCTAATATCAGCTAATAACCCCTCAATAACGCACAGCACTAATACCTCCATACACATACGTGAGCGCAAGAGACGCACGAAGAAGAACGTCAGACACACACAAGTTTTTATATACACATTAACAAACACCGCACACTCTTCAAAATATATATGAATGGCTGAAACTTGGAAACGGTATAAGTGACAATTTTATACATTCCGAGAAATTCTGTTTTTTATGTCAATACTCAGTTGAAAGTCGTGGTACTTTGTTGCTTTGTTTAATATTAAAGTACAAAATTCCTGAATTGTTCATTTACAACGCACGAAAGTACATTGTCAGACAGAAGTATATGTCCTTAAAATAGAAGAAGATCAGAATTTTATTTAAATGTCACCCTACAGTTCTGGTATTTCACTGCATTAATATGTAATGAACGTGTCAGAATAAATGTTTAGAAACTTTGATTGCGTCGGTAAAGTGGGTCAAAGATTCTATTTGTCAATGAATGTATGGTGGACTTCATGTAACTAACTTTTTTACAAGGGATATTTGCGCTTGATTGGTAAACAATTTTCAATCCTCGCTCTGCCCTACTCTGTGCTCTGTTCCCCTTTGTTACACACCCACACCCCAATGCAACTCTGTGAATGGCCAACTTCACCCCAGGGACGAACTACCCTGAGTGCTTGACTACTTAAATTTTCAAATCACAAAGTTCAATTAGGAAAACGTCTCACTAATACATCCCTTAGATGTTTAATCAATATTATTTTTCTGAGACATCTGTAGAAACAGATATTTTAGTAGTTTCAGAATGTGCGTTCAAACACGGGGGTCGTAAGCTATACATAGGGTGCTTCCTACCTCATCACGACTACGGCACCTTTGCTGTTCCTGCAATCTTGAAAATAGCACATGACAGACAACGTTAGGCGTTTTGTGCATCACACACTTAAGGAATTATTCTTCTAAAATGGGAACTGGCGCAAACAGCTTCGGATGATAGACGCAGACTTTTATAGAACGCTTAATAGCATTAGCCGTATCGAAATATCCTAACAATTTGACGTTATGGTCTGTCTTACAAAATAGAAATCGAGTTGTCGACTTTAACGTAAACAACATTCTTAACTTAGACTAACATTCAAGTTGTTATCTCAGGATTGCGGCAATAAATGCAAACAACTAAAGTGAACTTTCAAGAATATTCAAAACGCAGTACAAACTGTAAAGTTGAAAGAAACGATGTCGACTCTTACGAGAAATGTGAACGTTTTAATTATCCTAACGTTAATGTAGAATAATATTATTTTGATAGTATTTCGAAAGTTATTGATTTATGCATAGCTATTTTTTAAAGTATTATCGATTAAATTCCATTTCAACCATTACTAGATTAATATCCATTAAGTACGCCAATAATTTCCGCATTAGGGTTTCGCCGCTTTTCTATCTCTTCTAATAGTAATTCATTCAGGCTTCCTTTCTCTGTCCAAAGTGACATTTTCTCATATTTTGTCGCATCTCTTATGCATAAAGATTAGAGAATACAAGAAGTGAAATAATTTCTGAATCTGAACAACAACAACAATTATAATAATAACAGTAATATATAATAATAATATAATAATAATAATAATAATATAATAATATAAAGTTGAAATTGGGACGATGGTCTAGTACGAAACATTTTTCCCAACAATTCTCAATGCTCGTCCATTGCACTCGTTTGGGTCGTTGACATTCGTTTCATATCGTCGCAGGGGCTTCAGATCCACACGTATGCCGCCTCCTCCACCTCTCTCGCCCTCCTCCGCCGCGTCTCGCCGTGCCGCTGCGGCAGGGTAGAGGAGCGGGAGGACGGGGGCTCGGGGATAAATTATTCAAGCGTGTCGTCGCCCACCGCCCGCGCCGTCGCCGGTGGATGTTTGATCCAGCGTGCAACACGTGAGGCGCGGCTGTCTATCGCGGGTTGGACGGCACAGCGCCACGCCCGCCGCCCGCGCCTATCATGCTGCCGTATATTGTCCACCACCCATCTCCCGCTGCGATTGCAGCTGACCATTTCTCGCATCATTCCCACCGACTATGACGCTGTCATTGCCCACCGCCCACTGTCCGCGCACCCATTTCAACTGCAACTCGTTGCTGCATATTTCCGCACCATTGCTCCTGCATTCCCCTACCAATCGCTCAAGCCCCATTACCCACCTGTCATTTACCCGCCACTGGCTGTCATTGTTTGCCGCTCATTCGCCGTCGCTCGTTACTCATTACCTGCCCACAGCGCCTGACACCCATCTCCCACGTCCTAATTTCACATCCATTGCCCCGATCATCACCCATTAGCCATCGCCTACACCCATTCTCCACCCACCTCACCCACACTTTTCATCAATCACCATCCATCACACACTATCACCCATCACGTGAACCTACCACCCATCTCGTGCAACTTCGGCACCAACCATTGATGCCGTCATCGCCCATTGACGCGAACACCATTACCGGCCCATCGCTCTCCCCCGTCACCCGCCCTACCGTTTGTTTCAGCGCAACCCATCAATCCACCCGCACTCCCATTGATCACCATGACCCGTACGCCCTATCAACTCGTTCCGCCCATGGCTCCGCATCCACCCTCGTCCGCCATCCCGTGCCCATCGCCTGCAGCTTCGCCCAGATAGCAGCGCGTTGTTTTCGCCTTTCTGCCTCGTCCCGCCCACCTCGCACGGCGCGCCAAACACTCACTCCATCGCAGACCCGCGGGCGCCTGGGCCACCGACGCAGCTCTCTACAGCCTCGCGGCGGTGCAATGAAACCGCCGAATGTGGGCTGTCGCGCAGGAACCGGTTCTGGTCTCGGCGGCGCAGGCGCACAACGGCCAGCAGCTGACGTGACGTTTCGGCGAGGATGGCGTGCGGCGGGGCGGCGCATGGATAGGGTGATCCGCCTGTGGAAGAAGGTACGGATTCACGGAGTGGAAGGTGGTGGTGGTGGTTGGTGTGATGGCTGGTGGTGGTGGTATTGGTGGTGGTGGGGAGGAAGGGTGGTGGTGGCAGGGGAGGTTCTGTTGAGTAGTGGTGGTGGTGTGTGGTGGTGGTGGTGTGGTGCTGTGGTGGGTGGTGGATGATTGGTGGGTGGTGGTATGGTGGTCGGTGGTTGGTCGGTGGTAATAATGGCAGTAGCGATCGGGCTGGAGGTGATACTGGCCGTAATAAAATACATCAATACGGAAAACTGTGATCTTTCACAGTTCAAATTTTGTAATGGGTGTCGGCCGATATGCTGCATATGATGGGTGGTGGGTGATGGGTGATGAGTGGTGAGTGATGAAATGGTGGTTGATGGGTGGTGGGCGATGGTTAGTGGGTGATGAGCGGCGGGCAATGGATGGTTCAGTTTTGATTCACAAACGCATCTTTAATTGAATATGAGCTTTAATTTATAAAATAAATTTCATTAATAAATTAATAACTGAAACATAACGATTCACTAATAATAAATTAATAAAGATTTTTATTATTAATAAATAATAAATTCATTTTTAAATAAATTATTAAGTTTGTATCGGCTCGTATAATTTTGGGAAGTGTGGAAATAAATTTCGCCCAAATACTCGTGGTGAAACTGAATCAACCGAGGAACAGACAGTACTGGAGACAAATGAATGAGAATTCTGAAAATATAACGAAGTTTAGTAGAGTGAGAAGAATCATCTAATAACACGTGAAATACGTTTAGTTAATATTTTAATGTTTTGTGTTATTTTATTTTTGGAGTTATGAATTTTGTTAAACATAAATCCATGTCACATACGATTCAATACTGCCATATTTATTCAAAAATATATTTATTATGTGAAATTCATTAAGTTCATCTCTCATTATTGTTCTAAGAAATGAATAAAATTTTCACTAAACTCTGGATTTCATGTGCTTCGCTTACAAGCAGATAAGAAGTTTCAACCAAATTTGAGGAGAGAAGTGGCGACAAGAGTAATTTCTGTTTAATTCTACTAAAGAACGAGGTGTTTTATGATTTGAAGAGATAGTATTTTTTCACATTGAAACTATTTGGAGGAATGTAGAAATGCAGAGGTCGCGGCATATTGTCAACATTTGCATTTGGTTAATAACCACCTATGCAACTCAATATTTCATTAATCATGTACAGCCATGGAAGAAGGAAATCCACTTGCAGAAACTGGCTACCATTTTACTTGCCAGAACATAATTTCTGAATGAATTACAAGCACATATCTGGGGCGGTGCAAATTGTGTCAACAAACTTAATGGATGGTGCATTTCAAGTTATATTAACTGAAGACTCAACAAGAAGGACCGCAATGGTTGACTAATCAATTTAACAAATTTGTTTTATTCAAGAAGATAATTTAACTTATTAAAGCTATTTCTTGATTCTTTATTACAAAACGATGCCACATAAGTGATCACCTTCAATACAACAGTCAAGTAAAGTAAATTTGTTAACCTACCCCATTCCCTTAAGTGCCCTTTACACTATCTGAGAACAAAATTTAATCGAAAATTAGAGATTTTTTGAGAATATTTTTAAAATGTTTTTGAGTCATGTAAAGATAACTAAAAAATTAAAATATCCATTTGAATCTTTCAAAATCTCGAGATCATTCAAATCGATCACGGAATATCAATTTTGGAGAAAATAGGCTGTGCGGTTTAGGTGCTACCGTTCACCACAGACATCCATACGGATAGACGGACGTTTTGTCGTCAATCAATTTCTCGATATCAAGCGTCCACAAAACATTGATTCTGGCTACAAAACATGTTTAACAGAGAATTTACTCTATGTATTAAAATATAACTTATTTAGTCTTGTCTTGTCAGAACCTGGCAATAACAGTTTTACTGCTCAAAATTCGCCGTTTTCCGACTCACGATTACATAACTTTCTCTTCTTACAAAGTAAGTGCGAGATAACAAAGTTTAATCCGTGCATGATCTTGGCTGTCCGGGTGATGTCGAAGACAATGTTGCTGACGTTTCCACCATTTTTTCGTGGTCTTCCTCAGGGTTGGTATGCCCTGAGCAAGACCACGACAGAATGGTCGAAACGTCGGCAACATAGCATTTTACGCGGCGTCACCCGGACAGCCAAGACCATGCACATGACTCGCGTCGCGGAAGCCTACGACTTCAAAGTTTAATCCATTGAAAAGAATTCGGATAGCTTTTCAACCACAGAATCGAGCGGTAAACTAAAACATCTTACCTCCCCTGGTGGTGTAAAAAGCAATTGCAGGAGGCGTATGCGAGCAACGTCGGAATTCCGTGGCCCTTTCTCGCTCGTCGTCGACCCCCAGGGCCCTCGCCAACTGTACGGATCGCAGCGGGGAGTCGCCAGACGGACTGGCTGCTCCCGCGGGCAGACAGACGCGCGCTGACTAAATACGGCGATTTCTGTCGCTCGGACGTCGCGCTTGACTGATCTCGTTGTTTCTTGCCGCGAGTGCCCGCCTCGGATGGCTCACGTCAAACGTTTTACAGCCGCTGGACAACATGTGGCTGGTCCTGTAGAAGATTTTCATTGTAATACGACTTGATGCTTCGGGCATTATTGTAAATTTTGTACTTGATACTGACGTACGTGGAACCAGTGGGAATAACGCGTGAGAAAAATATCATTATTGTTTTACCTCTTGTCATCTATATCACTCATTCGAGATGGTTATGCAAAAGTTGACGATTACGAGAATATAACAGACAGGTCTTCAGAGGAACCTGAGGACTTGCTGTTTTGGAGAATAAAATATATTTTAAACTTTGTTCGTATGGTTTATGCCACAAGAAGTGACTCGTACGAATAAATGACATTTCGTAAATACAAACACATTAAAGTGGATAGCAAAAAATCTCACATTTTAACTTAAAAGTTAATCTTAGAAAATAATACGTAGTGAATTTCAAAGAAATAACAACAAGCAAACAGAAAATACTGAAATAGTTTTTAGGTAAAAATTATTCTGATAGATTGTGAAACCACAATATGTTTTTCATATCTGCAACTTTATTTACTGAAAATTTTCTCGAACATTGAAGTTATAGTAATTTACGTGCAGTCATTATGTTATATTCTCTCCTCAGCACTATAATTTAAATTTAAGTTATTTGGTAATAAGTAATGAATGCGAATTTAGTTAGAAAAAATATATAGAAATTTAATATTTTTTCACAAAACGAATTGCAGAAAAATTAAAGTACAAATAACTAATGATTATCCATTTGTTGTCAGTTCTTGGAACCATTTGGATCAGGAAAACATAGTCTCATCCAATAATATCTGTTTCATCCAAAATATGATTTACTTCCGAATGCAATATACTAAAAAAGTTTCAAAAGTAGATGTTTACTACAAATTCCTTTAAATCAAAAACTAAAAATAAACATGTGAAAAAATGTCTGACCTCAATTCTTCCCAATGCTTCAATCTTCCATTGGCTACCCTTGGTTTCACTTGCGACGCTCTCAACCTCTCTCCAATCTCGTTCTCCTTCTCATCCTCCCCTCTCTTTCTCGGCTGATCCACTAAAACAATCATAAAAAAATTCCAAATAAATAAAACGGAAATCATAAAAATGTATACTGAAACAAAATATTAATATACAAATTAAAAAATCTGTAATATTTCAGTTACAACTACAATATGTGTCCAGAAATGTGAAGGTGGCTTTACCGCAAAATTTCCAACTTCAACTCTTCTCTGCCCTTCGCTCTTCCATTTGTTAGTCTGCGTTTCACACGGTAGGCTTTCCTCCTCTTCCCCATCCCCTACTTCTCCACAACTCCCTTCCCCACCTAGTCCGCCAAAACAAACATGCGAAACTAGAAATTTCAAAATTATTAAAATGAGAACAAAATACATTTTGAATCGAGCAAAAAATTTAATATAAAAATGTAAAAATGCGTAATATTTAAGTAACATCTTAAATTTCTCCAGAAATGTGAGAGTGACACGCAGTCTTGACCGCAAAATTTCCAACCTCAACTCTTCCCCGTCCGTCGCTCTTCCGTTCGCTACCCTTCGTTTCACCCGCGACGCTCTCGACCTCATCCTCTTCCCCATCCCCTCTTCCACCCCTCCCTCCTCCTCCCCCCCTCACCCCTCCTCCCGGCGGGTCCGCCAGCGGCAGCCCGGCCTCGGCCGCCGGCAACTGATCAAGCGTGGCCGGGCCTCGCAGCCCTCGCAACTCGCCGGGCCATCCCGGACGAGCAGCCAGCCGGAATTCAAGCCACTCCGGAAAAATCTCCTACCGAGGCCCCGCCCATCGTCACGCGCTTCCCTGCCTGGCCTGCGCCCGCCCCACCCCGGGCAGCGGGCCCGTCAGCCGCTCGCGCCGCGGCGTTGGCAGCAGGCTCCGTATGACGCGACATCTCTCCCGCTCCCTTCGCCCCATGGGCGTGTGGCGCGCCTGCAGCCACGCCCTTCTGCCACGCGAGCAGTCACCTCGGCTTCATTCCACCTCAGATGGCAGAGCGTGCTTACGAGGCGTACCTCTAGCTTGATATCCTGCACTCTCCGCCAGACATCCCGTTCCACATCCTTCCCGACATCCTCCAGGCATTCCGTCCGGCACTGAACGAACGTAACCCGACATACTCCATCACAACTTTATTTCCCTTATAACTATTTCGCACCCTATCTAGCGCGTCCAATCTCCCGCCCGACATCCTCCAAACATTCCGTCCGACATTGAACGAACGTAACCCGTCATACTCCATCACAACTTTATGTCCCTTATCACTATTTCGCACTCTATCTAGCCCACTATTATATTACTCTCTTTCTAATTCGTTCTCTTCTACATTCTACATGGCAATTCATCCAACATTCTATAAATACGTACTTCCACCCATCCCGAACCATCACGTCATCCTATGTTCCATAAAGCCCTTCTTCTCGCCTTTACGTCTCATTCATATACCCTTTTGTTCTATTCACACCCTCATTCATCGCCACTCACTATATATTCACCATATTTCGGTCTGCTATACTCCATTCTGCTTTTATTCTCGTTAGCCACCATTTCTCTACACTTGCACGTTCTCAATCACCAATTCAACCACACGTTCCAAAGAAAACCTTCCTTCTATGTGTCGATCCACCCGACTCTTCATTTGTCCGCGTTAGCACGCGCCTGTTCGCGCGTTTTCCTCTCGGTTCCCTTTCGCTCGTTCGCATCCGCCCATCGACCTACTGCTGCTGACCCGTCCGGCCTCTGCCCCACCCCTCGAGTCGGCCTCTCTCCGGGATTAGGCCGCTCCACACAAGGAATACTTCTTGCGACGGCTCACCGACTTGCAGAGAAACTCCGCGTATCTGATACATCGGCCAACTAGCTCTATTTCGAGAGGAGGCTCCTACATTCAAACCCTCCTCCTCCTCCAAGTGTATCGCTTGATAGTTGTTGGAATAGTTCATTAAAGTTGGGAACTTGTTGGGCTACTTCAGCCTGGCGGGAGGCCGAGTTCGGGAAGCGAGCTCATAATCAGCTGATGAAGATCGTTGGCGCTAGAGCAAGAACCGACTGTCGAACGAAATCTAGCGCCGATGGAAGGCGAGTCATTTGCAACTGGTCACACACTTCCAATATTATGCGTAAGAACATTCGTGTGTTCGATATTTTTTTCATTATTTTAAATACATTTGTTGAATACGAAAATGTCGCATCTCTTCTTTTTTTGCAAAATAATTGCTATAACAATCTTCGTGTATTCGATAAGATTTGTTTGCATTATTATAACTACATTTGTTGAATACGAAAAGTCACATCTCTTCTTTTTTTACGCAAAAATAAATTGCTTTAAGAATACGTTTATAATAAACATCTATAAATATTTAATGTTCGAAATTTAAAATTTTCCTTAACTACGTCGTTGTTCTTACCACAAAAATTTAACCCTCAGCAAACCTCGCCCTCTAATTCGTTGAGTTATAATTCATGAGGAGGTTATGAAGTGCATGTCTGTCAAAATCAAGAACTGCAGCACGTTTCACAATACTTCATTATAATCTCTACTTTAAATCAATTATATATTCAATGATGTTTCATTCACAATAAGCCTACAAAAACATTATAAAATAAATATTAATATTTATCATTCACACTTCTTAAAATATTTTGAAGTTATAAACAGCATGTATTAAGAGTTTTAGTAAATGTTCATTCATTCGCACTTGACATTAACTCTATTACTTTTGTAACAGAGAAAAATATCAATTTTCATTGGCAACACCATCGCTTGAAATGCTGCCTCTTTATCTCTAAACTCAAGAACAATATTGACTATAAGGGTTAAAAATACAGTAATTTTACAAATAAAAGACGAATATGAACGTTTATGCAATGCAAATAGAACTTCGTCATATAAAAGAGAGGAAATATACCAATTTGACGTGAAAATGCAAAGAAAAATCCCATTTTGAATTTACAAAAAATTACTGTTCGTAAAAATATCAACTTTTATTTTCAGGATATACGCATCGCGTTTATTTAACGTACAAAAAAGTGAACGCAAACATCAGCGAACATGGAATATCTATCCGGCTACAATCTAAACCAAAGAAAACGTCTGAACAAATATTTCAAATTTCCGAAAGAACCCACATTCCGATTGAATTAAAACAATCACGCCAAAAAATCCAATAACGTCTGAACGGAGAACATACACAAATATTCTCTCTGGACAGTTGTACCAACTTGAAGCAAGAACGGAAACTGCTCTCGTCCTCCACTCGACTCAACAACGACTGGCAAGCCCCCGTGTGTTCTCGCCAAGTCTAGATTTACTATATTACTACTCTAGTCGTTGAATATTCATCACGTTAGACGGCGCTCGGCGCGGGGAGAGCGGGACATAACCCGAACTCACCCCTCCGCAGCGGGGTGAGTTTGCAAGGGGTGGTTTGAGCGGAGGAAGCGACCCGTGCTACACGCGGAAATTTCCGAAGCGAGCGCAACTTAAATTCGCGGCGAGAGGAGGGGAGGGGGCAAAGGACGAGGCGAATTGTTTCGAGTGTATAGAGGCCGCGTTGATTACCACGGTGTTCTCGCCGCAGATGGTGCTGCTCCCTGCCGGTCGTAAGAAAGCCCCCTAAAGTCCATTCGCCGCGGTTAGAACCTGCGCGACTTGGGACGATTAAAGTGACCGCAGCCTTTTCAGATGGAAATTGGAGATCTCGTGGGAATAAGGCGTTTTGGATTGCGCCCTTGAAATGGTAATCTCAGCTGTAGGGTTTTCACAGAGATATAAACAACTTGTGAGAATAGGACGGTTTCGGAATGCTTCTGCAGAGAGATGGTTATGTAGTACAAAGTGAACATTGACCTGAACATCTTGTAACAGAAATCTGTGATAACAGTTTTCGAATTTCTCTACCATACTTTGTTCGAATTTTGTATTCTGCAGAGGTTGTCTGCCAGATAGTCGCAGGTGTTGGAATGTTTATGAAATTATTATTCCTCTTTCCTATCATCTTTATCTACATTTCTTCATCGACTTTCCTTTTAAAAAGGTTTGTTGAATTTCCTTTGCAAAGTTCAAACCTTGAAATGCAAGGTATATATTAACCTTGAAATTAAGGTTATGAGAATTTGAGAATATACAGTTATTTATTCAAAATAGTTACAATATTGACAATTCACGGAATGATTTGGTTTTTGGGGTGCCTTTCAGGACCCTCGTCAAAAGGTTATGTAAAAAGTCTATATATTACAAACCTTCAAAACGTTTTATGAATACATATTAGACGAGTTAAGAAAATAAAACAATTAGGTACAGTTTTAATTTTGGAAATGAAACTTTCGTAATTATTCTTCTGAACAAGAAAAAAAATAAATGTTAAAAAGTTATTTTTGCACATTCATTTCTTTCATCCATTACCATGTTTTTTTTTTACATTTCCCAATACAAATTTGAATCGGATTACGAATACTTTGGAAAAGGATTCATATACGTTGTGGAGAAATAGGCAAAACACAATTATTGAACAACTGACAGTTCTTGATGACTAATGAATAAGAAAACATTGGCTACGGTGCTACAATGTGTAGGATGTACTACGTCGGCAGAAAGAAATTTCGTACTCGTTTTACCGTAAGTTAATAAATGGCTACTTGCAGTGGCAATTGAACAAAAAATTCACCTCGGTCAAACTGAAAATTTTTGAACCTAGTCTTTCACCAACTTAGGCTCCTCGACGCTTCTGCTTCGTTGGTAAACACCTTGCTCAAAATGTTTTTCATTTTGGCCTTGATACATAAACAATTATTTTGTTTATTTTTAATTGTATTTAGTTATATCGAATTCTACGAATTCATAAATAATTGCTAATAGAACATATGAGAGTACATTATTCAGTTCACGAAATAGAACACAGTTATTGAACAACTGACGGTCCCTAATGACCAATGTATTGTAACTTATTTTTTCAACTCAACTATCACAGTATTTTTAACAGAAGTAAACGACATAAACTTAACTTGTTTCTTTCTAGAAAAAAATGAAAGGAAAGGAAATACTGCACGTAGGAATATTTTGTCAATAAAATGAATCATAAGCATATATAGCTCCTTCAAAGAGAATAGAATATTCAATGGGGCAGAAATCTGGAAACTAACAACAATTATGGCTGGCAAACTTCAGAAAACAAAAATGATCTGGCGAAGATGTATACTTAGATGTTCGAAAAATAAGAAATGATGAAATAAAAAATTAAATGAAAGTGAAACAACCTTGAACAAGAAGATCGAAATTCAGCAACAAAAATCGTATGGACATATGGGAAGACTGAAATAAGATAAACTTCCACAAAAAAATGTAAATGGATACCCAATCAAAAAAGATACATTAGAAAACCGAGAAGAACACAGAACATGGCAATAAATGAAGCCGTGTAAAAACAAGAAGCCGTGTAAGATAAAGGTGTATGGGATAAATAGGCGTGGAAATTGGGTTGCGAAAAATAGCCAAGGCTGCAATGTAACCACTAAATAGATAAAAAAATGAAAACGTATTAAGCACAACACTCAATATTTATCGCAATCTCACATAACCATGGAGTGGATAAGATCTTACATTCACAACCGAAGAACCGCAAATACTTTCAGGTCCATCAGAGAAAAAGAAAATTATGAAGGTAGCACCCAGAATCTGAGCGTTCCCATACTTCAACTAATGTTCTATTCATATTGTAAGAAAATGTGTCGTGGGTGTAAATAATATGACATATTTCTCAAATAATAAAATAAGTATGAACCACTTTATTGAAAGTGATTCTGTCTTTAAAATTCAGCCAACTAAGAGTGCGTTCTTAGATTAGATTCTTAGTTAATATAGAACAAGTCACATGAATTTCGCATCCCGCGTGTTTATTGAAATATGACACTTGGAGATCGCAAATTATTTTCAAACAATTTAAGGAATATTTCGTATGACTACTGAGAAATAAGTAAAATGTTACGTTTTACTAAATTCCATTTTGACCAAAAAAATACAAATTGCAAAAAAGAGTTCAAGCTACTACTCAATTTCCACGTAACAAATACAATTGCTTCCCCAAAGATGCGTTTATAATATGTCCAAACTTCAGTTATGAGAAACTAATTTATTTAAAGAATACCACCAAATACACAGCAGATAAGATGCCACGAAGAAGTAAAGAGAAGGGAAGTGAATGAAATGGAAAGGAAGACAAAGAATGATCTTTAATAAGGCAATCCATGTATTGTTCGAACAAGACAATATGAAGCAAACATTTTCTTTAAAGAAAACACACCTTTCAGCGTTATGTAACTTAGAGCCTGTTATGAAAGGGGCCCATCTTCACTCCGTAAAACAAGCTACAACGTCAGTTGAACAGAGGGTTTTGAGTGGAGGGCTTCGCTGTTTTACTGGGCAAAATCAACCGGTTTACTTCATTTTCCTTTATTATCGATCGACAGCAGCTCCACGCGGCCGCAACCGCCGCCGCCGCCGCCGCCGCCGCCGCGCCGCAAAGCCAGGGGCCTTGGCCGCAGCGGGGCTGCCCCGCCCTCGCCGCCCCCGCAACACTCCCACCCAGAACCTGTCTCCGCACCGGTCCCCGTGCAGAACCACTGCGCCACTCTCACGCTGGCGCGCTGCCGCCACCACAACCTGTCCCGGTAACTTCCATGTCCCCGCAGCACCCCAAGACCTGCCTCCGCACTGGTCCCCGTGCAGAACCACCGCCCCGCACTCTCCACCACATCCCGTCCCGCCTCACCACAACCCCTCCCTCCATGCCCTCGCAATACCCCAAGAACTACCACCACACCGCTCGCCGTGCAGAAGCACGGTTCAACTCCTCCTCCGTCCCGTTTCCTCTATTACATCCCGGTCCAGTATCCTCTATGCCTCTGAAACGCTCCCCATGACTTGCCACCGCATCAGTCGCCCTGCAGAACCATTGCCTGGCAGTGCCACTGTTCTACCACACACGATACCTTCCGCTCCATTTCGCCCCATGGCCGCCCCGCCCCCGCAATAATCCCAGGACCTGCTTCCACCACGGTCCCCATGCAGAAGCACTGCTCCACTCTGCCCTCCACCCATGCCCCGCACGCCCTAAGACCTGCCGCCGCTCTGCTCTCCGTGCAGAACCACTGCGCCACTCCCTCGCCGTCTCGTTGCCTCCACCACCTTCACTTCCAGTATCTTCCATCCCCCAGCAACACTACATGGTCCTGTCGCCGCACTGGTCTCCCTGCACAATACCTTTCCTATTCCTCTGCTGTGCTATTGCCTCCACAACCCCGGTACCCACCATCTACGCGGACATTCTCGAGGACCTGCAGCCCCAGCGGTCTTCGTGCAGAACCACTGTTTTGCTCTCTCGGAGCCCCGTTGCCTGCAAGGGAACTGGTGAGGAGACAGATCTTGGGGATATTGCGGAGGCATGGAAGTTTCCGGTACGAGTGACGGTGGAGACCGCGGGAAGTTTATCTTATTTCAGTCTTCCAACATGTCCATAACATTTTAGTTGCTTAATTTCGAACATCTTGTTCAAGATTGTTTCACTTTCATTTTGTTTCTTGTTTCATCATTTCTTATTTTTCCAACATCTAAGTATACATCTATGGTCTACGTATACAATCCGGCTCGGTACCTCCATGCCCCCTCCGAAGACCCCATGCAGAAGCACTGCGCCACTGCCCTGCAGCCTCCACAACAACACGTGCTGGTATCATCTATGCCCCTGCAATATCTCTAAAACCAGCCACCACAACGATCCGCGTGCAAAAACACTGCTCCACACCCCCGCAGCCTGTCTTGTCTCACCACAACCCGTTCTGGTACCGTCCATGCTTTCACAACTCTCTGGACCTGACTCCGTAACGGCCCCTATACAGAGCCACTGTGCCGCTCTCCCGCGGCCTCCACCGTAATTCGTCGTCTTCACTGTCATCCATTACATCCGCTATCTTCCCTTCTTCCACGACCTACTCCAAGTCGCCGCACCCCGCTTCCACATCGACCTAGTTCTGTCCTCATTCACTCCTCTACGCCTCTCTCACTTGTCAAGCTCCTCTCGCCCTCCTCGCATCTCCAACTATTCTCCTTCGTTCCATTTTAAGGATAGTACTAAATTTACAGAACAAAATGACGCCATTTTGGTGTATTTTTTGTGTTTCCCAACATATTACACATGTTTTCTTAATATCTCGCTCGTCGCTAATATTCGCATTAAAGACTTTCTTTTTACATGAATGGATTTATGTGCTTCAAATAATGTCTTATGAATTGTCTCGATTTTTTTGTAAAAATTTGTTAATTTTTAGAAACGATCAAATTCCATTTTCTGAAAAATGGCCCCCATTTTCTTCTCCGTTTTGGCCCCGTCCCTACTCCGCCTCGCACCGCCTCCCCACCGCGTAGCGTACACCTCACCTCTGCCTCTCCCTCACTGCTCACCCGCCCCACCTTTGCGTATAGTGCCCCCCTCTACATTTCCTTGAACTCGCCCTTGCTCTCGTCCCCGCTCCCCGCCCTTCGCCCGACTGCGCGCTCGCCCCTCACCCAGCCAGCTCCGCGGCCAGGAGGGCTAGGTAGGGCCCGACCGCCGCGGTCAAGGGATGATGAGGTGGTTCCCCGCCTGGTGGGGAATATTCCGTTCGGAAGGGGGAGGAAAGGGGAGGCAACGCTACGTACTGTGCTGCAGTTGATTGGCAAACTGTTCACACAAAGGTGAAAATCACGCCATAAAAAGCTGATGTAATGCCGGTGAATTGATTAAAATATATTAAATACAGGAATTGATTTTGTTTCATTCTCCGTAGCAGGGCGGCACGAATTCAGTTCTGCGGGCAATTCAAACAGGCCAAGCAATGCTTCGTACGTACCAACGTCGGAAAAGGGCTTATTTTAATTTTACGAAGCATAAATTCCTCTAAAACTCTTCTTCCCCAACAACTTTCATGAAAGGAAAAATGTTGAAAAAATGTAAAAAAAAATTGCCAAACGTTTCTGCTGGATTGCGTACAATTATTATTCTAAGAAATATACAAATTGCTGAAGAACAAAAGTGCTGCAATGACATTTTCTCTACTTCATTGTATTCTATAACAAATTATCAGAAATAAATATTGTGTTATATTTGGTGATGCTTTCGGACTGACACTGCAGGTAAAAAATCTAGGAAAATAGATTCTATATTTGTTTCTCGCATTTTTTAAATACAAAGGATATTTCTATGAAACATGTTATCTTTTCAAAATACTGAGAGAACAAAAAACAGAAATTTTGACATTCAGCTACCGCCCTCAGAATTGCTAAAAACAATTGAAAAATTAAGAACGCAAAAAAGAAAACGGAATCCAATGCAGATATTTGCATTTTTCAAAACACATGGGACTGTAAACTTTTGAAAAAGAATATATTTGGTCGTATTTTTAAATAATTATATTTCAAAGTAATTAAATATTCTCTCAATGTTACGGTAGCCAATGCACACGCTTTCAAATATGAACAGTTGACGATTTACATTCCGCGGTAACAAGTTCTCTTTTTGTTTGATTTCAATGGGGTATCAGTATATCTTACAATTCATGAAAGTTATATTGCGGTTAGTCTGCATCGATATACAACTGAATGAAGCAATGCACAATGTGCTGCTTGTTTGAAGAGCTTCACGTCTGATTTTCGTATTGTTTTTAGGAATGTTTTTTGCTGTTCATAAAATGACAAATGTTTCCCAGATGAGTATGAAAACATTTTTTTTAAAAGCTGTTCTGATGCTATCACAGTTTAAAATTTATTTATTAATAAAGCTTACAGTATCACAATGGCAAAAAAACTAATTGTTCCCTTTTAGAACTTTTTTTTGAAACTTCTGAACCGCAAAACATCTTTATTTGACTATAAGATGGTCAGCGAAGAGGGCGAGGGAAATGTTTGATGCATGAACGTGACGAGAAGATAAAGAGAGAGGGAGCTAAGGCGGAACCTTGAGATAAAATTTCAAAAATAGAAGCAGGGGCAAAATGCTCGTCAGGCAAGCGCACAAAAAAACTCTAAGGAATAATATAGTAATAAACATAATTAGATGCATTCTGTGACGTGTCAATGAATACCAAGATCTACCGTAGAAGTGACCATAAACTCTGGCCTCACTTTATTTCAAGTATTTTTCTATTTATGCGATCAATACATACACACAGGTATTTATATTTTATATTCTACATCTTCTTCCCACATACAATTCAAATTAATAATCATATTATTTGGTTATTATTTTCTACAAGAATCATTTAATTTCATAACAGAAACACTGAAAAGTTATTTTGAAAAACGAGTACTCTCGCAATGCTCATCTGAATATAACACGTTCAGATTTCATTTTATCCGGCGGTTGGCAGAAGCATTGATATGCACATGGGGGTTCACCGATTTCAACCCTTCGCACCCCAAAGCCAGCAAGCAAACGGCGAACGAGCAAGCCGGGTCTGACCGAGGGAGCTAAGCTAGGCAGCCGCAGGCCCCCAAAGTACACAATATCACACACTGAGTCGAAACCTACTCGACGAAGGACACAACAAAACTAAAAATATAAAAACATTAAATTAAATTATTAGACCCAAGCGAACATTAAGCAGTTTTTAAGTAATTGTTTTAGAATTAAAATAATTCCATTCTGAAACTCATCTCTGTCCATTATACCACACAATGTATGCTAAAGCTAGTTTTGAAATAATTTCTTTAAATGTGAAAATAATTCCATTTTGAAACACAATTCTGCCCATTATACCACACAATGTATGGAGCGGTTTGTATTCTGTACAAACTATATGTGTTGTACCTGTAAACTCGTACTGTATGGTAATGTATGAAATAAAGGGCGTGCGCAAAATTTGTAATTATTGTTAAGAGTTTATTAACAAACACAAATCCTAATTATTAAATTGCATTGATTATCACTGAGTTAATTTAATTGTACATAGATCCAGACATACTGCACCTGGCAGACCATCTGTTCTGGTCTATTTAGACGTAGAAATATTAAACCACCAAAATTGTAATGGAAGTGTCGACAAGGTGTATTCTGTGGATTACAAAGTAAAGAATATGAAACTGGATTTTAGTGTCTAGGATGTATTGTGCTTTCTGAGTAATGGACGATTGTAGTTTGTGTTCCAACGAAACTTGTAAAGTAAATAGGAAATGCTCCTCCTGTGTTTTAAGTTGTTTGTTTATTCATTACTGTGACATAATGTCACATTCAAGAATTTGACACAAATATTGCAGCCTATAGCTCCCAACAAATGCTTATTTATGCCATTCGATTACACTTTCTTAATAAATGATAAAAATTGTTTCTAATCTTTAATGGCATACCATAGAAGGAAATAGAAGTGTGAATTATAAGAGATAAAGTAGTATAATAATCCTAGAATCTGTAGCAATATTTAATAAAAGACGAATGTAGATAAGTTATTATTACTATTACTATTATTATTATTATTATTATTATTATTATTATTATTGTTGTTAATGTTATTATTATTATTAAAATACTCAACAAATTGGTACAAGATGATTTTCAAACACCTCTCCGCATTATCTAAAACATAAAAATGAACTTAAACAGCACATCAATTTACGGTTAATTCATTGTCGTTTCTTTGAAACATTAAAAAAATTATTTTAAACGACTGTTATTAAATTGCAGAACATCTATATGCTCGTTTGGTTATCAGTTCATCTCACTTGAACATGAAATACAAAATTTTTAAAAAAAGCATACGAAAACTGAGCATATAGATCCTTTGAATTTCATTCTTATGACATTCATTCATATTATATTCTTTAAAACAGGATATTCACTCTTTGAAGTGTCTTCTTCGAAATCACTGAAAATTAGAAGCCCAAGCAAATGATGTCGTTTTGACCCTCTGTGCGATGGCTTCTACCCGTGCAAGGAGGGGCACCACTCCCCTTTCGACCACGTGGGGGACGTGCACATTGTGGTTTCACGGATTAGGCGCAGAGCCTATGTGGTATTGCGTTTGTATTGCGAATATGCAGATTTCTTAATTAGCTTGACGGGGGAATTATAACTGCTATACGTTGGGGGAGCGTGATCGTTGTAGTGCCTACAGCAATGGCGCGAGGAGACACAGTGAGACGTTTTAACTGTGAATATGTGCTTCGGATGCGTAATCATGGAGTGACGTGATTTTGTGAAACATTTCATTCGACAAGAAAATGCGTTGAATACGGAACGTTGAGAATATTTAGATGATAGTTAAGTAAAGATTGGACCTAACGAAATACTTTTTTAAAATTGAATAGCTTTTTTTAAGATTACATTGTGTCAGCAAAAATTCAATATTTTAGACAGAAAACATTTTCACATTCATCCTTATAGTTCACGGTATGACTCATCAGGTTTTGAATTCCCGTTTAACGAAGGAGAAACCCCGTTTTTGAACTTTATATTTTAAAATACACTGGAGAAGAATCGTAGCAATATATTGATGAGTAAAAATAGAAAATAAAAGGAAATGGAGATTCGTCACTTTATAAATACGTCTTTCAACTTATCTACTCAATGTTTGACTTATAATATTTCTTCCAGAGAAAGATTTTTAATATCGTTTTAAATGCTGCAGTTTATTTTGGATTATTGACTCTCGTGTCGATTGGTAGTTGTCGTCTGGTTTAATTTGATTCCCAAATCAAATGCTGAAATGAATCTTTGTTTTTTGTTTGTTTTTCCTTCATGCCAATAAATGAAGATTTATCTCCACACACCGACCGTCACATCCATTGTTGTTGATTTGTTTACCAAAGAATATGAATATTATAAACATAAGCAATCCCATACAATCTCATGTCTGTCTATTGTCCGAAGCAAACTGCAGTCAGTTTTTCGAGAAGAAAAATCTTGGTATAATACTCTATCTACTGAATTAAAACAAAGATGAGAGAAGCAGTTGAGAGGAGAAAAAATATAATATTTTAATGAACCAAGTATAAAAATATTGGAATGTGAAAGCATATTCATACGCATTTCCATTAGACTAATCACCATGTTCAAAAAGGAGCGAGATACATTTTGATTAAAGTACCTTAAACTATTTCAAAACCAATACACGTATTTTGTCCTCTCAGAAACAAAATTTATCGGTGGTGCCAATGCCATAGATATGTTTGCGATCGTTCCATCGAACTGATAAAGAGTTTTACTTTAAATAATATTATCTTCTTACACGCACGACTTAAGTTGAAACCTGTTTCTCATTTGTTTATTCGTCTCCATCTCAACTTTAATCAAACACGAAACATAGGCATCCTCGTCCAAAGAGGGAAGGAAGAAAAAAAGAAACATCGAAACTCGAGATAAGAGCGTGAGTGACTTAAGTGGTGCCATCGGCTTCTCCCCACAGTCTTTATCCAGGCTGCTCGTCAAAAGATCTCAGTAGCTTCTGGATCTAATTAAGCAGAATTAATAAGTCGCTTAGGCAGATACCTGTCCTGTTTGTAGGAGACGCAGCTGTTCAGACTGCAAGAGACGGTGTCGCTTCGATCGCCCCTCTCAGTATGCGTCATTCGTAATTTTGCTGCCTTAGTCTTCTCTCCATTTTTTCGCAGACACTTCTTGTCGACCATCTCTTTGCTCTTCTTCATTGCATATGCTTTTGTTATAAAACATATAATCTAGGTAGAGGCTATCCTTTTAATTATCGTTGTCAATATAATTTTTTGAAATCAATGTAGTAAATTTTGTCTCTAAATTTTTCTTCTCTAAAATAGCCATGAAATATACTTTACTCTGTTGGCAAAGTTAGTCAGTCTGCTAATTCTCACTTATCATGTATTTTTCAACAAGAGTTCACAATGTACATTTTACAAAAATAATTAATATAGTGGGAACGTGCGTCTTTTTGCAACCTTTTCCTTTCCTATGAAGTGCATGATATTAATATTGTAATAAATATTAAAAATAGTGATGGTGACAACTCTTCAGTCTCCTACAAAGTAGATATTATATTAGACGAGGCCGTACTGGCACACTGATATGCAAAACCTTTTGGACGCGTTTATTCTTTGGATTCTTAATTATGACCCCTTAGTATAAGTAAATGTGCAAGTTCACACATGTTGTGGTCGAGCTCTTCCGATAATTCCATCTCCAGTAATGAAAAAGGAAATATTGTTTCCCTTAAAATTTATTAGTTGTAGTGTACATCGACGCTGCTCGGGGTAAAACAAACTGCGGTATCTCAAAAGTTTTTTCACCTATCTCTTCTGTCTAGGTAAGAAGCTTTTGTCGCCATAATCACCACCTTCGACGACATCATCTCTTCACGCCATTGTCGTGTCCGTATCACCACATCTCCATTGTCACTTCTATCGGAAGTAGGGCTGAGCTGTTCCTTCACCATAAGCATTACCACCACCATCATCTCTACAATCACTCCAAACACCTCAATAACCACTCATAACACCACCGTCACTACCATCACTCGAAGAACCACCGCATCCAGACCTACTACAACCACCAATATGGCCCTCGCAACTGTCATCACCGACGATACTGTAACTAACAGCACCTCATTATCAATAGCAACACCGTCAACAGTAACGTCATTAGGTACCAACACTGCATTACCATTGATTCCACCACTGACATCTGAAATCCTTTCCTCTTCTTTCTCTGAGGCCGTTAACTACGCTACCATCGCCATCTTCGACGAATCTTCACGCCATTGTGGTCACGGTCACCGCAACATCTTACTGTCAATTCTACCGGAAGTAGGACAGAATAGTACTTAAGAACCACTCCAATCACCACCACAACCACAACTCTCACTCCAAGAACTTCCACATCCAGCATCTCTGATATGTAGCACCTTCTCAATCACTAATAAAGAACAGTAATCACCGACGTCATTGTAACCAACAGCACCATTATTACCATCAACTGTGACGTCATTAGGTACCGAAGCTGCACTACCACTCATGCCACCACCAGCATCTGAAATCCTTTCCTCTTCTTCCTCCGAGGCCGTCAATCACACAAACAAGTTGACGGCTCTTCCCTCGTGCTCCATCGAAGTTTTACGAAGACAAAAAAACAACCTCGCCGATGCCCCTTTTCTCCCCGGACCTCCTGCAGTCGATTTAAGAGAAGCCGCTAGCCCGGGATATCTCCCATTCCCATCCCTTCTCCATTCTTCCACTCCCGCGCCTTCTCTCTGTCCCACCGCGCGCTGGGCCGGCTATTGATTGCGCGACCCTAGCGGTCGCGACGCGAACTGTTTTTAAACGTTTCGAACGACACCTCTGCCCAGGTCGTGCCCGTCGCCCGGAGATGCCAACTTCGTGCAGTCAAACTCCGCAGGGAGGTTGAGACAGAAAGAGATGCATTATTCTTCAATTTAGTCTGTTCTGTCGGTGCTTACTTTGCGATCCGTTCCGCTTTTTGAGTACGGTAATCCTTGGTGACAACGTTGCTTTTGCAGCGAATAAACAAACAAAACATTGCAGATGATTTACGGTAATGCGTTCATTTAAAAATTGTCTTCTATTTTTTATCTTTATAGAATTCATTTATGCTTACTCATTCTCACAATAAGTGATATTTTTGTTGACATTTCGTTTCTCATTGAAGTGTCGATGCATCTGAAAAAGTATTTGTTTTCAAAGCAAGTATTTTCGCTCGTTATATTCGCATAATATCTATTCCATAAGCAAAATCAAAAAAATAATTCTCACATCTGAACATTACAAAATAGGGAGAAAAATAGAAAGAGAGAAGAGAGAACACAGGAGATAATTATATCAATTATGAATGAAATGACAAAAAGGACAAATATTATATCAGATTTCTTGAGCTACGGTAAGAGATACAATTAAAAATATAATAAAATCGAAGGGCCAAGTATCTGATAAAATAAACATGCACACAGCATCTGAAATCCTGGTTCCTCTTCTTCCTCCGAGGCCGTCAATCACACAAACAAGTTGACGGCTCTCCTCGTGTCCATCGAAGTTTTTACGAAGACAAAAAAAACAACCTCGCCGATCCCCTTTTCTCACCGGGCCTCCGAGTCGATTAAGAGAAGCGCTAGCCGCCGGGATATCTCGGCCATTCCATCCCTTCTCCATCTTCCACTCCAGCGCCTTCTCCTGTCACCGCGCGCGCTGGGCCGGCTATGATTGCGCGACCCTAGCGGTCGCGACGCGGAACTGTTTTTAAACGTTTTCGAAACGACACTCTGCCCAGGCGTGCCGCCCGCGGAGATGCCAACTTGTGCAGTCAAAACTCCGCAGGGAGGTTGAGACAGAAAGAGATCCATTATTCTTCAATTTAGTCTTTTCTGTCGGTGCTTACTTTGCGATCCGTTCCGCTTTTTATTACGGTAATCCTTTGGTGACAACGTTGCTTTTGCAGCGAATAAACAAACAAAACATTGGCAGATGATTACGGTAAATGCGTTCATTTAAAATTGTCTTCTTTTTTTATCTTTATAAATTCATTCTATGCTTACACATTCTCACAATAAGTTTGATATTTTTGTTGATATTTCGTTTCTCATTGGAAGTGTCGATCGCATCTGAAAAAGTATTGTTTTCAAAGCAAGTATTTTCGCTGTTAATTCGCATCAATATCATTCCTAAGCAAAATCAAAAAAATTTCTCACTATCTGTAACATACTTTATTTTATTTAATAGGCTATTATTACAGACAACATTAGATTACTTGATACTATGTGGCTAGGCCGAAGGCCTTTAAGCCATTACAAATACTACATCGCTTTCGCGTTCTAAATCCTTTCGAATTCTGTATTTCACCCCAATGGTCTCTTTTCATCGCTCAAAGCCGCGGAAAAGAGAGCCATAAGGTACGGCTCCAGGAAAAAACCCTGAAGGGGGAAAAACCTGCCGTCAGAAAGCCGAGTACATTCTAATCTATCCGCATTTATTTTAAGCTATTTTATTTTCTGGCGCGGGCGTCCCCGCGTCTCCTTCCAGTGCTTGGCCCTCCTCAGCACCTGAAAATCCAAACGGCGCAGGAAGATCGTCCGCACCAGCGCCTCTTGGCCCTTACATTTTTCGATCGAAATCACATCTGAACATTACAAAGAGGGAGAAAAATAGAAAGAGAGGAG
>BOPP01000037.1:4744904-4763756 GCA_017312745.1 Gryllus bimaculatus
TTTCGATATGGTGAATCTCTGAGAATAAACAGTTTTGTTTCTGTATAATCAGAAGGTCACTGCATGTCAAAATTAGTTTCTCCCCGATTACTGGATTTTGTTATTACAGAAGTCAGTAATCTATGAAACTCCAATCGTGAATTTAAAATTTCAGTATTTATTTAGCTTAGAATAATCATTTTTGATACAGCTTGATGTGAAAAGCATTTTTCTAACAATTTTTCAAAATCTTCTAGTCCATGATTTCTCCACATTTTATTCTACATTTGTAACATATCCAACCTATCTTAATGCAGTCCTCAATACGGCTGAATGGACTCTGATCTGTTGGAACGCAATTCTTCATTTAGTCTCCTCTTTAGTTAGTAGCATAACAATCATCATCATACATATATAATGTGGTGTGTGTGTGGGTTGTGGGGGTTGATTGTGTGTGTGTTGTGTTTTGAATGTTTTTTAAAGTAAGAGTTGTTCCAATCACCGTATTTTTCACGTTTCCAAATTGGCAGTGTAATTTCAAAAGACTGGCTGCAGTTAGTTCCCTGACAAAGGCTCTATGTGGCACACCAAATTTTACTTAAACACTCGAAATTAATGAAAATTATAACCAACAAGCTTTACTGAAATTATTTTAACTATTTATGATTGCGTCTGGCGGTTTTTGTGAACTAAGCAATTTGTTTGTGCGCAGTACCACACATATTAGTGTGCTCTTCGGCTGTGAAATTCAATAGAATGTTCCTGGTACTTTAATGTGTTTTTGCGTTTTCATGAACAGACAAAAGCTACTATTATTAAACAAGCGCGTCCATGTGCGAGTAATTCCTGAAAAATTTTTCCGAAATGTGACCCAGATAATTAGCAGAAAATATTAACAACACGCAAAGCAAGTTAAAATGTGCAAACGTTGGCCTAATGTAATGGGTTAAAATTAGCGAACCGCTAAAGCTCATTTCAGTTTGCGCTGCTTCTGAATATGAATGCAATGCATATTCCAGTTTATTTTCGATGATATTTCCACCGAAATACAAAAGCATCGACTCTTTGAGCCGCGTTATGACCAAACAACTTGCATTTGTAGAATAGTTATTTTGTTAATCATGTGAATCGGGAGTTTCGTAGTGTTAACAATCCTACGTTAAAAAATCATCACTTTCTTCTTTTACTTATTTATCCAGAAATATGTATCCACAATGAATTGTGCATGTAAAATATGTTATGGGATAAAATTTTATGTAATCAATGAGAAAGAATACAAATAAAAGGCGAGGGTCCACACGTTCAAATACGTCATTTTTGTGAAACAAATAAAAACTTGTCCAGCCCATTCTCTGTCCTTAGAAAAAGCTTGATATGATAAAGGTAGATCAAGAAAAATATATTTTTTATATTAATCTCCATAACATAAAATATAAACGTTAATCAAATCTATTATGTACTTTTCTTAATTTTTGGTATAATACATTTATACATTTATCTCGATTCTTTGCTTCAAATTTTGGAATTCCCGAAGAAATTATGACACAAATAAGAAACAACTCATCAATGTTCCGAGGTTGGTTATGCGTAATAAATAACAAGAACATTCGAAAAAGCCGATTGAGGCAACTTATATAAAATAAATAATTAACATGCCTCAAGTTTAATCAGTAGTCTTCAGAATATTCAACAAAATGGTGCTCATCTTTTGACAGAAATTACTCCTAAAACATTCTAGAAATGTGTTTCGCATGACGGGAACGACAGATTTCGCAACCGCATGCTATTTTGGTTATTTCTTTGGTAGTTTGAAACCAATGCAGGACGTCAAAATCATAGCACAATATCCCGACGCGAAAGGAACGGGTGGTGTGCAGAAACCCATAGTGCTGCAAAAAGCAAACTACGGAAGCGGAGAGAAGGCGCTGAAAAAAATTGTCAGAATGCGCTGAGGCATCAGAGCCTCCGGATTCCCAAAATTGCACGAGGTAGTTGCCCTCTTATGGACATCCGACATGCACACTCAGATTACAGAGCGACCTGGTCTCGTCATGAGGCACAACGCGTCTTTGTATCTCTTCACAGTCATTTCCTCTAGCTCTGTTTCTCTCTCTCATCGAGATCCACGTTTGGTAAAATGCGAAGCTGTCAGAATATTTTTTTTTTTATTTTGTTTCCTATTCTTCCGCAACATATGAGGATTTGGAACAAAGTTTGACAAATGTGTTCTTTCAAGTAAATGTAAAGCATTTTTTTTTTCTTCGAGACTATTATTTCTATTAGGCTTTTCATAAGATTTCTCGGTTTCCTCTGCCAGCTTGGTTTTTTCGTTTAATGCTGGTTTGTAGTAATATTTTAGTGCTAATTCTAAATTCCTATTTGTTTTTAAGCTAAACTCTCTACTTATTCAGCCTTGTTCAGCTCTATCATACTCTCTTTTCTTTTTTCTACTTATTTTTGTCCTGTGTTTTTTTTATTTTGCAATCTCGTGGAAAAAGTGAAATAGAATACAACTTGAAACTGTAATCATTTGTATGTGATTTTAAAAATTACACTGAGGTAGACACGTCACTGATTGTTTTTCTACGATTGAGACCGATTTGATTTACCAATTGGCACAGCATGGCTTTGCTAGCCCTCCTTTTTCTTTCTTTTCTCCGCTCTCATATCTCTCTATCTCCTCCATCTGTCTTTCTTTTGTCTGTCTTGTCCTGTCTGTCTGTCCTGTCGGTCTTCTGATGTTCGCACGAGATGCATGAAGGATTGTTATTGGCATGAAAATTTACATTCATAAATTAAAGTTTCCTTTGGTGTGAAACCTAATTACGAACCGCCTATAATTGTCTGAGTGTCAGCGCGTTTGATCAACATTTGCATTCATGCATTTATCTTATTTCAACTGTCATACCTATATCACAATCATTTCATGCAGAAAAAAACACTGAAAAAAAGAAGCTGGAAATTTCTGTATCGTGAAATGTAAGTGGCATAAATTTACAATTCGAAGTATCTCGTATATTAAAACGCGATCAAGATTTGAAAACTCAGCCGCATTTCATATGAAATTAAACACTGCTATTCTTTTTATTGTTTGATGCCTACATGAGTATTCAGAAACTCTCTTCTCTGTGATAATATATCGATATATTCAGTTTTCAATATCCTCATCGAAAGCGGCAACCGGCTCATACAGCACAGAAAGGTCACCCGTCTAGAATACACCCAATATCTGCTACCGACCGCAGTAACATATTAATTAAAAAGTTCTACATATCAGTGCCTCTCCCCCAGGCCGACACGAATGTTATAGCACACCGTGCATGCAAGGGGTAAGCTTTATACGCATCATAGACCGAGGTTGCATAATGGAGTGACTGGGCTTCAATTACATGTGTAGAAACGCGCATCCCAGATAGCCCAGCTTATATTACATGTGCAATCATTTTCTTAGTACCTTCCACATATCATATACATACTCGATTCAGGTTCGTAATTGCGGTCCGGGAACTATTCTGAATAATTATACTAAATGAAATTCGGATGCAAGTTAGTTTTTCACTCAAAACACTAAACTTAGTGGAAACTTTTATTAGTATGGAGCAAAAATAATTAAGTTAACTGGTTCCGTGCAGCACACAAGTTTCGTAATATTCTATTACACACAACACTGAAAGCGGAGATTTAGGAGCAATTAAAAATAACGATGACAAATCGCGGTATTATTGTTGGTCGTATTGCGCACACGTGATACTGGGGTCTAAAAAATTATCTCGTTTATTGGACTGTGGTATATCATGCTTCCAGACATTAACTCGTTTGTTTAGCAACATCCCATCGAGGTATTCGACTTATCAATTTGTCCTTACGGAGATGATTAACGTTCCTTTAATTACACTCTCAAAACACATTTATTAAGCAAACGCGAGAGTTTTTTTGCAACTCATTTAAATGGTTCGCCAATCGGTCATGAACTGGGAGATTTTTTTGGCATTCAAATTATTTGTTTTAGGGAAAAAGATGGTTGTTTTATTATTTTTCTCTATAAACACATGCTGTATACTCATGTTTATAAACAAAGTCATCTACATAAGTGATTTTTTTTAGAACTGTATAAATCACAATGAAATTTCACATATATTTGTAAACTTTCTTGAAATTTTCTGACTGAAATTGACCTTGTAGGCATTCCAATTTTATACCTAAATATCGTGTTGCGCAGGTTCTAAATAATTTGAAACATAATATAAATTGAAATTTGTAATGAAAATGTAAGTAGAAGTGGATACATATGTTTTTAATACTGGAAATAACTACTAGTCTCAAAAATATATTTTTGTTTTTACGATTCATTTTAATTAATTTATAGTGGTTTACACGAAATATATATTTTCGGTATTTCCAAAGCACGAAATAAATTGAAAAAACATATGCAGCTTGTGGAACGTGCTTTAGTCGTGTGTGTGATGGTTAGTTAATTAGGAACTTAGAAATAATCCCAACATAGTTCCATTTTGACTGAAAAAATTAAAGTATTTGATGATTTTCGTCGCCTATTCTCGAACAGTTCAGGTCAGTATATTTCTAATATCCATTGGGTCCACTGCTACCCACATAAAGACGTATTATCGATTCCGAGGCCCACGTCAGAGCTATACCTGCCATTATTATGTTGCATTCATGTCTTGCGTCGGGAACAGCAACGTATATTACTGAAGAATGTTATTGGAGAATTCATGGAAATTGGTTTTTGTTAAAACATTTAATTTTTATTAATTTATTTGTTGTCGTAACCACTTCTATAGGTTATTGCGACTACTTAGCATCATTTAAAATGTTATGTACATTAATAATTGATAACAATGGGAAATTTTCCAATAGTTAAAAAAAAACAAAGGAAAATTCCATTGGAAAAAAATATAAATATAAGTCACATTGTTCAGGGATGTTACTTCAATTGAAAATAATAACAGTTAACTGAAAAAGAAAGTGTATCATTGTTGCCATTTGAATTAAATATTAATATCATTAGGAATATTTTAAACATATTTTCACAAAATTGCATTAATCTGGCACTGATATTCGGAGAATATGATAGCCTCTTAACATTGATTTAGGTTTGTAGATTGTTCTTGAAGACTAGAATTTAGGGCAGTTTTCTATGGCTGTGGTATTCGTTAAATTAGTCTTAAAATATCACAAAGTGAGGGAATATTTTTGGCAATAGATAGGAGATGACACTTAATTGGTAGTTGATATATTTAGAGCAGTGTGAACGTGGTTCTTTTTGGTTTGATTCTGATAAATGCTTTTAATTTTGGTAAAAGCTTATTAATTTGAATGTTGGAATTTGTAATTAATTTATTGTAAGTTTTCGGAATATTTTATTTCAATTTATTAAGTTTGTCACGTGTTCTACGTTACTTCTTGGGACCAACAATAAGCTGCTAGAGAACACATGAGATAATTATATCAATTATGAATGGAATGACAAAAAGGACAAATATTATATCAGATTTCTTGAGATAAGATAAGAGATACAATTAAAAACATAATAAAATCGAATTCGATTATGGTGAATCTCTGAGAATAAACAGTTTTTGTTCTGTAAATCAGAGGTTCACTGCATGTCAAAATTAGTTTCTCCCCGATTACTGATTTTGTTATTACAGAAGTCCAGTAAATTATGAAAACTCCACGAATTTAAAATTTCAGTATCTTTATTTAGCCTTAGAATAATATTTTGATTACAGCTTGACGTGGAAAGATTTTTCTACACAATTTTCAAAATCTTTCTAGGGTCCATGATTTCTCCACATTTTATTCTACATTTGTAACATCATCAAACTATCTTAATGCAGTCTCAATACGCTGAATGACTCTGACTCTGTTGGAACGCATTCTTCATTTGTCTCCTCTTTAGTTAGTACATACACACACACACACATACATATATATGTGTGTGTGTGTGAATGTTTTTTAAAGTAAGAGTTGTTCCAATCACGCGTATTTTTACACGTTTCCAAATTGGCATGTGTAATTTCAAAAGACTGGCTGCAGTTCAGTTCCTCGACAAAGCTCATCGCTGGCAACCAAATTTTTACTTAAACACTCGAAATTAATGCAAATTATACAACACATTTACTGAAATTATTTAAATATTTATGATTGCGTCTGCGGTTTTTGTGACAAAGAATTTGTTTGTGCCAGTACCCACATATTAGTGTGCTCTTCTGGCTGTGAAATGTCATAATAGAATGTTCCCTGGTACTTTAATGTGTTCTTGCTGTTTTCATGCACACAAAAGCACTATTATTAAACAAGCCAGCGCCATGTGCAGTAATTCTGAAAAATTTTTCCGAAAATGTGACCCAGATAATTAGCAGAAAATATTAACAACACAGCAAAGCAAGTAAAATGTGTGCAACGTTGGCACTATGTAATGGGTTAAAATTAGCGAACCGCTAAACTCATTCAGTTTGCTGCTTCTGAATATGAATGCATGAATATTCAGTTTATTTTCGATGATATTTCACACGAATACACAAAGCCATCGACTCTTTGAGCCGCGTTATGAACCAAAACAACTTGCATTTTGTAGAATAGTTATTTTGTTAATCATGTGAATCGGGAGTTTCGTAGTGTTAACAATCCTACGTTTAAAAAACTCACATTTCTTCTTTTACTTATTTATCCAGAAATATGTATCCACAAATGAATGCGTGCATGTAAATATGTTATGGATAAAATTTTAGTATCAATGAGAAAGAATACAAAGTAAAAAGGCGAGGGTCCACACGTTCAAATACGTATTTTTGTGAACAAATAAAACTTGTCCAGCATTCTCCTTCCTTTACGAAAAAACCTAGATGTGATAAGTAGATCAGAAAATGTATTTTTTATATTAATCTCCAATAACATAAAATATAAACGTTAATAAATCATTATGTACTTTTCTTAATTTTTGGTATATACATTTGATACATTTATTCGCATTCTTTGCTTAAATTTTGGAATTCCGAAGAAATTATGAGCCCAAATAAGAAACTAAAATCAATGTTCCGAGGTTGGTTATAGCGTAATAAATAACAAGAACATTCGAACAAGCCGATTGAGGCAAATTATATCAAATTAAATAATTAACATGCCTCAAGTTTAATCAGTAGTCTCAAGAATATTCAACAAAATGGTGACTCATCTTTTGACAGAAATTATCCCTAAAACATTCTTAGAAATGTGTTCCATGACGGGAACGACAGATTTCGCAACACGCATGCTATTTTGGTTATTTCTTTGGTAGTTGAAACAATGCAAGGAACGCTCAAAATCATAGCACAATATCCGACGCGAAGGAACGGGTGTGTGCAGAAACCCAGTGCGTGCACAAAGCACTACGGAAGCGGAGAGAAGGCGCTGAAAAAATTGTCAGAATGCGCTGAGCATCAGAGCCTCCGCGATTCCCAAAATTGCACGAGGTAGTTGCCTCTTATGGACATCCGACATGCAACACTCAGATTACAGAGCGACCTGGTCTCGTCATGAGCACAACGCGTCTTTGGTATCTCTTCACTCATTCCTCTAGCTCTGTTTCTCTCTCTCTCGAGATCCACGTTTGGTAAAATGCAAGCTGTCAGAATATTTTTTTTTTATTTTGTTCCTATTCTTCCGCAAATATGAGGATTTGAACAAAGTTTGACAAATGTGTTCTTTCAAGTAAGTGTAAAGCATTTTTTTTCTTCGAGACTATTATTTATTAGGCTTTTCATAAGATTTTCTCGGTTTCCTCTGCCAGCTTGTTTTTTGTTTATGCTGGTTTGTAGTAATATTTTAGTGCTAATTCTAAATTCCTATTTGTTTTACGCTAACTTCCTACTTATTCAGCCTTGTATCAGCTCTATCATACTCTCTTTTCTTTTTTCTACTTATTTTGTCCTGTGTTTTTTTATTTTGCAAATCTCGTGAAAAATGAAATAGAATACAACTTGACAACTGTAATACATTTGTATGTGATTTAAAATTACACTGAGGTAGACACGGTCACTGATGTTGGTTTTCTTACGATTGAGACCGATTTGATTTCACCAATTGCACAGCATGGCTTTGCTAGCCCTCTTTTTCTTTCTTTTTCTTCCGCTCTCATTCTCTCTCTCTCTCTCTGTCTTTCTGTTTGTCTGTCTTTCTCTGTCTGTCTGTCTGTCTGTCTGATGTTCGCACGAGATGCATGAAGGATTGTTATTGCATGAAAATTTAACATTCATAAATTAAAGTTCTTTGGTGTGAAACCCTAATTACGACCCTATAATTGTCTGAGTGTCAGCCGTTTGATCACATTTGCCATTCATGCATTTATCTTATTTCAATGTCATACCTATATCACAATCATTTCATGCAGAAAAAAACACTGAAAAAAAGAAGCTGAAATTCTGTATCGGAAATGTAAGTGCATAAATTTACATTCGAAGTATCCTCGTATATTTAAAACGCGATCAGAGATATTGAAACTCAGCCGCATTTCATATGAAATTAAAATGCCTATTCTTTTATTGTTTGATGCCTAATGAGTATTCAGAAACTCTCTTCTCTGTGTATAATATATCGATGATATTCAGTTTTCAATATCCTCTCGAAAGCGGCAAACGGCTCACCAGCACAGAAGGTCACCGTCTAGAATACACCCAATATCTGCTACCCCCGCAGTAACATATTAATTAAAAAGTTCCTACCATACAGTGCCTCTCCCCCAGGCGACACGATATGTATACACACACGTGCATGCAAAGGGTAAGCTTTATTACCATATAGACCGAGGTTGCATATGGAGTGACTGGGCTTCATTACATGTGTAGAAACCGCGCATCCCAGATAGCCCAGCTTATATTACATGTCGCAATTCATTTTCTTAGTACCCTTCCCACGATATCATATACATACTCGATCAGGTTCGTATTGCGGTCGGGAACTATTCTGAATAATATATAAATGAAATTCGGATCAAGTTATGTTTTCACTCAGAAACACTAAACTATAGTGAAACTTTTATTAGTATGGAGCAAAATAATTAAGTTAACTGTTTCCGTGCAGGCACACAAGGTTTCGTATATATTCTATTACACAACACTGAAAGCGGAGTTTAGGAGCAATTAAAATACGATGACCAAATCGCGGTATTTTATTGTTGGTCGTATTGCGCACACGTGATACTGGAGTCTAAAAAATTATCTCGTTTATTGGACTGTGTATATCATGCTTCACCAGACATTACTCGTTGTTTAGCACCATCCCACGAGTATTCCGACTTATCAATTTGTCCTTACCGAGATGATTAACGTTCCTTTATTACACTCTCAAAACACATTTATTAAGCAAACGCGAGAGTTTTTTCAACTACAGTTTTAAATGTTCGCCAACGGTCATGAACTGGGGAGATTTTTTTGCATTCAAAGTATTTTTGAGGGAAAAAGATGGTTGTTTTATTATTTTTACTTCTTATAAACACATGCTGTATACTCATGTTATAAACAAAAGTCATCTACAAAGTGATTTTTATTTTAGAACTGTATAAATCACATGAAATTTCACAATATATTTTGTAAACTTTCTTGAAATTTTTTGACTGAAATTGACCTTGTAGGCACTTCCAATTTTAATACCTAAATTATCTGTTGGCAGGTTCTAAATAATTTGAAACATAATAAAATTGAAATTTGTATGAAAATGTAAAGTAGAAGTGGAATACATATGTTTTTATACTGAAATAACTACTAGTCTCAAAAATATATTTTTGTTTTACGATTCATTTTAATTAATTTTATAGTGTTAACCAAAATATATATTTCGTATTTCCAAAGCACGAATAAATTGAAAAAAAATATGCAGCTTGTGAACGTGTTAGTCGTGTGTGTGATTTAGTTAAATTAGGAACTTAGAAATAATCCACAAACCATCAGTTTCCATTTTGACTGAAAAAATTAAGTATTTGATCACTTTCGTCTGCCTATTCTCGAACAGTTCAGATCCAGTATATTTCTAATATCCATTGGGTCACTGCTTACCACATTAAAGATATTATGCGATTCCGAGGCTCCACGTTAGAGGCTACCTGCCATTAATTATGTGCAATTCATGCTTTGCGTTCGGGAACAGCAACGTATATACTGAAGAATGTTATTGGAGAATTCATGAAATTGGTTTTTGTTAAAATATTTAATTTTTATTAATTTATTTGTTGTCGTAACCACTTCATAGGTTATTAGCGACTACTTAGCATCATTTAACAGTTATGTACATTAATAATTAGATACAATGGAATTACATAGTAAAAACAGGAACATTTTGTCATGAAATAAGTTACATTGTTCAGGGATGTTACTTCATTGAAATAATAACAGTTAATGAAAAGAAAGTGTATCATTTTGCACTTTGAATTATTATTAAATATCATTAGGAATATTACAATTTTCACAAAATTGCATTAATCGGCACTGATATTCGGAAGAATATGATACGCTCTCTAAACATTGATTTAGTTTTGTAGATTGTTCTTGAAGACTAAATTTAGGGCAGTTTTCTATGCTGTGGTATGTCGTTAAATTAGTCTTAAAATATCACAAAGTGAGGGAATATTTTTGCAATTAGATAGAGATGACTTAATATTGGGTAGTCTGATATTATTCTAGACAGTGTGACGTGTTCTTTTTGGTTGAATTTCTGAAATGCTTTAATTTGGTAAAAGTTATTAATTTGAATGTGGATTTTGTAATTAATTTATTGTAGTTTTCGAATATTTTATTTCATTTATTAAGTTTGGTCAGTGTTCTAGTTACTCTTTGGGAAAAAATAAGTGCTGACTTTGTTTCACCGCATTTATGCTGTTGCAGGCCACTTGTTTTAAATAATGTATTACGCAGTCTTTTTCATTGCGGAGTATCAAACAAACGTTCCATTTAACTTATATTCATTTTAATTTACTTCTAAGCCTACTCTCTAATTTTACATAAAGTTGTGCATTTTAATTTTGTGTTTTGAGGAGATCTTCATTTCCTTTCAAAATTCAATTTCTTGCGTTGCAAATTCTTTAATGTTCTGGATTTTTAGCAATTACTCTTTTCTTGTCTCTTTTTTCTCATTACAAAGTATTCTCTTAATGGTTATCATTGAATCAGCAAGTATGAACATATTTTAAACCATATCCATCTTCTCATTCAGGAAACTAAACCGATTCATTGTTTAATGATTTTGAGGGAATAGTTCACACACAAACGTCACAAATCACTTTCCTTAGCAAGCATTTACGTCTGATTTAAAGTACCATTCGAACAGACTTATTGGAAAGCGGAATGCTCCAGTCAGAGAACACGACTGAGAGGTTCATTAAAGGAGTAATATTTCATACCACGCAACCTCTTCGCAGTCTGTTCTCTTACGGGCCGCCTCTAACCTTTCCAATCGATAATGGTGCCGTCATCTATTGGAGATCACAAAAAATAAAAGTCGAAGGTAGGTAGTACACATTGGAACCAGCTGCTTTATAAATTACGCACCACGAACTGAATGGTAGTTAAAAGACCAAGACGTGGCTGTATAGCCGCAAGGAACCTTTGGATATCTTAAAAGCTTCTGAGGTCATGTACATGGTTGTATGTGATATATTCGGCTGACTTTAATCAACAGATTGAAAATAATTTATGAGACCTGCCTGCGAACAGAGGTTGTAAATATTTTTACGGTGATTCTCAACTATCAGCACAATGCTAGGGTTTTAAACTAGGATATATTTCGCCACACAATTATAGCTGCACGTGTGTTGTATTTTATCACCAGGATTGTCAAATTTAAATATTCGGAGAAGATGTAGTTCCTTAGGGACTGGAGTAGTAAAATATTAACCAGTTATAATGTCATCAGTCTAGTCATAGATAAAATTGAATTAATCTACTGTTCAGAGACCAATTTGCATTGAAAAATGCGTTCGTTGGAAACAAAATATTGTTTTGTGGGTATTAAAAGATCATACTTTACCTATTTTACAAGAAACGTTGTGACTTTGCAATGTCTATATCAATGAAAATGAAAAAAATAGGGATAATATAGCTCCGTGAAAAGGGCGTGAAATTAATTTCTAGCATTATTGTTTTAAAATGACGATTTCAGTTGATCTAATACAGTGTTGTATACTTATATCAATCGTTGTTGCAAACCCGACCATAATCTCAATATTTTTAGAGCAGAAAAAAGGTTAAGGAAATAAACCCTTCCGAGAAGTCCTTGTCAACTATAACAAATTATGAACTTTTTCAATTTCAGAAAATTCATAATTTTCAACGCAGGTGCCACGTACTTCATTTTTAAACGTTCTTTACGTTATCCGAGTACAAAGTTTAATGAAAACATTTTGAGCCATTTTAAAATATTAATCGAAAATGTTTTCGATCGAGGAATATCAATTATGAAAAAATTGTTTGAACGGCTTAGGAGCTAGCGTTTTAACTACTGATGGACGGACCGGCAAACATTTTGTCGTCAACTGAAATGTCAGTATCAAAGACCCACAATACGTAGATTCTTGCTAATTAATGTATAAGAGAAAGTAATTTACTACATGTAGGAACAACATTTATCCACTATTTTGTTAGCAAGGGCGGGTAATAAGAGTATTTTTTTGTCGGAAAATCGCCGAATTCTCCCGTAACATTACTATAATTTATCTTTACTATATAAATGTAGTTATGCGAGGAAGTAAAAACAGTTGTGACAAATGTCATAGTTTACACAAAAACTACAATATAAATGATACGTTTTTCAGCTTCCTAAAAAATTGAAGACAGTAATAAACACACAATTCCGGGGCATCTGAGACCCCCCGCAATGCTTGGAATAAAGGAAATTGCGTCGGATTCACTTTTGAGTACCGTCTATATATAATACTAAGCGGTTGGTTTTGAAAAGAAATTTAAGTTTTCTACTCCACAAACATTTATGATTTTTGATTTAAGTTAATACTATAGTGCACTTGTAGTATTTTCGGTTGTAATTTGTCTGTTTTTTGTGCGAAGCAATCGCAGGAGGTCATCATGTCTATTTTTAACATCCATCGGTCTAGCATTTTATTATCAATTGGAACACGAAATGGGGAACGTAGTATTTCACGCATACACACAACACTTCGGAACTGTTGACCTTGATTTTTAAAAAGGAATGAGAAACTAAGTATTTTAATACGAAAGAGAAAATATTGATTGATAGGTTATTATGTGTTTCGGGGCGCATTGACTCCCACGGTAATTAGTCCCGTAAGCGTATCTAGGCAGGATAAGAAAAAATGCTGCTACAATTCTCTTAATATTTACTTCACAACTTTTCTGACATTTTGATCATACTGGATATCAGAATGAATTGAGTATCGCATCTTACGGTCATTCAGACTTCAAATGAAGACTGCGAGCGAAATACCCCACCCCCTTTCTACTTGTATTTAAAAGTATAATCAAGAAAACGTTCTTAATGCAAGCCTTCATTGGCCACAACCAAAGGGCACGGCGAAAAAAGTCATTGAAGTTTTTTTCTTCGGTGATGCGAATATGTAATGGAAGGTTAGAACTTGCGTCAGCAAATTCGAGCAAAAAAGGGCCTTAATGCTCTTCTTCCATGTGCAACGTTCAACTTTGGGATTCACGTGATATATAGCATTCGGAAGCAGGCACTACAGCGATTCCGGTGGCCGATTTGATTTATCGCGAACACACGCTGTTGGAATCGGAAAAGTACGCTTCCTTTAGACGGCTATAACGCACGCTTTAAGTTTGAAACGGATATACATCATCGTCTCCCGTGAGCCAAACGATGATTCTTTGTGTAACCGATTTGTCAAGGTATTTAATGATCATAAAAGTGATCGATGTGTGTATTCTCGCCATTACTTGATCTATTGTAGACGCCGGGAGATAGAACTACCGAGCAATCGTAGGAACGATGTGGGAGGACATCGAAGTAGTTGTTCGTCTTTTGTTGATAGTAATGCAGAGTTCTTTGACATTTTACAACTATATCTAATACTACTTTTAATTTTCGTAACTTCATAAAATTGGAAATAATATATATTGGTTCACTGTCACTTAGAATACATTTTTCCTCTTTGAACTACTTATTTCATAATTTTTCCATATACAAAAATTGTTTTATGTAATTAGTTTTAGAATGAAGGTACCTCGCAAAAACAGTTAATATTCTCACATAGTTATAATAATAATAATAATAATAATAACAATAATACTAATAATGTATTTATTAGTGGCAAGGGCAAAGCTTTTTTGATAGATAGTTTTATCGTTACTGCTCTAAATAAAATACTGTGTCACTATACAATTACCATATGTTGTAAAAATTTTTAGATGATAATTTTTTCTGTTATTTTTAGTCTTACGTACGCTTATTGTACGTAACGTAATTGTACGAAGCGTATCGTACGAAAAATCTGTCTGGACTCTTATTTTATATGTTTTTGTAAATAAAATCTAGCCCAATAGTTGAAATTTAGCCACACAATTCTTTGCATCAAATAGGTCTTGTATACGACGATCTTTAGGATGATTTTGTTTTATTTTTTCTATCAAAGTAGAAGTATCACACACGTACTTGTACGAATTTTTAAAGAAGTAGGTTTTCTGGTTAAAATAATTTCAAGAAGATATTCTTTAAGGCAGGATGAGGTATCATGTTTGAAACGCGAACTATAAGAAGGAATACATGGTTTCCTATATACCCTTTGTCTGTTGTACTTTGAAAAAATCAGGTTCACGTAGATGAAGAACAACAGTTTTCACTTTCAAAATAATATTTTTGCTGAAACTCTGGAGGTTATTTTCTAACATCAAGCAATGATTATAACTACGATTTTAATTTAATAACTTTAACAAGCATTTCGAACAGTTGAGCATAACCATTACAAAGATGACTTCACTTTTTTTAAAATCGTTAGTGCATGAAGTGATTTCGCCAGGAACACCATCCGCTTAGTTATTCTTCGAGCTCAAGCTTAGAAAACGCTTATCCCACGAACGCTAGTGCAGAGAAAGACCTACAACAGCTTAATTCAGTGAGGACGGACTGTTTGGATGCTGCGTTATGAGGGTGCAGACCATGTTGCAAGTGTGTAATAATGACAGGGGAAGAAATTGGACTTCTCGGAAACATGTGCCTGCTTGTTACCTTAAGTGCCGGCGGCAGTACAGGCGGAGTCGGTGAGGTCGGACCAGTCGACGAAGGTGCAGGAGGAAGCGATGGTGACAGCAGTGGTGGCGGTAACGTTTGTGGAGGCGCTGGAGTCACGTGGTTGATGCGAGAGTGGAAGCCGAGAAGGGGGTAGGGAGGCATGGGGGAGCGGGACCAGGATACTTCATTTCGCGTAGACTCGTGGAGCTGAAGGCGAAAATGTAGTTTCAGTGAATGTGACTGTCGCGAAAAAAATAATGGCTGTCTCGGACGGTGATAATGACGGTGAGATTGTTACCGAGTCTATGACAGTGGTAGACAATTATCCTGGCTGTGGCGATTAAGTGCCAATTTTAATGATTGATGGTGATGATGTTGATGTAGACTATGACGATAACGGTGGCACTGTGACTGCGGCAATGACCAACGAGCTAGTGAAGACGATAGTAGCTTTAAATACCAGTTCATCATTGAGAAAATGTTAGTGACTATTATCACTAAATGTGACTGTGACAACAGTGGTGGTGATGAGAGCTTGATCAATGTATAACGGTGATGAACAGACACTTATTTTGACGATTTACTGACTGTAATGCTTGACCATTGTTTCCCAAATTTAATACTTCTTCAATTTTCTTTTAAAAAAGTATAAGTTATTTTTTCAGAACTTTCCCTTAGAACTTGCTTACCATTGGCAGTATTTGTGACATATGATTTTAAATATTTTATACATGTTCACCTAGCATAATAACTAATAAAAGAACGTTAAGATTGATTTGTTAAGTGCCATGGTCACATACATTTTATAATTATATTTACTCGAAAACATTACATTTTTCTAGCGAACGTAATTTCGTCCCTTCAAAATGTTTATCCGAGGAAAAAGAAAGACACACACAGGGGCTGATTTCGTCAGCCTTTGCAAGATATACCAAAGAAACAAAATGGGTGACGGACGATGAAGATGTCCCCACAGGGAGTGTGTGTGAATTATTGGGGCTGCGACGGTGACAAAGACCGCGATAGTAGCTATTGGAGGTCACGGAGGCGGTGATGGTAGTGACTTGGTGGTATAAGAGGAGCGAGGGCCAGGAGGATGGTGGGAGCGGGTACGAGATAGTATAGGCGAAGCGAGAGAGATAATGGGGCTGAGAGTGAGATTGAGGGCGGAAGTGAAAGACGAGAGTGGGAGTGAGAGGGATGTCCGAAGTGAAGTGGGAAGCAGGAGCAGGGACGAAGGAATGAAAGCAGGAGTGAGCAAATGTGGAAGCGGGAACGGAATCAAGCGAGAGCGAGAGCAGGAGCAAAAAAGGGGTGAGTGGAAAAGAAAGAGAAAGTTGGAGAGGAAGCAGAAACGGGAGTGGAGCAAAGCAAGTGCGGACATAGGAGCAGAAAAGAAGACGGCGTGGAAACGAAAGTTGGTGTGGGAGTGGAAGTGAAAGTGGGTGAAGAAGCGGGTGAGGAATCGGACGAGGAAGCGGGCGAGGAAGCGTGTGTGGAAGTTGGTGAGGAAATGGGTGAAGAAGCGGGTGATGAAGCGGGCGTGGAAGCGGGTGATCATGCGGGAGAGGAAGCAGGAGAGAAAGCGAGAGACGATGCGGGAGAGAAAGCGGGCGAGGAAGCGGGAGAGGAAGCGGGTGATGAAGCGGGTGAGGAAGCTGGTGGTGAAGCGGGCGTGGAAGCGGGTGAGGACGCGGGAGAGGAAGCAACAGCGGGAGCAGGAGTAGGAACTGAAACGGGGCGCGAGCGGGAGGGGAAGCGGAAGCGAAAACGGAAGAGGGGCCAGAAGCGGAACTGTGAAGCGGAAGCGGGAGTGGTTACACTGTCGCGGGCGTTGCTTTTACGGCGTTAGTGGCGTTGGAGGTGCTGGCCTCACTGGCAACGGAAGCGGCGGTGCTGATGGCGATGGCGGTTTTTTGTGGCGGCGCGGGTGCAGAGCCTGATGGCGGGCCAAGCACCGCGCAACACGTTCCAGTCGTGAGGGACCACTTCGCGAGGTTAGGGTTGCCCAAACTGTCCCACACTCCGACACGCCCGCGATAAATTCCGAATTCAAAAAGCTTTTGATTCAAAAAGCTTTTGAAGACCCATGGTATCTCAGAAAGATGAAAGTCAACAATTTTACTCGAAAATAATTATGATATTCAAGTGTTTTGAAATACATGAAAGCAGAATGAGTAAGAGGCTTCTTTACAAAAAGAATTATTGGATATTCCGTATCGATAATCAATAGAACAACATTTCAATTCGTTGGTATATGTTTAGAAACACTTTATATTCTCTAACGATTGGACCACAAGAAAATACAAATTAATCAAATGTGCCTTTTTTGGCGTGATATTTAAGTCTTATTGTTCATCACTTTTATCACTATTTGGTCCAATAACAAAATCTTCGCGGCGATTATGGAGGCTTACTGCAACACTGTATTTGAGTGTGACTGTACGTGGTGTGAAAATGACTAACGGTGACGTTTACTGGAACTGACTAACGGTGTGTGATTGACAGTGGTGGTGAAATGACAATGATTGATGGCAGATACATGTACGAAATATTTTTTGAGTGACGCACACGATGTAGTAATAGTTTGAAAATTTAAAAGAAAAAATGGAATGTAATTCAAATAACATTCATTCATCACGTACTATTCCCCATAAAGTTTTTAGCAGAGTAGAATTAGAATATGTATTATTTATTTATTTACTTTGGTATTTCCTCAAACAAATTTAAGCAATTTCGAGTACATCCAAGTATTATTTTCAACCGTATAAAGTATATGGCATATTCATACCCAATAATAAAGTATAATACGCATTATTTCATTAAAATATATATTATTAAATTAGTTGATCAGATAATAGTTCACACCTTCAAATAGTTTGACAATATATTTAAAACCTAGTCACACAGCATAACGGTGGTTAAAAGAACGAGAGTTTATATGATTACCTCAAGAGTGTGTGTACACGCGTGCTCTGAAAATATTAACCCTGAAACAAGATATGTGGTTTCACCAAATAATGGGTTACGAGCGCTCAGATAATTTTCGTACTTGGTCACATTACTACATCGTTCAGCCTGTTGAGCGAATAAAGAACACGAAAACTATCTCTAATGGTCTGGTCACGAAAACAACTGCTTATGAATAATTCATTGTTCATTTTCGGTACCTTTAATCATTTCTAAATCATCCACACGTGAATTCTATTACAAAGGAATAATTTAAACCTCTTCTCACTTTTGAAAATAAAAACGCATCAAATGAGGACAATATTACCAAGTACTTTAATGTTGTCTTTCATGTTCTCTTCAAGAGGAGCTGTAATGGAAAATAAATAATAATAGATTATAGACACGTATTCAGTTGCTCATTGGAAGTAACTTAAAAAAATAAAAATTGGAATAAGTTTAATCATTTTTTAAAATATGTGTAATACAAGTATTGCTAAATTACATGAATTACGAGAGGGGAACATTTATTCTAGAACATTTCCTATTATCAAATGAGAGCAGAGGACAATATTACAAGACGACTATCGTCATCAAACACTCACAAAAAAGTTTTCACTACATTTTTAGGTATGATTCATTCAAGAATAAGTTACTAAATATTTTTAATAATTCGAATTAACTTAATTCAATTAAAGATACGACTACGTGCACATAGGT
>BOPP01000037.1:4774723-4826794 GCA_017312745.1 Gryllus bimaculatus
ACGTAGGCTTTACGCCGGCTACACGGGAGAGCGAGAGAACACTACCACCTCCCGGAATAAAACTAAACCACTTACAACAACGGAATAATTATAACTGCAGTGCCCCGGGAAAAAATCAATCAATCAACCATCACCTCCCCCCCACGATCCGCCAACAACGTGAAACTGCTGTAGCGCACCACCTGCCGCGCGCCTACGGATCTCCCACCCCGTCCGCCCCTGACAACCTCCAACCCCCCGCCCCACCTCTTCCTTCCCTACATCGTCGTCCCACCAAACTTCGCTAATTCATCTGCCGCGCTTTCGAACCCTGCTCCTCCTCCGCCTCCGCCGCCGCTTCAAGCCGCTCCCTCTCGATATCGCGGCGAATAACGGAGCAGCGTCCTTCGCCAGCCCGATAGCTCAATCTCAATTCTCCAACGCGAGGCCGAAAAGCAGGCCCTGCCTCCACCCCACGCCGCGCAGTCACGCTATTAACTTAGCCTAAGACGGGGCACCAACGCTTCCGGGTCGTGGGTTCAGCCCCTGAAAGCCAAACTTTCAGTTGGGTTGACCGCTGACGAATTAGAATCTGCTCGGTTCACTTTGCCGTACGGTCTGTTTATAATACTAAGACGTTGTTTTGACAAGAAATTTGAGAATTTCTGCTCCACAAACGTTATGTTTTTTTAAAGTTAATATTATAGGTGCATTGTAGTCTTTTTGGTTGTAATTGTCTGATTTTTGTGCGAAGGCAATCGCAAGAGTTCATCACTGTCTATTTTTAACACCCATCGCGTCTAAATTTTAATATCAAATTTGAACACGAAAGGGGACGTACTATTTCACATACTCACAACACGTATCGAAACTTACCTCATTTTGAAGGACATGAAAATTTAATACGAAATAAGAAAAATACTGATAGGTTATATGTGTTTCGGGGCCGCATTGACTCCTAACGGTAATTAGTCCCCCTTAAGCGTACTTGTAAACCCCACAGTTATCAGAGGAGCTAGGCAGGTTAGGGAAAATGCGCTACTATTCTCTTAAGGCGTAATTTTAAATTATCAGTTTTAGTTTGCCTCAGAAGCCAGCATTACTTCTGTCTAAGAACGCCTGGTCAGGATTCCTAGGGGTTCAATCCATGATGTTGGATAATTTTCCCTATAGAAACTTATGGCTAGCCCGAATTAGTCCGTCTAAAGAAAATTTGTGGGGGACTGCTCTGAGCGGAAGTTTTCCTTGATTATTCCACAGAATGAGAAATTTGAAAAACTTCAGACGAGCTAACACATTTTTTCATATGTGCACTAACTTGTGTTATCAAATCCTTATAATGACATACTCAAAGGAAGTGTGGAAACATGTCTTAAAAAACTTATCGATTCCGTTATGAAATGTGATAATGGCAAATCATGTTCATTCCGTAATTTTACACTAACCTGTGAAATATAATGAAATACTTGTGTCCGAAGTCTATGAAAAAAGTTTATGATCATTATAAAACGATTAAATATAAAGGATAATAACGAATAAATGAATTGTGAAATGCTAACTACTAAACATTAATTTTATTTTGTGCTTAAGTTTAGTGCATTTACTGTGGTAAAAATGAAAATATTTTATGACAAGGAAATAAATTTATCATTTATTTACCCACATTAAGATGAAAAATGAAAAGAATGTAATTTTCCAGATCGTCCCTTTGTGCGCATAATCAAAAGTCAAGCCCTTCGTGCCTTACAACGCCGATTCAAAGAGATTCTCTGCGCTAAAAAAAAGCAAAAAGTCCCAAAGGACATTTTCCTAACCGAAGCGGTGCTCCAAAAATACTGGAAATATTCCCCCGTCCACCGCGCAGGAAAAACGCCCTGCCGTCCAATTTGCGAAGCCGATGTCAAAGGGGTGATGTGCGTCATTCAGAGCATTAGGGCCCTGGTGTGCGGACGGAGTCCAAAGCTCCACAAACAGGCTTGTGATGCGTTCTGGTTAGTGGCGACTGGGTAACGGTATCCCGGAGAAGGAGTTTGAAATAAGAAGAATTTGACTCAGTAATTATTAAGCAATTTTTATGCTTTTAAATTGCAATTTTGCAATTTTTCTGTAATTATGAAGCAATAGATCCTGCTTTTAAAAAGTGTTCATTGATTTTACGGATCATTAAACTCAAATCGTCTGCATCTTCTGCAATTACTACCTCGTTATCGGCAAAATATAAAGTAAACAATGTATGCTCTCCGATCGTCATTCCCACAACTCATCATTGTTTCTCCCACTGCTGTAAAATTTGATGCAGATATATTTTAAAAATTGTTGGGGAAAGGCGCAAAGACCTTTGCTGACTGGGAATGGATCCGAGAGCCTGCTGTAGCTCTTAATCTGAGAGGTGTTATTCTTATATAGATTCCGTCTGGCTCCAATTAAGTTTTCACTGATTTGAAGTCCATCCATTTCTTCCCATACTCTAGCAACCTGTACATTGTCATACGCCTTCTGAAGATCAATGAAACCCAGATGAACTTCCCTACCTCTCCTTGTTCTCGTTTCTATAAGTTGTTTTGATGTAAATATATTGTCTATGATCGACCTGCCGGCAGTAAAACCACATTGTTTCTCTCTTATTGTTCCTTTTATCTCTTCTTCTATTTTTTTTCGTATTATTTTGCTATGTAGTCTACCTATAGATCCAATAACTGGTATTCCTCTGTAGTTTGTTTGATTCCTCTAGTTTGTTTGATTCTCTAGATCCTTTCTTATGGATTGGAGTAAATATAATTTGTGGATTGGTGATAATAATATCAATTGTAAAAAATGTCTCTTTTGTTGCATTTTCATATATCATACATTTGAATTTGCAGATTTCTCGTTCAGTGCATTAATTTTGGGTTTGAGAGAATTTCGAGTCTGGTCCTATCATAGTAGTAGACGTCCAGAAAGGTTATACGAATTAATATTTTTGAATTTGTTAATCATCGCAATAAACTCAATGGCAGTTTATTTTTATCTTCCTTCACTATATCTTTAGAAATAAGTGAATAATAATAAATAAATTTTCCCAGTCTGTTTACAAAAGAGGTGAAAAATGTTTTGGAACCCGCTAATGAATTACATTTATTCAATTTCTCTTTTAATTATTTGCAGATTGAAATTTTCATCTGCAAACGCCAGGCACAGGCATGGTTTCATGTTATAGAAATATTAAAGGTGACTGAGTTAAAATGAAGAGGAAATGTATTTTTTTTAAGTTCTACTCTTTTGCAGGTTCGGAAGTAGTTGTCATGAAAATGTACTCAACTCTCTTTTGTATTCTAAATATTTGCAATATGCGTATTATTCTAAATTTAAGCAACATGTTCAGTTTCTGAAAATTTACTCAGTTTTCTCTCTTCTTTTGAAAATTACTTCTCTTGTCAAATAAATCTGCCCTGCCAGATTTATCCTTCAAGCAAACAATTATCTCTCTTAAAATAATCACAATCTGATAAGTTTGTCAACATTCACGGAATTATATCATCCACAAAATACTAAAAGCCTTATCTTCATCAAAACCTGTACAATATAACCGTAATTTTCCCAATCTTCTCTATTTTTAAAACCAAGAAATCTAATCTTAATTAAAAACACAGTATTTTTCTTGGAAATTCTACTTTTTTATTTTATTACAGGCAACCTGCTAGGTACTTCAATATCCGCAGTCTCCTTTTACATCACCCTTTCTGAAAAACTACGCAAGCAGCATTCCCTTACCTTCCCCTTTCTCCTCATCGACTTCTCGTTTTCGCTATCTAGAAAATCGACTGTCTTCTTCCACGTCCGCCAAACTCTCTCTTTCCTTCGTTCCACTTTCTCCCTCATTTCACTTTTCTGCGTTCGCCGCCAACTTTTGAAATTACTTTTTTCTTAAAAATGCGCGCAACATGATTTCATCTTCCTTTCCCTTTCGCCTCGTCTTTTCATTTTCTTGCTATTTTCATTATTTGCTCTCCTGGAAAACCAGCAGAACTTGTGCTCTTCTTTACTTCACTTTCTTCTTCACCACCTCTCCTTTAAAGCTGTGTATACAAGCGCACCTTTCTTGAATATCTACGCAAACTTATCTTCCTTTCGAGATGCCACTTTCCCCTTCACTTAGAATTTTCGTTCTCGCAACCATCTACACTATCTGGTCTCACCACGCAAATTTCTCCAACCTCCTCGCTCCTTTCAACATCTCCCTCGCTCGCCTCCCTACTTTCACTGCATAATCTTCCCTGTTCTTCAAATTACGCTCAACTACTCTAACTTTCCCTCTGCTCGTGGCCTTTCTGATTTTGCTGCCATTCTCACAAACTGCCTTCTTGAAAATCCACGCAACCAGCTCTCTGTTACCTTCTACTTTGTCTTTCTTATCGACTTCGCTTTCACCACCTTCTGCACAATCTGTTCTCTTCTTCGAAATCCGTTCAACCTTTCTCTCGTTCCTGACCGTTTTCCCACGCCTGGCCTTTCAGATTGCGATGCAACTTCACACTCTGCTTTTCTGTCTCTTCTTGAAAATTCGCGGAACTAGGTTTCTTCTTCCTTTCACTTTCCATTCACCCCACGTTTCTTTTTCACTACCATCTACCCAATATGCTCTCCTTGCTAATTCAAGCAACTTCATTTCCCCTTCCATCCTCTTTCTCCCTCGTTCGCCTCCATGCTTTCGCTACACAATCTCCATTCTTCTTCGCTATCCACTCAACTTTCCTCTTCTTCTCTCACCTTTCTCCCACTCCTGGTCTTTTTGTTTGCGCTGCCAACTTCACAAAACTACCATCTTGCTCTCTTAATTTTTTAAATTCGCGCAACATGCCTCCCCCTTCCTTCCACTTTCTCCCTCACTTCTTTGTCCGCCTCCGCCGGCGCCGTCCTGCGCTGTCGCCTTCGCCGGCGTAGCGTGGCACGGCTGGCGCGTCCCGGCGCGCGCCCTCTGGTATTTGCCGTTATTCGCTCCCTTCTTAATTATACGTCGCAACCCGAGCGCGCACGCTGAGCAGCGGCGCTCGCACTTCGGTATGTCTCGCTCTGCACCGCGCCCTCGGCCGCCCTCCGCCGCCTCGCCGCCCTCGCCGCCCTTGCCGACCCTCGCCCCCCTCGCCGCCCTCGCCGCTCTCGCCCCCCCCGCCGCCTCGCGCCCTCGCCGCCCTCCGCCGCCCTCGCCCCCCTCTCGCCGCCCTCGCCGCCCTCGCCGCCCTCGCCCGCCGCTCGCCCGCCCTCGCCGCCCTCGCCGCCCTCGCCGCCCTCGCCGCCCTCGCCGCCCCTCGTGCCGCCCTCGCCGCCTCGCCGCCCTCGCCGCCCTCGGCCGCCCTCGCCGCCCCCGCCGCCTCGCCGCCCTCGCCGCCCTCGCCGCCCTTGCTTGCGTCCGTTTGAAGCATCCGACACGCACCGGCATCCCGCAGTATACAGGGATGGGTTCGAGACCGGATTTAAGGGAAAACTGAAAGACTGCAGTTCAATGTCATCAACCAGTCAGGGGCAATTACAGGATATTTTATTTTCAAATTAGGTTACATCATATTGTGTTTCACTGTGAAGTAAATATTGCTGTATTACAAATTATGTGTATTAAACATTAGTGTCTTAACAATTCGATGCACTTTACCTTCGTTTCATGGAAATTGTTTGCACTTTTTGGTGTCTAAAACGCCCCAACACCCGCCCCCAACTATTCCCTGTTGCCCTCAGATGCAACCAACGTGGTCCTTAGGTTGGATCGATCGGACAATATTCATCTTGGAAAAATGTACAATAGTAGGTGCTGGTATTGCTCACACACGGATAGACGAAAGAACAGCCGAACTCACGTTTTAGAAAACACAACCTTTTTCAATACACCCCCACACACACATTATGTATGTATATATACAGAGAGAGAGAGAGAGAGAGAGAGAGAGAGAGAGAGAGAGAGAGAATGTCGCTGTGACAAATTATTCCCTCAATGCTGCTGGAAAGGGTGGATTGTTGATTATTTGATGTAGTGTAATTCTGTTGTGAAGTTTCTTGTATCGTGGGCAGCTTATGAACGAATCATGTGAAGTTATTGGGAGAAATAGGAACATACAGAAAGCTGTGTTATCTCGTAATAATCACGATCACTCAGAATCACTCTAACCTAGAGATCACATGATCTTATCCTAAAGCACCGACTGAACAGCTGTGTATCTTTTTCCCCTTTTCAATATAAATGCACCAAGATCACGTGACAGTTTCACGGGATTCTCTGTCCTGGATCTCTCATTCTATTGAGCCTGAATATGCTGCACTATTCGAGCGAATTCACCCCTGCAAGAAGTCGATTCACATGCATTCTAAGAATCACCGCTTCTTAGGCAAGAGCCGGCATTCTTTCTCCTCTTGACAAATAGGAGCTACAACCGAAACTCTAGCAACACGTTGGCTGCAAAACGATGAAGTAGCCTTCGCGACCACATCTCAAACGCAATAACGCAACATATCTCCACCTCACAGTTCCTCCTCGCACACTTTTTCGGCCATTTCCTTAACACACGTGAATACTTTTTATAACACGTGATACTCCGCATTTTTACCTTTTCGTCGCACACCACAAAAAATCTCCCTTTTCGCTCCCCCCCCCCTTTTTTTTTCACCCCCCCCTTTCTGAAAAGGAACAGGGGGCGGGCGGGGTATGCTTCTGCACAATAAACACAGCGTCGTATCAGGTTCGAGTATAAAAACACATAGCGCTTGCTATGTTTCCATTTATATTCAACACAACCTTCGGCTGTTGGGAAGGCGGGGTGCCGGGCGGGGTCGAGCGCAGAGGCGGGGGCGGCGCCGTGATACGAACGGCTGCTCGGGGGATATATATCAAGGAACGCGAGCTGCCGCAATTCCTTCAGGCAATCCGGGCCCATTCGCGCGCTCCCATAAAGTATCGTTCCCTTGGTTTTCGCCGCCGCCGACACTCGTCGAGATGCCCCGCGGGCGAGGGTGGTAAGGACCGCGAGGGCGGGGAGCGGACGGAGGCGACAGGAGCGGGGGAGCTAGGCGGCGAGAGTAACACGGTGGGACAGACGAAGGCTGCAATGGAGGTGGTTGGTAGGGAAGGGCGGCAGGCGTGTGGGGATCGCAGGTTGCTCCCCGGCCCGTTGCGGTGGAGGCAGCGGGGACTACAGGGATGGCAGAGCGGCGGGGACGGCGAGTGTTATGAGATGTGCGATGGTTTCGAGAACCGTTAATGTGATAGAAGAACCCGGAGCTTAGGATGGCGTGGCTGGAAGAAGTGAAGGAGGATTCTGGGACGCACTTGTAGTGGGTCGAGCGTTTCGGAATCGGCAAGGGTTACGAGAACTGCGAGGGTGACAGGAGAGCCGTAGGATGGCGGGGCTTCGAAAAGTGAAGAGGGGCGGGGGAGGTCGGAGGCGGAAACGGTGGAATGGCAGGGCGGCAGAATGGTGGGGGCGGTAAGACGAGAAGGAGAATACGAAAACTGCGAGGATGGCAGGAGGAGCAAAGACGGAGGTAGAGCTGCGGAGGGCGATGGAAGTGACGGTTGCGTCGGGGCCAGAGGCCAGAGAATAACAGGGTAGGGTCCGGCGGGAGTGGAGGTGGCGAGTTAGGAGCGAAGCAAATTTGAAAAGATGGCGTGGGTGGTGAATTTGAACGGGGTGGCGAGTTTGGAGACGGCAGTAGAGGTAGCTTGGATGGAGAAGTGATTGAGCAGTTGAGACCCAGGGACCTATTCCAAAGACTTCAAGTCCCGGGATTGAATATTTCCCTACGTATGAGGAGGGTTTGTCGTATCACGAGCAATTGAATGTATTTTGCTCTTTACCAAGATATTTAACCTGTCGATCACCGATAGTTTTGCTACCACAGCGCCTCTATATTTTCCGATATTGATGAAAATGTACACTATTTCAATGTTCATTAAATTGTGAGCCATGGAAATAATTTTCAAAATCTCGTATGTTGCTCTTCTGGGACCTTGAAAAATTTCATTAACCAACCAAATAAAACAATGAAAATAAAATAACTCAATGAGCTATGTATCATTCAAAATTTTATTTTTTGTTTAGTATATGTCTAATGTTTGATTTACCATTTCAAAACCTCAAAGAGCAGTGATCTGTGATGTATATTAATTTCTAAATTTGAGATTCATTAGAACTCAATTTCAAGATGTCTATCAGGGTGTAATGATGTTCGTAAGATGCAGGAGAAGATTTAGGTCATAAATGATTTAATTTTATTTATTATACGTTTACTTTATTACTAGGGGAGGAGTGAAAATTTAATTAGAGGAACGAGGCCAACTATCTCAGCATTTCTTTTTTGAACAAGTGAAACTTTATGAACGCACTCGATGGAGAGAGACATTAATCCAGAAGTAGTTTGTAATGTTTGAAACCAATAGAAATAGAATAATTATTTTAAGTATTGTACATGCGTTAAATACATATTCTAGCAGATACAAAACTTGAAATGAGAAAGTTTAAAAGAAAAGTAAGTTTTTTTTGTTTTTCGTCTTCTAGAGTTCTTCTAAAATTGGAATTTCTTGACATATTATACGATACCATTATATAAAACTTAAACAAATTTCATTAGGAATTTTTTCTCGAGCCTTAATACTTGTATTTACATGAATTTTTTATTTGTTGTGGTTCTTTCAGTTTATCATTTCTAGAGTAAAAATCAGAAAATTTACGATAATCGTGAAATGTTTGCATTTCGATGTTTTTGAAAATAGATATTTCTGCATTTTGTTACGAACGAGAAACATTCTACGGGACTTGAAAATACTACAACTGTCCAGGCAGCAAAATCATACATCCCGTTTAAATATAGATTTAATCAAATGGTTTAATTCTTGCATAACCACATCTAAGACTACTTCTCTACGAAACTGTAGACAGTGGACCCATTAACAGTGATTAATAACCTATCGTGTACGAAGTTACGAATCGGTCATAAATGTGATTTCTCTTTTACTGTGCTTTTGGTAAAAATATGCTAATGAGTAGTCGTAAAAAACAAGAATTTTATTAAGACGGCGACTCTTTACACAGAGCCATAAGATTCAGCCATAAAAATATTAATAGCACAAACGAAAATACGGCGAAACATCTCGGAGCAGAAAGACCACAAATAGCCTCACATAAATTCGTACAGCAACATCTAGTATTCTCCACAGGCTACGCAAGGAGCATATAATGCCCCGAAGCACCCGGTGGGGCTGGAAGGAAACCAGGACGGGAAAGGCAACGACTTCTGCGATGGCTTCTTTTGGCCTATTACTATTCGCCCGCCCGCTCGTTTGATCACCCACTCGTCCATTTGCTCCCTTCTCCCTTCCGCTCACTCGCCACACCGGGGCAGTGGCTCAGAACATCAATTAATGTCACTGCCTCTGACTGGAATGTCCTAGGTTCAAATCCCGACGGTGGCAGGATTTTCGACCCTAGGTCAAAATCAGTCGCAGTCGAAAAGAGAATTCTCTCGTCCGGCTGGTCTGAATGATAGTTTTTCATAGTTTCTCCGATCAACACCCGGCGAATACCGGAGTAGTAGCTGTAGTACCCTAACAAACGGGCCACGGAACGCGCGTGATCTTTCTTTCCTCTTCCTTGTTCTATCCACATCCGTACTTACATACATTTACACTTAAAGACACTACCACACATTCCGGGTGACCGGTCGGGAGCTTCGAGCGTATCCCGGCTGGGGCGGTGCATCCTGAATGAGATACTTGGTAGGGGAAATACCCGCAAGCCGACGTGTAGGTTGGAGCTGGATCTTGCAAGCCAGCGAACGAAGGTCATCACCATTAAAACATTCACTACACTTACGGGACTAGTGAGATTTCTAGTTGACGCGCCCGGAATCACTAACTCAATCAATCAATCTTACTCGCCACCTCTCTCAACTTTTCTTGTTTTTTTCTTATTCATAGTTGTGCCTCGTCACCCACTCGTTCCTCACTGCTCCGTCAGCCTCCTCTAACCACCGTGACACCCACAGCTCGTGTGCCCCTTCAGAAATGCTATCTCTCACCTACTACCCACAGTCGCCCCAACCAGATCACCCGCCGCGCTATCAGTTCCATTCCAGTTCCTTTCCGTTCTAGCCGACTCAACCAGACCATCGCCCGCAACCTTCTCAACATCTCACCTACCACATCCTTCTCCCTCATATCCGTCTACCCATCAGCTCATCTGTCTGTCTGCCTACTGTCCTGCCTCCAGCCAGCTCACCCGCTCAGCCACACAATTTCACCCGCTCCATCACCAACCCGTGTATCCCCTGCATCGTCAGTTCCCCCGCTTTCCCCGCTCATCCACTCGCCCGCTCACCGCCCCGCCTACCGACCTCCCGTTCGGGCGCGTCCCCACCCGTCTGTTCGCCCGCGCGCCTCGTCAAGAGCCACAGTAAATCCCGGGGTTTAATGAAAAATACGTTTGTCGCGGCCCCAATAGCCCTGACGTAGGGCCATAAGGCACGAGGCTTCGGGCGGGCAATCTCCCCTCCCTGCGACTGCGACCCCTTCGGTCGAAATACGAATGGCCGAACCCCTCCGCGTTACGCCGGCTGCATGATGACTACGCCAGGGAGGAGAAAGGGAAGGATAATGGGATACGTTAAGGATGGGCGAAACTGTGAAGAGTTCGAGGATGTACACGAGTTTTCGACATGGAGAAGAATAACGAGTAAAATGTTAATGAAGGAATAATGCAATTAGAAATGGAATTCTTGGAGTTTTGAGATTAGATAGTTATCAATGACGAGGGAATAAGTTCAAAAGAGATTTAGGGATTGTTGTGGAAGAAGAAAACACCTAAATGCATTGTAACGGAAAACAAATGATAAAGAAGAGAAGAAGAGATGAGAGAAATGGCAATAAGAAAATGCATTTTAAGAACGTAAGGAGATTTTCTCTTGTAGGGGGAAGTATAATGTGCGACTTTTGGTAATATTTATATGCAAAGATGTGAACTCGTGGATTACGGCAAGTAGAAGAACACGTTCCAGGCGAAACGTACCACGAAGGAGGTGAAGGACGGCGGTCTAAGCGACGAATTGACGTTAAATGTCAATGATAATTTTCATTACGTCCGGTTGATCAAATTGAAAAACGAACGGTTAACGAGTGAGAAATGTTTCGAAAGAAAGTGCAGTTATCAATACACGATATGTTGATATATATATATATATATATATATATATATATATATATATATATATATGTTGATATCCGTTGAAATCCGTACACTGTGGAAAGAGGCGCTTAGCAGATTAAACGATAGATTAAATGCAAAAATCTAAAAACAATTTTTAATAATAACACGAATTTATTTCAAAGGCTTGAAACGAGGCAAATAATGAATTAAGCAAACAGAAAGTAGTTTACGGGTAAAACAATTAGAAATAATCGAGCACTTCATAATTGGTGACTTATAAATGCACAGAGTCAATTTTGAGGATGTCTGAGAGAAATAGAAGAAGAAGAGTAGAATGTGGAGGAGAAAGAAGGGGCAACGCCAAACAATAAGAAGAAACAATCATGGCGCAAACAAATTGATAATTGACTCGACACAAAGAAATGCATAGGAAAAGTTAACTACTAAGAGACAGTTCCGCAAGGGTATGCAATGTACTATGAGGGCAATCTGTGAGTTCACAGTCATACAGACCTGGGTAACGGAGGCTCCGTGGAAGCACTAGAAGAGGAGATGAAAATGGAACAGAAATAAGTCGCCCCGCCGTCTCACTGCGCCGGAGTTCTTTAATTACAATGCGACGAAAGAAACGGGCGCGCCCGCGTCGGCCTCGGGAACTTCATTTCCTCACAACGTTGCGCCGCGTCGACGTGGCGACGGAAACGAGGACGGGATGAAAGCGAGAAGAAGGTGGAGATGGAGAATCAGGCTGGCGTAAAGATGCTTTGAGGAAGAGGATAAGACGTGGATTACTTTCGTTTGGGGAAACCGGCAAATTGTCATACAAATTCCACGGCCAATGACGGGCCTTTGACCAGTGTAAAATACGTGAGAATGTTAACGACATGATTCTAATAATAATAATAATAATAAGAAGAAGAAGAAGAAGAAGAAGAAGAAGAAGTCTATATCATCCCTTTCGGACAAAAGTACCTATTCGAAAATAGGGTGGCTCTAGGTTCACATCAGATGAGCTAATTCTGATGATTCTCTAGTACGGGTCTGATTTTGCGGCTTGTACAGCCGTTATTACAAAAACAGTTTTATTTATACGTTTCACATGTAACTTATACTTTTCACAATAATATGGACGACTAACACAAACTATACTACACTTTAGGGTCATTGATTTCACTTTTAGTTACGCACTTTTTCACATGTTTTTCATACATTCCTTTTTACGCACTTTTTCATTATTGGCAGTTGTCACTAAAGTTTTTGTATTTGATTCTAAGAAGGATATTTATTATCCCTTGCACGAGTTCGATTCTAACAAATGTACTACATCACAGTGGAATAGAAAGGACGTAGACGACCTTAGTTCTAAGACTCCAGTGCTAATAGAGTACCATCGGTGTTCATGGAGTCGGCACGACAATGCATACTGGTGGCCTATATTCATGCGCGAAACGAGCCGTTTACTTTTTGCTCGTTTTCGTCAACTAATTCCTGTACATGCCACCCGTTGTCACGGCCTGTTCCCAAACATCCACCCAGCGGAGCAACGCGGACGAGAAGGTACAGGGCGAAGAGGGCCGGAAGGGCCCACCGTCTCAGGGACTTTCCTCTCGCTGGTGCCCTTCGCCGTCCTCGCCGAGCGCGCCCTGCGCCGCGTCCGGGCCATGTTCAAATTTCCGGCGGCGCCTTGCGAAGCCCGGAACCCCCCCCCCCCCACGGGCCGTCGTCGGCCCGCTGGTCCAGGAACAAATAGACGCCCCTCCGACCAGACGGATAGATGCGGGGCGACGGACAGATGCGGGGCGACGGGAAGGCGAGCCTGTTCCACACGGTACGGATGTTGTGTACGGTTAACGTGTTCGGTAAATCCTCAGTTTAGGGTGGCACGGTTCCTTTGAATCACTGATTCAGTTCATTAGAGAGGAATCGACTCCATCAACTGAATCTCTCTTTGTACGTACAAGCAACGCTCCCTTCAATAGAATTTGTATGGGCGCACCTTTCGTGGTCCTTGAACGTAATTGAATGATTAACCTTCAAATGCGAAAAACCTTTGCCATTAAGATAATCATAAGCGCTCCAGAAATCCAAAATCACAATAGAGTTCTTCTTGATGCAAGTGGAGTCCTGAATGATGTCCAAGAGTACCTCCTTGCTATGTCATTCAACGAACTTGAAAAAGATTGTGTGGCTCTTTCACGTCGAGCAACTAATAAACCAACATTTTAACACAATTTAATCACATTCAAAATTCCGTGCTGCTGCAAGTTATAAATAAATTCAGCATTGAAATCACCCATCATAGTAAGCAATACAAACCTATTAAATGGACTAAGAATGCAAACAAAAATGGTAATGCAACACCACAAATATCGAGGTATCGTGTTCACCATTAATTATATGCAATGTTTCAATAATAGGAATGTACAGCTTTACATTGTTTTAACCCGTAAACATATAGCTGTGATTTATCTGTAACGAAGAAGTACAGAAGACAGTGATGCGTAAATATGATAGAAATATTTCAAGCCCGGTATTTCAACTCATATCCCTGTAGAAATTAGTCATCGATTATTTTTGTATAACATTTTTAGAGACTTTTTGTGCACCTTTCTATTGCCGGATTCAATAGAATATTGTCTCTATCCGAATCACTAACAAGGGATATACACCCAATTAACATCCTAGAGAAAAAATAAAACAGCTCTGATACTAGGAATTGCCAATAACAATATTATTGCTAATGATGCGAAAATAATGTTTGCATATTCAATATTTGGTTAGGATATTTATTTGGAACTTTTAGATGATAATCACGACTTCGAAATACATATCACTTATCAGCATAAATGTTAATTTCCCTGCAGTTTTATTGCAGGAAGCCAACATTTTAAGCTCGCTTTTAATTAATTCGAATTTACGTATAATATTAATATCTCGCTCTGAAATGCACAACTTCACACATTTTCGTCACTTTAATCAAGTATGGAATTTATCCAGATATAAATCACTGAGAGAAACTTAATCGTTACTTTATTAGTGACCAAACAAAAAATAAAATAATGTTGAACTAAAATAAGCGCAGTTATGATTTGTACTGTGAATTAAACAATTGTTTGAATCACTTGTCTTAAACTGCTTTCTTTTTTTACAGGTAAGAAGAAGGTTTAAAGAAACACGCATTTTCAACCCACGCACACTTGGTAAGATGTCACGAATATATTCTAGGAATTTCTAGATATAATAGTAATAAATATGTTGTCGAACCTCATACTTCTCAATTTGTATTATGAACATTTTTCATAATATCCGTAGTCAAATGCAATGTTGGAAACATTTGCTTGAGTTAAAATGATAAATGGATTTAATTTACTGTTAAGTGTGATGCAAATGAACTTGAACCAAACAGAACAAAGAAATATTTGCGTTTTACTGCTCTAGAACAATTTTACTCATTTCACGTATGGTTGTGTTTTCCATGTCCGAGGAAAATAAAAAGCTAATTTCCGGATAACTATACGTTTTATTAGCAATAAAAATAGTGTAGAGAATAGAATAAAGCAACAATTGAAAATTGCTTGAGAAAATAAATCATATTTCCATCAAATAAATAAAAGATTAAATGGGAAAAATATTGTAGAATGAAAAACCGAAATATGTTATTATTATTATTATTATTATTATTATTATTATTATTATTATTATTATTATTATTCAGTTGAACGCAAAAGCTTGCAGCAAACTCTAGCGTTACTGAAGTGATACATCTCATGTCCATGATATCTCACGTCTCATTTATACTCATTATTATAATATTCAATGTTTAAAGTACCTTGACTGCAGTGTTAATTGCAAGAAGAATACATTTTTCTTTGCTAAATAGTGTAAAAAAATATTAACAGTGAAGAAAGAGCATGCTAGGATCCATACATCTTGATAAGAATGGCTTATAGATTTTTTAAATTCTTAAATATGTCGTCATAGGTAGAGGTTACAAGAAGTAGCGTTCATGTATATTAATGAGGTAATAAAGATAGTACAAACTACAGTTAACAAAAATATCAAGAGCACAAACGCTATTACTGTTAGTATTACATTCAGGACCCCCAAAACAGCCACTTTAACAAATACGTTCAATTAGAGAAATCAATACCAGAGTTTCAAAGTTCTAAATATTCGGGTTTTATCATCTTCAATTTGAACATAGATGTGATGGTACAAAACGTGTAATGATACAAATAGATTATTTCTGATTAATCTCTTGAGCCCGTTCAGATGCATCCGTTTACACACGTATGTTTTTAAGCTACTAAAATCTAGCTTGTCAGTAACGTCGCAATAATCACGTTTAGAATCCCTTGATCATAGACATTTCGGACATGTGACGTACAAAATGCATCAATGTATTTGAGTAGAAGTCCTCTATTTCATAAAATAGTGTAATATTTGAAATCCTTTGGTACAAACCGCAAATGTTGATAAAATGCATTATTTAATTTCATGAAAAATTAACACTGAATCGTGAATATCCAATAAATGAATTTGCCATTGACCATTTGGGTTTATGAATATTCGAGAAATTCATTATTATGCGTAAAATATTATTATAAAAAAATTGCATATTAACTAGTTTAATTTAATTTCCCGGTCATTATCCATTCATTAGTTCAAATTTTATTTGCCTTCCATACAGACACATGGTTGAAATCTTTACGAGCAATACGAGTATGCAATGGAGCTGTGGAGATTGCAAATTTGAATTAAGCACATTTTATTACTACCAAGCATAGTCGACAATATTTTGCAAAAGAGAGACCATAATAAAACAGGAAAACAATAAAACTGTATGTGTCTAGTTTTGAGAATATACTAAAAAAACTTAGTTATCCTTGATTATCTTGAAAATCTTTTCAGTCCTATTCAAATGGTTACTAGGAACTTTGACCTCTGAAGTTAAATGGGAGTACTCACTATTAGAAAGATTCTGGGAGAAATAAATGAAAACGGTGAAACTTCAAAACAAAACTGTACATAATACTATTACACTGTTTTTGTTCGATATTCAGACATCATTGCTTTCTCTCTGATTCTGAGAAAACACCAGTAAGGTCTGAGAAGTCATTTGTCTTTACCGAAAAATAGAATATGACCTTCAACTGTCAGTAGAAATTTCCTTTTAATTGAACACACGCGTTTAAAAAATTATTTCTGTTATGAGATAGAGAAATGAAAAACTTTATTTCTCTTTAAGAATCAGGAATCAAAACTCCAAGTACTCGCTGCCTTCAATTATTACTGACATGAAATTTAACCCCAAAATATTCTATCAATATCGAAGAACTGAGATATGTATCTGAGAAATAACTCACATTTTTTTCTTTAAAATTACTTCTGCGGTAACATAAGTAAAGAAATGGAACACAGCATAATGTGTCGTAGAGATTTAAATATCCATCTGCAAATAAAGGAAGAGCTTATTACTAAACTGACGTATAACCAGTTCCTCTGGTTTTCGAGTTCTACGAATAAGTATTGAGATAATCCATACCATCAGAAGGCATACATTTGGACAGCCGAATAATTGAATCCTTCCGCAATATGAAATTACCAGGGTTGTAGGGTCTAAAATAATACGCATTAATATAAATATTTAAATAATAAAATAAAGAGAATAAAGAGGACAATAGATTCACTTTGTTCTTTATTACTGTACATCGTTCTGTCGGTTCACAGTTGTAAATCATTTGATTTATCATAATAAGTCTCCCGTTATATAGAATTAGGTGTTAAGTTTAAAATTTCGAGAATATGGGTGAAGTTCGTCCGGCGTACATTTGTTAGAGCAAAATAATTTTTTCGGAGGATTAGTGAAAACGTCCAAAAACATAGGTTTGAAGATGCATTAAAAAGCTTCCAAATCACATCGCAAAAGATCAAGATTCTCCTTATAAACTCTTCTTTATGTCGGTACATTAAAATTTCGGGCATTCGTCTAGCTTCCTTGAGTGCAAAAGAAGTTCTCTGGAAGCTTAGTTGGAAACCTCAACATTCCCCTCGCTGGATATGAAATGCGTCTGCGGGGTTGGAGAGCGAGAATTCCACTGCAGCAGCAGCAGCTCGTGTAGAGGCGGCAGCGGAGGAGCGGAGTGGCGTGGCGGGGCGGAGTGAGGCGTGGCGTGGCGCGGCGAGGCGCGTGGGAGCCCAGAGGCGCGAGCATTCCAGCGCGAAGGCGCCGCGTAGCAGACGCCGCCCGAGCAGTCGGGGACGAGGGCGGCGGCGGCGACGCGGCAGGTGCCGAGGTAGAGCGAGAGGATGAGAGAGAATGTTTGAGAGGGAAGGAGTCAGGAAGACGAACAAGTGAGGAGAAAGGTTGACGCTGAGAGCGTGGATGGGTGTGTGTGCGGAGCTGCGAGTAAGGATGAGGGAAGCGGGTCGAGAAGCGGGTCGTGAAGCGGGTCGTGAAGCGAGCCGTGAAGCGGGTCGTGAAGCGGGTCGTGAAGCAGGTCGTGAAGCAGGTCGTGAAGCAGGTCGTGAAGCGGGTCGTGAAGCGGGCCGTGAAGCGGGTCGGAGAGAGACGAAGAGACGGAGACAGGGACTGTGAGAGAGACGGAGAGAGAAAGGGAGACGGACGAAGAAAGAGAGAGATGGAGGGCAGGACGTTTGTCGGGTTATGTCTAGTATATAACATAAAAATGGGCTGATAGAAAAAAAAATAGTATTTCGAATGAGGGCTTTCCTGTACTTGTGTACTTTGCACTACGCACCAGTCTGCGGCATAAAAAGCTGTCAATATAGTAATTCATCTTAACTCGATCTCACCTTCGCAAGAGGAGCGAAACACACGCTTTGCTGCACTGCTCACCTAAGACGACGAAGCCTTTCAAGCAATTCTCGCCACGCCTGCACCAATGGAGCTGCTAAAAATCCCGGGAGAAGCGCCGGGCGTTTTGACATGAGAAACACGCGCGGGCCGCACGCTGGCAGGTCGAGCGACACCGCGGGTGGATGGGTGGAGAGGCCGCGAGGCCTGCGTGAGCCGAGTGGGTGATGTGGGCGACGCGATGACGGGGCGCGCCACAAACGCACGGGGCTGATGGATGATACGAAAGATGTTCGGTTGCCGGGGTAGAGGTTAAAAAGGCGTCAGGTGATCGAGAAAAACGTGTATAGTGGGACGAAAGGTGGCGAGGACGAATAGAGAAGACGATGAGGCGAAGAGCAAGGGAGCGTCAAGGACGAAGTGCGTTGTGGTCGAAATGCGTCTGTCGTGGGATACCAAGGCATTAAGAACATAGATTGGAATACATTTTGAGCTGGAATGCGGCGGCAAACATTATGTCAACGGCGAAAAGTGACAAGTAAGATGAGCGGAAGTCAAAGGAAGGCCCAGATTTGTAGCTACTTCAAGCGATGTGGACTAAAAGAGATGTCGACTGACAGTTCTGAAAACAAGATGCGGCAAGGACTCGCGGGTTGAGGCCAGATGTGATAGAGACGAAAGGTGTCTGAGACGAAAGGTATCGGAGACGAAAGGTGTCGGAGACGAAAGGTATCGGAGACAAAAGGTGTCGGAGACAAAAGGTGTCGGAGACGAAGGTGTCAGAGACGAAAGGTGTCGGATAGGAATGGTGTCATACACGAATGGTGTCAGACACGAATGGAGTCGAACAGGAATGGGTCGGACACGAAAGGCATCGGAAACGAAAGGTGTCAGTGACGAAAGGTGTCAGAGACGAAATGTGTCGGATACGAAAGGTATCGGAGAAAAAATGCGTGGGAAACGAAAAGTGACAGAGATGAAAATTGACGGTACCGAAGCCAAGAAGTCTCGAGGACGGCAGATGACGCAAACTCACGTCGGGAGCTCAAGAGCCTATGTCGATGGCGCAGCATGACCAATAGAGACGCGAATTAACGCATTTCCGAGCCAGCGGCGGGGCGGATGACAACGGCAGCAGCGGCGCGCCGCGCGTCAAGGTGCGTCAGGCGGCGGCTGAGGCGCAGGCGACAGTAGTGTTCGGGCGCCGTGTCGGGGTGCGGTGACGGAGGGGGACGATGCGGTGAGGTGCACCGCATGGCGCGGTTCATCTCCGCGCTGTTCGTGACATTATTGCGGTGGTAATGCACCAGAACGGAGGGACGCGTTGTGGGCGGGGGACGAAAAGTGACGGAGGCGAAAATGTGTCTCGGGACGAAAGACGTCGGAGTCGTAAACGGTATCAAAAACCAAAAGTGCCGGAGGTGAAAACGCCAGAGACAAAAAGGGTAAAAACGCATCGAAAACGTCGATATTACCTATTGTGAAAAGTCATAGGAGAAAGAAAAGTTATGGAGATGAAAAGGGTATCGGAGTCACCCTTAGAGATAACAATAGGTATCGGCGTCGAGAGGTGTCGAGAACGACGTGATGCGCGACAAAAGGACTACATGAACATTGGGACGAGAATTACCACCACTCAGATTAAGCAGAGGGGGGGGATGATGAAAATGGCAAGGGAAGGACGAGCACCGCCGCGCGACAAGGCGGCGGCTGAGTCGCCGTCGTCAGCGGAGTGCGGCGCGGTGCGGTGGACAGCATGACGCGGGGCGCCACCTGCCCGATCCATCTCTGCACAGCTCGTTACATTGTTAGAATGGTACAATATCAGCACGGAGGGCCACGTCCCTGATGCTAGACGGAAAGTGATGCAGATAAAATGCGTCAGGAGGAATTGAGTCAGACGCGAAAGGTGTCGGGCAAGAAACGTATCGGAGCTGAAAGATGTTAGAGACGAAAAATGGTGGTGGCGAAATATGTCGGAGACAAAACGTGTCGAAACAAAAATGTTGGAGACGAAAAAGTGGTTGGTCGAAATGCATCAGAACAGAGAGGCTCAGCGCGAGCAGCTGACTGGGAGGAAATGTGTTGGGACGAAAAGTGTCAGGAACAAAAATGTCTAAGATAAAATGTTGGAGGCAAAAGGCGAAGGAATTGTCGGGGATGAAAAGTACTGGAAACACAAGGTACCGGAGACGGAAGGGGTCGAGGACGATACGTGGCACAAACTTGCAACATTCAGCTCAAGAGCCGGCGACGATGGCGCTGTACGAGCAATTGGGACGCGAATTACCGCATTTCCCAGCCAGCAGCGGGACGCGGGTCGACAATGGCAGCGGCGGCGGCGGTTTTTGGTGGCGCGGCAGGCCGCGCGACAAGGTGCGTCAGGCGGCGGCTGAGGCGCAGCGGCGTGGGCGGGTGCGGGGGCGGGCGCGGGCGGGGCGGGCGCGGGCGGGGCGGGCGGGGCGGGGCGGTGCACCCATGGCGCGGGCCGGCCACCTGCCCGGTCCATCTCCGCCGCTGCTCTTGACATTATTACTGGTGGTACTGCATCAGCACGGTAGGGCACGGGGCGCGGGCGGCGCGGCGACGCGGTCAGGCCGGGGCGCGGGGCGTGGGAGGGGGGGCAGAAGCGGCCATGCGTATCCCGTGATCAGCGGGAGGTTACGCGGCGGCGGCGGCGCGGCGGCGGCGGCGCGGCGGCGGCGCGCGGCGGCGGCGCGGCACGCCGGGTGGCGGTGGCGGTGGCGGCGGTGGCGGCGGAGGAGCCTGGCCCGGGCGCGCGCCACCCGGGAAAGCTGCTCCGGCCGGGACGCCTCGAGCAGGCGCGGGAGCCTCAACACGGCTGCTGGCGGTTCAGGAAGTTACGATATGTGATTCGGTTCCCTTCACTCGCTGAATTCACTCTTTCTTTTATAAGGAAGTAAACGTCTATTTGGTCCAAGTTTTAAAAGATCGACACAATAGCTAGAATTGGTGTGAAAATAGTGAAATTAGAATAAAAGCTACGCATTTAAACACCATTTCAAACCTTTCAAACCTAGAGAAATGCGTTCAATAAATTATTAAACTATATTGAGATATTTACTCGTTGTTTTGTATTGACATATTTACTATTTAATGAAAAGTAAAATCTAAAGGGAGGAGCGGGAGCCTCAACACGGCTGCTGGCGGTTCAGGAAGTTACGACATGTGATTCGGTTCCATTCACTCGTTGAATCTTTCTTTTATAAGAAAGTAAACTTCGATTTGGTCCAAGTTTTAAAAGACCGACGTAATCATGGAAGAATATCGGTTGAATTGGTGTCAAAATAGTAAAATTACAATAAAAGCTACGCATTGAAACACCATTTCAAGCCTTTCGTAGAGAAATGCGTTCAATAAATTATTAAACTATATTGAGATATTTACTAGTTATTTTGTATTGACATTACTCCCTAACAAAAAGTAAAACCTAATGTAAGACAATTATTTCGATGATAACAGAAGACATTGTATTATGAGAATTTCAAAAATGTTTAAGGGAAGAAAAGAATTACATTCGACATAAAGTGAAAGAGAATATGTTCTCGGTTTAGTTAATAGCTTTAAAACGGCTAGAGCTTCACGCTGCACTCTGAACAACTGTGCTCCCGCTGACTGTTCTACGAATCCTTTGTGTCTTCTCTTTCTGCATCTATTGCCTGGCTCTCAATGGACGTTGAGCGACACATGTACCCAATAAGTGACACATTCTAAAAACATTGATCATTCGCAAAAACGGACTCATGGAATTATATTCGCCTTCAAAACCTGCGCTGCAGTAGGCACATTAACGGTTACAAATTAAGTTTTAAGTCAAAATTACACTGATTTTGTATAGGATTGGTACATTATGCAACTTTTGCTGTTATTGATTTTGGTGGTGGCTTATTGAGGTTGCTGCCCTAGACTGCGTTCCACCCAAGATGCCACCCTACGGCAGCCGCTAGCACATCCGGTTTCCCCTTCCATCCGGCCGGTGCCGCCCTGTAACCGTCGCGGCGCATCTCGGAGTAAGCGGTTTCATCGACGAACTGTATTGGAAGCTTTTCCATTTCAGGAAGGGCGTCTTCCCGAGAAAAAAAATGGAGCTGGGGATTTTGAGGTACAGTCTTCGGGGCACGAGCGCGTGATTAGTTGAAGTTTCCTTGGAGAAAAGAAGGGAGGAAGAACACACAATGAAGAAAAGAAGGAAAGAAAAAGGAAATACTGGATGTGTCTCGCCGTGTACAGAGAGATTATTGCTAAGGAAAAATTGACTACCCCAAAACTTGAAGATCTTTCAGAAAGACAGAGTGTCTTTAAATGCACAACAGAGACATATTTTTATTATGTCTACATTTTTATAATTTATACTAAAGTACATTTCAGCGATATGTTAAAAAACATTCAATACTAAAATGGAGAGTAAAAAAAACGAGTCACGGACTGCGCGCGATCTTTCCTTCCTCTTCCTTTTCTAAAGCTCATCCCTCACGTACACACATTAATACGCACTCCACTACCACACTTGACGGAAGATCAGTCGGGAGCTTAGAAGCTGAGGCGGTGCCCAGCTGGTGGGAGATACCTGGTTGAGAAAATCCCTCAAGCCGGCAGGAAGGCCAGCACCGGATCTTGCCATCCCGAGATAAAAACATGCTACTACTTAGGGGACTAGTGATCTGACGCGCACGGATCCTAAACTAACACTAACAAACTACAACTTAACAAACTAACAAACTAACAAATAAGCAAACTAACAACTAACAATACAAACTAACAAACTACAAAATAACAAACTTAAAAACAAACATAACAAACTAACAACTAACACTAACTAAATAAACTAACTAAAAAAATAAAATAAATTAATAAATAAATAAATAAATAAATAAATAAATAAATAAATAAATAAATAAATAAATAAATAAATACGGTTGGTAATCTTTTTGTTTTACATTTGATTTAGTCTGGTTTATTTACTTCTGATATTCACTAGGTATGTTACCATTACTTTTAATGACAAGTCATGGAATTAATAAGTTAGACTGCATGTTAAGTTGTCTCTAAATAAAAATTGTTTGAAGTTAATAATGGCGTAGATGAGATGAAAATGGAACACTCAGTAACGTTGGAAAGTAAGTCACACCGTAACCTCACAATAAATAACCTTAAAGCTCTTATTTAAAAAAATCACGAATCCTAAACAATTTATCTTTAATTATATAAAAAATAAGAAGGTTACGAAAGTTTCGTACACATATTAGTATTTTCTAGCATTCTTTTCGTATCTTTGAGCTTTCTTGTAAAGTTCATGAGAAAATTTCCCCTTACATGTGATTATTTTCAGCTCACCACCAAATGAAAAAAAATATAATGACCTACATACACACAATTCTGAAGATAAACGACGTAGGTATTAAATACAATGGGAAACTGTACTGCAGTTGTTTGAATTAAAAAACACACAGAGGTTCATTTTGCCGAATACAAAAGAAAATTCTGTTTATTTATTGGAGTACGAAAGCGCCCAGAACTGTACACATTTAACACTGAAAAAATGAAAGTACACCTTTTGAATGGAGAAAATATACAGTGCTGGAGTGGTATTTAACAACGGAATATCTGCGAAAAATCACAAGAAGAGAAAATTGAAGCAAGAGCGATAGCATAACTCAAAGGACTCCGAATGTACCACTGCATTGTACGTAACGGCAACAATGATCACTAGGTATGATAATTAAGGGACATTTGAACAGTAATCCAACACATGTGAGCATTATTGCACACGACACATACCATAAAAAGGATCATTCAATTCGACGCAGTCACAAACTACCAATGATCCGACAGTTCCACCAATTGAAATTGTCACTAAATGTCATCTATAAGTTAACAAATGACACTAGCGCCAGTGCCACGTACCGATAAGTCCGAAGTAATTGCTAGCTGAATCCGTCACACAATTGCACATCGAACCCCAATTTCCAGTAGCTCTACAATTCTATATCAAAGGGAATAACTCCTCGTGTCAACTTTGGAAGGGACAAGAGGTAAATGGCGAAGTAGATGTATTACAGAATAAGACGGATGTTTGAGATCGAATTGTAGAAGAATGATAGCAAAAATAGATGAATGAACACAGAAATGAGTAGGGAAAACATATTAGCAGGAAAGAGATAGAGCTAAATAGAGAGAGAGAGAGAGAGAGAGAGAGAGAGAGAGAGAGAGAGAGAGAAGAAAAGAGGAAGAAGAGATAGTGAGAAGTATAGAGAGAGATATAAAGAGAGAAGAAAAGGGGGATAAGAGATAGTGGGAAGCAGAGACAGAGAGATAAAAAGAGAGAAAAAGACGGAGGTGTGAAAGTGGGAAGTAGAGAGACAGAGAGGGAGAAAAAGAGAGAAAGCGATAGGTTTAGAGAGAGTAATGCTTGATTCAAAATTAAACTGAGAGGATTGCATTAGAAACATCTGGAATAAATCATGAGCAATAGTTGAGAAAATACATAATTGCTTTAGATTTGTCAGCATTAAATACCTAAATTGGTAACTTAATTTCTAAGGCAATATTACGACATGCATTAACATATTCCAGTCCTATTTGCTACAATATAGCATATCCTACCTAGAAAATATTCAAAATATGAGCCCAAGAAAAATCAACCCCTTCTAAAAGAACTCCGATTTACTAGTTGGTTGAGCAGAGCTAGATATCCTCTTGTTGAAAGTACCATACATGAAGAATAATTCAAAAACCTTCACTCTTTTCAGACAACAAATACGTTTTCCTCCCCTAGTTCATTTTGTCTTCCCCAATCATGCCACACTCTGGCTCCATCCGTCATCATGAACCCATGTTTGCTCTCATCTGTTCACATTTGCCTCCATCCGTTTTCATCTTACTTGTCGACCGCCCGTCCTACCATTACGTTCTTTTTCAGTAGAGACTTTCCCCTTTACCACCATTTATTATCCCTCGTCATATTCTGAACCAGTACGTATTCACTTTTTCAATTAGGATCCCCCAAGTGTCATGCACCGAAATACAAATAGACTCCAACGACTGACTTCGGGGGGCAGGAGTTTTGAAAAAGCTCTCCAATGGCCACTGCTACCAATCATCTCCCCTTCCTGTATGCGGTGTGTCCACCCCAAAGTCAACGGCTAATACGGTCACTGTCATACTCCTGAGTCCGTTCGTGTCATCTCTCTTTGTTCCTTTCCCTGTGATATCGCTCCCCGCCCCCGGCGCTCACTCCCCGAACTTCCAATGGGTCTCCGCCATTTCACTTTTTTTCCTTTATCTCTTCTTCAATGTCTCAATCTTCCATGACAACTCATTTCTGAATTTTGTTTTCTCACAACACTAATATCATATTTCAAAAACAATATTCACATTCATGTACATATTTCTTTGTCATAAACACATCTGATCTCTTAAAATTGAAATACTTTGGTTTGTAAAAGCAGACTTGAGTTTTCTGGCAGAAAAAAATATTTAACTCTTTTTGATGCGCCGTTCTAAGTTCTTCCAAACAGGATTTCGACATTTGCTCAAACAGTTATAATTAGGACAGCGGCCTTTTTTCTTTTGTCTCTGCAACCAGTGTTTAAAGAGTAATACTGTTCTTAGATATGAAGACCACTTGACTTTTTTCATAAGATTTTCAAACATAATTTAAAAACAAGGGATAACTTTATTTTATATTTAATGACCAAGGATCCGCCAACAATACTGACAAAGAAATAAAAGAGTGATTAATAAAAAAAATCTTTAAATTTCAAACGACTACTCATTTTGTTCGCAGTCTCCTTAACCGCTCCCTCGTATCGCTGTCATTTTGGCCATCCCTGATCCAGTCACCTCCTGATACCTCTGCACCAAGCATCAGCTTACGTTCCACCCTGTGCCATTCCTCCGCTCCTCCAGCCGTACAGCCGCTGCCCCGCTCCGCCCGAGCCGTCACCACGCGTCACCGCCGCGCACGAGCCCGTCGACAGCCACGTCGCCCCGATATTCCGCGCGCCGCAGAAATGACCAGTGGGCGGATAGACGCGGCCCGATACTCGCAGAGCCGGCGCGACCGCCACCCTTGCCGTCCCCGCCGCCCCCGCCGCCTCGCTGCCTTTCCTGCCTGCATCTCTGACACCGGGAGGGGTGGCTCTGGGTATCAACTGATGTCACTGCCGTGCCTCTGACAGGGAGGCTCTAGGATTCCACTTTCGACGGTGGCAGGAATTTCGGCACTAGCTTGGCAGCTAGGTCGAATTCACTGGCAGTCTGGAGGAGAGTACTACCTCTGATCGGTAGTTTTCCGTGGTTTCTCCGATCAATACCAGGCGAATGCTGGAACAGTGTCGTCACAAACGGGCCACGGAACGCGCGCGATTTTTGCTTCCTCTTCGTTGTCCTGTCCTCATCTCTTACTTACAGACACTTACATGCACTGCACTACCACACATGCAGGGAAATCAGCCGATGGCTTAGAGCTTGTCTTTGCTAAGTTGATGCCCCAATAGTTGGAGATACCTAGTTGGGAAAACTCCCGCTAGATGGCGAAGTTAGACGCCGAATCTCACCATCCAGCGGGGGACGATCACCACTACCTACAGAAGAAAATACTTGCAGTACACTTACAAGACAAATAGCAGAAGCTGACCTTAGGAGTTAACGCGAATAGAATCATCAATCAATCAACACATTCCTGAACTCCACATCTTTGACATAGTTGTTCCTATCACTCCCGTGTGTAACGTAGCGGGTTACCGTTGCCAGTATCTTCTTCTAGAAAAGGGGTATTATGATAAAATATTCTAAAAAACCTTGCAAGATTCTTTGCAAGGTCGTGTTGGCCGATTCGAAAGATTCTCAGATAAACGGGATTGTGGAAGTAAGCAGGTGAATACACGGCATGCTACATGAATTGGCAGTTATCGTTTCGAAGTTATCAAGAAGTTGTAAGTCGAATTAAAGAACACAGATTTGAAAAAACGACCGTCCGTCCGTGTTCGGCGACCTCCATATTCCACATTCTTCGCGTCAGACATTCTCCGCGTGCGACATCGCCTCCAACTTCCTTCACATCCGACATCTTCCGATATTCTCGTCTGATATTCTCGTACGATATTCTCGTCCGATATTCGCGTCCGATATTCTCGACCTACGAACCCCCGTTCCCACATCCCTATCCGCCAAAACGCCAACCCCAAACCGCACCCTACCCAACATCCACGTGTCCATAGTTCTCATTGCTAACCTCGTCTCCACCATCCAAATCACGATTTCTCCACCGGTGTCGCTTTGCCCCCGACCCCTTCCAACCATTCGATCAATGGTCACCTCAGTTACAGTCTACCACCGCCGCCGATACAAGAGACTGTCGTCACTTCTACAACTCACTTGCTCACTTGCAGCACACACCACCCTATCTCATTTTACTCACTCCACTCTCTGCCGTGTTCATTTTTTCATTTTCCATTTTACATCCAATCTATTAATAACTTCCTCTCCTCTCCTATCTCTCCATTTTTAACTACGCTCCCACACAATTTCGTGCCCCTACAGTGCCCCACCTCATCTCTCTCAATGCTACCCATCTTCCACTTTGATCATTTCTACCCCCGAATTCGTATCACTCAGTGATTCTGCTTCACTCTCGCTGCTTCCATTCCTCCTACTATTGGCTTACTTGCCGTCGTCATCACGGCAACCTACTCCTCCGCCGCGATGTCCTTTCCGTCGTGTCGGCAGCGGTGGACAGAGAGACACGGATTTTACGGCGCCACTTCGCTTAACGTGCCTCTTCTTCCTGAACGCTGAACTTGACTCGCAACTGGTGACCGTGAAAGGCCAGTGCAGATCTCTCTCCCCCGCTGACAGATCTTTCCACTCGACTCGCATCGTCTCCATGGATCCAGAACTCGAATGCAGATCTCGACATTTGCTTCAATCCTTTTTACAGGGTACTTACTGAATCAAAATAAATTCTGACCTATCAAAAATTCTGACCTGTCCAAAACAAACTCCGATATTATAATACATTATAAAGAATTGTAAAACAGAATTTCTATTATTTGATAGTATATTTAATTTTATTTCATTTCAAACATTCCTTTATTACTGATAGTTTCCAACCGATATCCTCTAGAGGACTGTAAAGTGGGTTTAGTGATGAATTGAATTGAATTAATGCCTCATTTTACGTGGCGAGACTCAGGCCCTGAGGCCTGCTCTTCAGTCTGACCACGTAAATTTTGCTATGATCCTTTCACCAACTAGCAGAGAAAGGAGGTATTTCTTGGGCAACGAAACAGGCAATTTGAATTTAGCTCAGAGGCGTCATTTAGGCTCGAAGATCTTCTACATGCAAGTAAATCTAACATGGGACAGACAGCTTTACTTTCCCTCCGAAGGAAGGCGTGCGAAGGATTATTTCGCCCTTGATAATCCACGGCGTCGATCGGGTTTGAACTCGCCAACGTGAGTATAACAGTCCGATACGCTAACCGTTACACTATCGCCGCGCGCATGATAACTGGAGGAGCCACTGTGCAATTTGCGATTACTGGGACTGGTTTCCACGATCCATGGAGAAATCCAGTATACAAGAAGTTTCTCTGACATTTGTTATAGGTAATTGGGTACTGTGACCTCTTCGTAATAAATCATTATTTTTAATTTATTTTACTAAGCGAATATAGATTTAGTTGAATCAGACAGTGCCTTTACAATTCATCTTCTTGAGCTTTTGCGGTACATACCAACTTGCACATCCTTAGCATGTGTCGCACGCAGGAATGTCTAATTCCTGTCCGGTAGAGGTGGCCCAGGGTATCAACTGATGACACAGCAGTGCCTCTAATCGAGAGGCCCTATCTTGGAGTTCCGACGGTGGCAGGATTTTCGAAACAAGTTTGTCAGCTAGGTCAAATTCAATCGGTGTCTGGAGGAGAATTCTAGAGGCCGACTGCCCTGATCGGTAGTTTTCCGTGGTTTCTCCAACCAACACGAGACGAATGCTGGAGTATTTGCGCAGGCCGCGGACCGCGAACCATGCCGAGAGAGCGGTTTGGAGCTTACAGCTTGTCCCAGCTAGACAGGTTTCCGCTGAAGGGAGATACTTGGTTGGGGAAAAATGCCGATAGCCGACGGTAGGTCGGGGATCTCGCTAACCAGCGGAGGAAGATCATTACCCCTTGCGTAAAAAAGCACTACACTTTCGGGACTAAGGATCTTAGCAGTTGGCGCGTCCGTAATCATTAACAAATAATCAATTTAATATCTGTGCCCCCTTAGATCTCGAGTTCCAATGCGTGCGATTGTGAAGGCGCACCAGGCACCGACTTCCTGTGCAAACGTGATATATGAGCATACGTATATACTTACTATTGTATGTATCGTATGCGGTAGCAAAAATTGTTCTCACTTGGCTCACGAGAACACCTTCGTAATTGTACAATTACAAATGTAACTAGGTGGCAAAAAGTTTAGTGATTTACTCTTTGCTTGAACCATCGAGATTACCATAAAATATGGAGAAGTTGGACAAAATTGTTTACTGTATCTACAAATTAAGGTACACTTCTAGTTCTAATGAAAAATTGTTTAGAGATGCAATCTATTTGAATTATTTTTCAATGGAATCTGCTGAATTGGTATTATTAAACTTTTGAAATACTTTTTAGCCAACATCCGAAGAAAACGAAAAAAAATTGCTGAAATGAATCAATACTTTAATGTGAAATTTGGTATGCGAGCATTTGTTTCCACTGCCTGTAGAAAGTTGTTTGTGAATAAAATAAAATAACACGTATTAAACCATCAGAATGTTTTGTTAATACATTTCATATATTAAAATATTTACTACCTTATTTATTTAATTAATCAACACTCGGTATCTTTATTATTATATTTTTCATAATAATTTTACTTCATTAATTCCGACAATAAAAAATATTACTGATTGAACGTAGATGTTTCACCTGCTATGTCCTCTCCAGAAGACCTTTAATAACTGAATGTCTACGTCTTCCAAAACCTAAAGAGTGCATTGAAAATTCCCCAATAATAGTAATCAAAGAACCGAAAGTAATTTTCTCTCCAAAAAATAACACACTTCATGACTGAAAAGTTTAAATCAATGGAACAAAATACGTTATAATAATGGAAAAGACATGCATGGGAAATCTCAATATGACGTGAATGAGATGAAATAAAAATTACGTCATTTCTCAAATACTATGTGTGTATTTATAGGGAATGTAATTAAACACTCAACAATAAGCAATTTCATGGAATCTTTATAAATCAAGTAAATTCAGCTGAACAGTTTCATATGCATCACTTTCGCAGTAAAATAAAAATAACTCACATTTCCTTGAAATGAACTTCGAGTTTCCAAAAGAAGGGAAAAAATTAGAAGTTAACCGAAAATCAACCCATTCAATCTTAACAAACTTTCCGGCTAAGATCAAAGTTCGTAAGTATCCCTAGTGACCATTTCCCTCCGGTCACTAGTTCCTGGGAAGCAGAACGCTCCCAATCGGCAGAGTGTGTTCGAGGGTGAAACGCGGTTTACGCGCTTCGAGTGATCTCCGCTCTTCGGTTCCCCGAATTTTACGCCGCACCAGGTGCGACTCCTCGTCGTAATTGGTCGGAGAAGTCGGCGACGCCCCGGGTTGCTTCCGAGACGTACATTTTAAAGGAAAACCCTCGTTCCAATCAGCGGTATCGCAATGTTTTCGACGCGAAACGTCTTTAAAATCAGTCAGCAGAAGCGAGGTGAGGTAAAACAGCTACGAAACGTTTACGTGAAAATATTGCTTATATTTCTGCAACCGTGCAACTCGCAACTTAATGTTAGGTGTAACGAAAACCTGTTAATATGGCCAATGTTATTCAAACTGTGCAATTTTCAATGTTTTGTTGCATGTAATGAAAATGTACTAATGCTGCTTTTATTTTGGCAACCGCACAACTTGCTACATCAAATTACATGTTACGAAAACATGAATATTGCAATGATGTGTTTGCGATCATGAATCCTACAACTTTATGTTACACGTAATAAAATAGAACTAATATGTCTTTAACTTGCAATCGGGCGAAGGAATTATTATTGAAGTTTACCAGTCCGAGTGTGCTGATAATACCGATGTTGGGTAACGCATGGCGCAATCGTCCGCAGATTTCACAAAGGCATAGTTCGGCCCTTCGTCGATCCGAAACGGTGTGCACGTTTGAGTTACAACGATAGTACGATTCGACTGCAAGACACCCAAGGCAGTTGTAAGCAATGCATGCTAGATTTATAATTCGTTAACGTTCGTGAGTTATGCCGATTTAACATACATTACATTTCTTGATGGCCATGCACCTTCGCAACATTCCAATGATATTTCATTTCAATTCAATTCAGTTATGTCTCATTTTACGCGAGACAGACTACCAAGCCAGCTCTTTTGTCAGACAGTGGCCTTAACAGCTTGTTTGGAAAAAAGGAAGCAGTAACTCCTTGCAAAAAAAAAGGAATAATACATACACATATTAGCTCATTCACAATTTACTCCAGCATTTTACAAATTTGGGTTTTCAGTGTTTTCACAGACACTGATTGTGATTTCCGAGAATTCGAATGCGATAGGTTTACGCACGGTAGCAGAGAGCGCCGGTGTTCTTGGAAACAACTGACGTCACAAAGCCTCATTCCACATGATTCCGTGGACGGTCGGCGATCAAACTGCCCCATATTGGTCTTTTACGGGGTGATATACACTGTTATTCGCGTAGCGTCGCCAGTAACAATTCTGGAAGGTGTGTTTCTATATGGTACAATTGTTAAATGTTGACTACTTGTACTCCATCTCACAAAATATATTTGACTATTAAATTAACAATTCCCGTTTAATATTTCGTAATAACTTCTTTTAGGTCTTCAGTTAGGAAATCACTGAGGCTAAGTCAATTGTAGTTCCAATTTTTTTTTCGAGCTTTGCGGCAATATTTTTATTCTCGTAATACGCTTCATATTTCTTAACTTCAAATATAATAACAATGACACCATATATCAATATTTACGCTCCTCCATTTCCATATAAATAGCCTTAACTGCGACGTTTACTATCAGCACCAGCTCTTTCTACTTGCGAACATTTTACTAGAGAAACCAAATTCTTCTGGCATTTACACACGGTTTGATGTGAACGTGATATATTCTCGCTATATTTTAGATTTAAATAACTTAGATTTAAACTCTATTATTTTGTGAGGTTATAAAGGCTTTCGTAAATTTAGTAAACATATCAAAAAGTGAGCGCTGGTAAATTAATTGAATGAGGTCGTTTGGATAGGAATCATCTCAATTGATGTATTTCAAACGTTCGGAATGTCCAAACAACCCAGCCTAGTTTCTCGTGTACTTGGGCTGGAAAATCTCACAGTCGGGCCAACGCATATTCACGCATCGACGACGTTTGTCGTCCTACTGCATTCACTTAGACCGTTGCATTTCCCCGCAAATCAGCATAAACGCAAAGTGTGGACGCGTCTTCCAGTCAGTGCCCCGAACGCAATGCAGTTGCAGCCTCTGAGCCACGCTTACCGTCACACTCAGCGCTGCACGCAGAGTAATCATACTGTCCATGGCCCTGTTCCAGAAGCCAATACCACTTTTTGAAACACTGGTTTTGACATCGTTATCATTCCTGCTATCCTTCAACGTCATCATCACCTTCATTTCAGCAAACGAAATAACGCGACCATTATCGTCACGCTCATTGTCACTGATTGCTAGTCATCGTCAACCATCAAAATCATCATTAATCTTCGTCACAATAACTGTTATTCAACGTCACTCACAGATATTGACAACTATTTTCGTATTCAGCGTCAACCAATTCCGGCAAACATCGCCAACTATCGCATGACATCAACAATCATTGTAACAGCCGTTGTCAACCATTGTCACAATCATTACATAGCCTGAGACATCATCAATCTCCGCTGCAGGCATCAACAAAATCCCTTGTCATCTGGATGGCCGATGTAGTAAAGGCAGTAGTGCCTCAGCGATCTGGGACTGAAGGATCGCGGGTTGGAGTCTCGCTTTGGGCGTGGTTGTATTGGTGCTCGTCCTTTCACCCGTCACCATCGCCATATCACACCATACTGTTACCCTATCGATAATCTTTTGTGGTCCTTAATGACCTAGCTGTTAATGCGACCTTAAAAAATATTCGACAAACCTAGCGAACTTGATTCTCGCGTTCATCACGACAGCCTCATCGTCAATCTTCAGCCCAGCCAACATCGATATTGAATATCCATCAGTCATTATCATCACCGTGAACTCGGGTCACGGGCTTGCGTATCACTTCCTTCCGTCGTAATCTCTTCCACCATTCCGGCCATTGCCGCCTTAGGCACGTGGAAGCCAGGGCGCTGGCGAGCGAGGGGGCGCGGGCCGGACAGGCTGCGGCGCGGGTGGCGGAGCGGCGCAGTGGACGCAAATACGGGGCCTAAGCCAACAGAGGCCACCGCACCTGCAGTGTTGACCGGGCAGCGGATCAAACGGAGGCGGAGGGACGCAAACAGCCACTCTTGCTGCCCTCTGCGAACGTGTGGCGCTCAGATATTAAATAGGGCAGAAACTAATAGCGCTGTTTAAACATTTATTTATCAGAGAGTGTTTGTGTTACTGTTATGAGAGGGAAAAATAATAGAATTAATGTTTGACCTGTGAAAACTTATATTTTATATACTACTAGTGGACCCAGCAATGCTTCACTATTGCAGTGTATTAAATTGCACACTATTGGTAACGTGATTGTTAATCATGTTTTACGACACACTGTGGAAAACGACTAATAGATGGAAGACTTTCACGTAAGAATAGGTGTGTTCTTAGTCCTGGTTTGAACATGGTTGCCACGTATTATATTGTTAAAACGTTTCCCCTATATTTGGGCATGAGATCGCTATGACACTATCTTAGAGAGATTTACTTTGCTGAGATTCAAATAATAATTCCGGCCAATATTTCGCAATCGTAGGGGCAGAATACTTGCCCTTAATCTTTGACTGTGCGGAGGATTGTTCAGGGGCACGTGAGTTTCGTAAACGAATAAACGATAATTCACAACGTCACCACAAGCCCGTTTTAATTCCACCCACTCTTTATACGCACCCATTATTAATATGAACACTGTGAACATTTCAACGAAATCGGTCGAGTTTTTACGTCTATGTGCGACACACACATACGCACATCTATGTACAGAAGAGATGTAATACACTGAAGATAGATGAAGGTTTTTAACAAAATTTATAAGAGAACATGAACACAAACCCCTAAGTATGCTAATGCCGAGTGAGGATTTACTCCTTAGTCATGCATTTTACGGAACTGAAGTATACTAATTATCCAAAAAATCCGTTGGTTCTCTAGCAAAGTGAATGATGAGCAACCAGATAGAGATAGGTGAGGAAATAGAAGGAGGTCATGTGAGGTACGAATAGTTATCTCAAGCAGTACTGTAAACAATGCGATATTTTGAATTGTCCATTAAACGTTTGGAGATTAATATAATTTTTATTTAAGAGTCTGTAAACATATGTGGACATGTTTTCTAATATTTCTAAGCATATAATTAACAATTGGGAATATCTAAATATGAACAATAAAGAAACATACAATAATGGTATAAGACAAGAAATACCATTTTGCCTTTACCGGGACCCGCAACCTGCTACAGAATTCGAATGAAGATGGACACAGTGCAGCAGAAATAGCTTTTTGTAGTATTCAACTCTATAACAAAACTGTGCATTATAATTTATTTTGTAATGACGGTAATGTCATAATATCACACCATTTCCTTCTAGCAGTAAATTTAATTTGAATAAGTTTTTAATATTCTTGTCTACGAGAAGAAGTATCCAGAAAAGATAATTCTTCAGAAATAAAATTGATGATCGAAGCAAGTTTCATTTTGTAAATCTTGAGGCTGAAAACCGAGTTTAACGACGTTGGTAGAAGCATTTGAAAGTTTGCACAATGGGAAAGTATAGAGTTCGGCACATATCATTCGTATGGCTTTTGAATAAGCTTCAGTTTGAAAGTGAAGATTTCATGATGTTTATTTATTCTATCCAATTCTTTTTTTTTTAATCTCAAAGGGATTGATGTAAAGCGAATCTCTGAGAATAAAATAGATAAAAACCTAAAACATACAATTTGCAAAATGGCTTACTCGACCAGATTAAGTAAATTTCGTCTCCATTTCTGTACTAATAACACGCATTGATGTAATATTAAAAGCAAGTTCCATTAACTGGCTTTTGTAGTAATCCAATTGCCACAGGCTTATTCCATAAGCTGCAAAAACTAAAATGCCAGACCTTAATGAACTCAAAATTATAGCTTTTTCTATTAAAATTCAGGTCAAACATTTTGCTTCCAAAAAGATAATTAAATTTTATCTATATTACTCAAACGCAGAAACAATTGCATTTTTTAGAATATAATATGGAAATATGGATGCAGCCTCCAGGCTACATCCTGGCTATCTACAAAATCAAATTCCGTAATGAGATCTCAAATACATGCATATTCACTAACATCAACAAAAAGAGTAAAAAATATGAACAATCTCTAAAGGAAGGTAGGATTTATTGTAGGAATTGCATTTTAAGCCTATACTAAAATGTAACTTGTTTCTTCGTGGGTTACTAAAATAGGATTTATAGAAGAGAAAACAATTTAAAATTTCCCAATAAGTGGATAGTTAGTGGAAATTCATTTCATTCAGATATTGGTATTTATTTATATTTTAAGTTATATTTACTAACTGCGAACTATTAAGCATTTAAAAATACGGATAGAAAATTAATAAACCAACAAAATGAACGTTTGGCTCTAAATGATAGACCCATATAACTGACCAGAATTGTTTATGTATTATTAAAAATATTAACATAGTTACATATAAAGCATTAGTTGATTTTTTTTCATTTATTTACCACATAAATAGGTTTAATTTTGAAATGTAATATTAAAATAATATTCAATTACGTAACATAAAAATATATTAATACACTTTTTTTAATTTTGACAATAGACAAAAGCAAATAAGCATCTTGTCTTACTTGCCACTAAGTATTACGATATCGTCGCTCTTCGCTTCATGCTCTATCATTCCACAACACAAAACACACTTAAATTAACATGCACAACACTTACATAACACATGCCGGGAGACCTGTCGGGAGCCTAGAGCTTGTCCCGGCTGCGGCGGTGCCACGTTGGTGGGAGATAACTGGTTGGGGAAAATTCCGTTAGCCATGGTAGCTCGGCACCGGATCCCGACATCCCGAGGAAGAACATGCACTACACTTACTTTACTAATGACCATAGTAGTTGATGCGGCCGGAATTACAATCAATCAAACATATTATAGTAATAAATATGTGATTTTTTCTAAATAGTAACTGGTATTACTATTTAGTAATGTATAGTAACTAAATAGTAAATTGTTACATAGAGGTTTTCTTGGATTAATGGAATGTCTTGTTGCAACATATTGTGTGAAATCCCTTGAAATCTGTGAAAACGTTGAATAAATTTAAATAAAGGCGAGTAGCTAATAATACGCCTCTCTAAAACAATTCCTCCACTCATTTCATTTTAAAAATTACTTATTTTATTTCAGTAGTATTGCAAGATCAAAGATAAAATAATTCACTTACGTGAAAACAGCGTTATGTAATCAATACTTCCACGGCCGCCACAAAAGCGAAAAGTAACATCGTACAGATTCAAAACCACAGATTCATTACTTTTACAGTCACCTCCAACTCTGCACAGTTACCTGTCAAGTTTTACTGTCACCTGCCAACACATTCTCAACCGCACGAGTGTCTCGACTCACTATTTTATTGATTGCACTGTAGATTCCACAGACGTGCAGTAGTCTAGCAATCACAAAAATCAAGAAATATTACTAAAATTCTATGATGTTTTTAATTATTTAATAATTATTTTAAGCGCAAAAATGTTTACAGCTAAATAAATTAATACCTTCTAATTCTGAGTATATTTTTGTAATGAAATAATGTTGGCTCTACACGTGTGTCAACAAATTTGGACAAAATTTAAAAATGGGGTGAAGCTCGCCAGATCTATGATATGGATTGCGTAATTGGCCTCTTCCTGTCTTTCATGGTTCAGGCCATTACTCTGGTATGATGATTCAGATGATTCTCTCGCTCTGTACATAGGAGTAAGAGAAACCCAATTTTTGGTTATCGAGGACCTACGACTTCACGTTTTTCTGTTGAAAATACCGACACTTTTTCGTGCACAATTACAATTATTTTCCGTGTTACATAGTAGAAAGTAGAAACTAATCAATGGCTAACAAACAGACCGTACACATCTCCTCGGAATACACTTGCCATGAACGGTGTAATCCACGAATCTGAAGATGACTGTCATTTCTCACCGAGGTCTTACGTACTTGTTCTCATCTATCACAGTTGAGCGGCATAAAGGGTCAGCGTGCATAATACGTATTATGTTAGCCCATTTCACGCAGAGTGCAGCAATATCTCGGGCAGAGCTGCGAAATATTAATTCAACGCGCGCTGAAGCGAAGAGGGTCGAAGTGAAGGCGTGCATCAATCAGAGATGCCACCCTCACCGCTTTCACGTCCTCGCACCAGGGTGGTCCAATGCACACTGGTGAGAAATGCGCCCAATGTTTTGTGAAACTAATAACAAATCGATTACATTCGAATTCACCGTCTGTCACATTTTGGTACACCGCTTAGAGGGTTTCTTATTAGAGTGTGACGATCAAAAAATATTCTTAGAGAAATGAAATAAATACATAAGTTCCTAACAGAACAAATTTCACTATGATTACTACACATTAAGAATCTACGTTCATTCCGATTTTGTATTGCGTATCTTTTACAAAATCGTCTCACAGTGTAAAACGTGTCGTCACCTCGAGTGTGTTAATTAGGCGTAAGGAAATTCTTCTCCAGTTCAAAAAGCATTAAAAATGTTTTTCACTAAAGATTTTTTCTAATGTATAAACTTCTTGCCACAATTTATTCTCAAAAGATTTCTATGCTGATACTCACTAATATTACTCAACATATTACTACGTAACAAAAAACGGTAACTGTTATGTAACGATATCCAATATTCACCGAACGATTGGCAATGTTAAATTTCGAAATAATTTCTTCATTTATCCTGCATTTCTTCCAAAAGTTTCAAATAATACAGCTATTGGGTTTATTTCTCGTCAATACTATATTGAACTCAATTATATCTCTGTGTGTTCCAAATTTTAACAGCTCAAAATTACGCGAACACCACAAATGTAGAAATTCTGTTCGAGAAACTACTCGGACCAACGAAACCCACAACAAGAGCAATGTCAGCGAACACTGCACAAATTAATTTGCGGTTTTTACTTTACTTGAAACCACGAGGATCTGTCACACGGTCGGTCATACACGTCGACAGCCACCACACAGAAAACAAGAGCGAATAACATGGGAAAGAGACGGATAAACTAATTGACTAGTCACTCTGACACAGAAAAAAAACACATTAAAATTTACAATTATAAAATGGTAATTGCATTATACCACGAAGTCAACACGTATCGCTGCACGCATATTTTATCAGAGAATAGTAATTGGATGGGTGATAATGATGGACCAGTTGCATAAAAGTATAATTACATGTTAAGTAAGTTGTGAAATTAGATACTTGAAGTGACAACTGAAACATACCAAGCTTCTTGTTTTCACATGTAATAAAACAGAGGTTATATGTTATTTTATCGCACTCCCCAGTATCATGTCCATCTATTTCTCATTTTCTTCAAAATACGTATGTTACTATAAAACGTTTCTGTACTGAAAGACGAAATTAAAACATTGTATTGTTTTCACTATTACATGCTGACATACGGATGAAACATTTCAAATTTGTACTTACAATACAATGTATGGTGAGTTAAAGACCCGACGCAATCTACTCTCTCTAGACTGTTCCACCATATGTCAATGATTTTCAGACAGACTCTGAACTTGAACAAAACTTGAACATATACCGTCATACCCATAAAATTTCACTGTTCTCACTGACATTCATACATGGGAAATATGTTCGCTTAAGGTTACCGTGACTGAGTCCTATTCCAATTTATGCTCGCTTAATCGTAATGTCATCCTGTTACCTCGAAAGTATACAGATCCGTGCTTTCGAAATTCTGTAAACGTAAACAACTTATTTTATATTTGTAAAGACGTAAAACCCCAATTTTTCCGTGTAAATTACCGTATGAGAGTAAATGGCTTAAAGTTTTGATCACTATCTTCTAGATGTCCTACACATATTGTTATGAACAACAGACATTGAGCGCTTCGAGCGAAGAAGATACAGAGGGTGTCCATTCTGTTATAGGAATATTATTATCAACATTTTGAAATAATACTTTTGCGACCGATGTTTTGTTGGATTAAGAAAAACATGATTTGCAAGGGAAGAAAAAACATTTGCGTACGAAATATTTTAAAATAAGTTTACATTCTGATAAAACCGAGCAATGATGCAAATTGACTATAGGATTGTGTATGTGCTGTGTGTGAACTACGTATTTTCTCATCTGAAATTCACCTAGAACACAGAGAATGCGATCAAGGAGGTCACGATAATCGAGTTTCTGGTCTCGACCGTTACGAGAAATATGTTACACGGCGAATGCCAGGGAGAGATGGAGGCAAGCAGAAACAGAATAGGAGCGCCGCACTAAACAGACGGCCAGAACGCAGCGGTCGGGCAGGCGGTCGGAAGGGAGGGAAGATAGGACGAAGGGAAGGAGGGAGGGAAAGAGGGCGGGAGCAGACGTATACTGGTGAGCGGAGATTCAGATGGGTGGAGAAGAAAGTTTAGTAGCGGGGAGTTGTGGTGGAAAAGATTGTGAAGGAACTAGTAGTAGTACTGAAGGTACTACTGCGGCAGTCACCTGTAGTTGATCGGAGAAACCGCGGGAAACTACTGATCAGAACAGCCGGCTGCCATTCTCCTTCACAGAGCTAATGAATTGAACCTGGCTATGAAGTTAGAATCGAAAATGCTGCCCCGTCGAGATTCGAACCCTAGGTTCTCCCGGTCAAAGGCAGTACGGCGACATCATTTGATACCCTGAGCACCTAAGCCGAATAGGGGAGTGTGGACACAGCAAGTTCAAGAGTAAGCGGGGAGGGACTAGGATTGGGCTGGGATGGGAGGAGTCGGGAGTTGGGTGGGAGTTGAAGGAGCATAGCTGACGGGGCCGAGCGATCCGGGCGGAGTGGAATATGTCGGGGAGGCGCGGTGCGGGCCGGGGGAGGCCAGAAGACGCGCAGAATTCGGGCCACGCGGCGCGTGTACGGAATCGATTGTGACGTCATCGACCTCGCTACCCCAGAGAGAGAGGGAAAGGGAGGAGAATGCGCGTGGTCGCGTTGGAACGAGATGGAACGGCGACGGGAAGGTGGGCGTGGGATGAGATGAGGGGAAGTCTCGCGAAGGAGAGTAGAACATGAGAATTCTAGGCTTATTGTGGTGGGAATAATATAAAAGAGATGTGTGTCTTAAGGTAGCTGGAAGGTAGAATGGAAGGTCTATTCGAAAGCCGTTTCATATTTGTTTCACACTTGAAGCCGCGTGGGTTCGAACCCGAGCTCCAGCGGTGAAAGGCATGTAGTCTGACCACTAGGACCACGGATAGCGCAGTTCCAAATCATTTGTTGCGAATTCATGTTTATCGCACGGCGGATATATACAAATTCTTAAGAGACACCGGCTTTCAAAAGTGACTTTTTGTCCCTCTCGTAGCGCTATGTCGATATATAATACAGAATTATAAAAAACCAACAAACGAACGTGTGTATAACGTTTGGATTAAAGTTGAATCGTGATTGATTTCAGTTCCAGTGCGGAACTTGCGAAGATGTAAAAGGTCAGAACCGTTTCTTGTAAACATTCACAGTGAAACTAGTGAAGAAACGCGAAAACGATATCATACACGGCTGAGGACGGCATCGAAAGCCCAGCAGTCAAGTCGAATGTGCCACAAAATGAGGCGACGATACAAATACCTACAAACGTATTATGAAGCGTAGAATATTTTCGTGGCGAGTGAGCGTAGTATGCTGCAAAACGCAACACATTGAAAGGCAAAACTGCGAGTTGGGGAACGTTCTGGAATTTGGACTTTAGACTACAATCTAGCCAGTGAAACGGAAGAAGTAGAATGAATGATTGAATTGAAAGAGATTTACAGCCGGGTCAGTATGCAGGAGAGGCGAGTAGGATAAATGATAAATTCAAACCGTGAAGAACGCTGACAAATGTATATTGGCATGATGACAAGAATTACAGTAACAGGCATTGGCAGGCAATTAGAGAGGGAGGGAAGAAACTCCTGGAACCTGAAGATAATAACGAGTAGGGACTAAGAAAATGAAGATTTGAGGGCACTGAAGACGAATCGGGGTGAGGGAGAATGGTAGAATGGGGGTCAAGAAGGGTCGGGAGATGTCGTGTGGTGTCAGGTGGTGTCGGGTGGTGTCGGGTGGTGTCGGGTGGTGTCGGGTGGTGTCGGGTGGCATCAGGTGGCGTCGGGTGGGGTTGGGTGAGATCAGATATAGTCGGGTAGCGTCGGAGAGCGTTTGGTGGTTTAGAGTAGTGTCGGGCGGGTGGAGTGGGAGGGTAGTGTTTGGTGTAGTTGGGGGAGCCACCAGTTATGAAAGGCTGTCCAAGGACGAGTGGAGTCGGAAGGGAAGGTACTAGCACAAACTGGAATGGGATGAGGCGGGCGTGCAAAGGCTGGCATGGGATTAGTTCCGCACAGAACAGAGACGGCACAAGACGCAAACGGGTCCTCGGGGTGTGGTCTCCCGAACGGAGCTTCAAAAGAGCGCGGCGCAGGAGGCGCGTGGGCGGTCGCCACGAACGGAAAGCGCAGGAGGAGGGGAGGGGAAAGGGAGCGAGAGAGGGAGAAGGGAGGGGGAGTGAGCCGAAGGCAGCGAAGGAACGCAGGCGGAAACCATCCGCCAATACGAAGCGTTTAATTTCTCTTCGGTGGAAAATTCTTCTCTTTCGCTTTGCTCGCTTTCGCTTCGCTTCCTGCCTCAGACCAGGGTATGTTTCGGATTTGAAACGTTATTTATGGTTACACCGCGGCAGTATATTTCGAAAATCACTCTCAAAGATTAAAAATACGAGAATAATTGGATTAAAAAGAGATGAAATGTGTCTAAAGTTGGAGAAAAGCGATTTCGCTATGCTGTTCTGTATCTGGTGGCCCCGATCGAAGATTATTCAGATCGGAATGGCGAATAACGAAAAAAAGAGATATTTGGTCTCTCATGGTCTTTTTGATCGTGCGATGATAAAACAAAGGCATTCACGATACGACAGGAGACGATTTAAATAGAACACAACGGAGACTCCGTCGTGAGATAGAACCCAGCTGCTGCGAGTAAAAAGAAATTCCAATATCGACTTGCCCACAGACAGGAACTAACTAATAAAAGTGCATCGCTAATGTTACATCCACTACATTGCTCAGCGAGACACCCAACTACAAAATGCATTAGTTCCCGAAGAAGGCGTTTCGGTGCCAGCGCACTAGAATGCTCACGCCGCATTCGATTCGCTTATAACGAACGAGGATAGCCCAACGTCTCTGGCCACTTCTAGTCGGACCCACAGCCCTCCTAACTCTTTCCAGCTCACAGCTCCTTTTCCAGAACGCGCCCACTAACCTGACCTACATACAATCCAGCGGCAACCTCGCGGCGACGTCTGCGGGACGTTTTCCAAGTCTAGCTTAAGAAAAATACCGCTCCGAATGAACTACTATCACTCGTTCCACTACTTAACTCCGCCTTACGCCGAAGATAATTCCCGTCGGCGTGGAGAGCGGCCAAAGTAATCGTGACGCGTTCGCGATCCGAGGGCGAACGTCGACCGCTGGCGGACGACGAATAAATTCGGGGCTGAAGTGTTTAGCGTCATGGAAACCCTTTGCCCCTCGCTGCTGTCCTCTGGGCTCTTCAGACGGAAGACTGACCAGGGCTTCCCAAACGCGTTTGTGACCTCGACAAGTAGTGTCATTATGAAACCAAGTATTATCTCTGAATAATTCGTTGGTATTTGGATAAAGAAAATTGTAATTTTATGTAGAGATGGAATTATATTGCTTAACAAGTTGCAGATACAAAATCTACAATATACTATTTTGTTATTTAAGGTCGCATCAACTACTAGGTCATTAGCGACCACTATTGCTTGTAACAGTAAAGTAACTTTGAGGATGACACGATATGATGATGATGATAGGGGTGTGAAAGGACGAACACAATACAACCATGCCAGAGGCAGGACTCGATGCCGCGACCCTTTGGTCCGAGATCGCTACGGCACTACTGCCTTAGCGACCTCGGCCATCCGGACCGGCATACTATTCTTGTGGGGTGAATGTAAGGTTTTTAAAGTATTATCTTCATAGTGATCACACGAAAGATTATCTTCACTTTTCTCCAACCTCACTTTTATGACTTTACTCCCTTTACCGAAACAACAGAGCAATATTAGTAATACACATATTTATTATACTATATTAATTGCAACCATTTGCTAGTAGATTTCATCCAGTTTTAAATAAAATTTTCCAAAGGTTATGGACTACATAACATTATTTTCGATATACTCACGCACAGTAAAAAATTACATAATTTATGATCATTTAACAAACGCCATATTTATTTCATATATCAAGTGTATGGTGTATTTGCCGAATTAAAAATAAAATGAAAAATAAACGATTATCTTTCGAAACTCAACTTTTCTATGCGTAATTATTGTTTCGATAGCAATATTTTATCAATTTAGACCTTGAAATCCCTGAAATTAATTTCAAGATTCAGAAATATTTTGAATAATCAGTATATATCATTATAGCCTTCAACTAGATGAATTGTAGAATATGATCCACAAGTTTCATCGAAGATTGCTTTTGAAAACACTTCCGAAGAAGTTCTGGAACAGATCTTGATAAAGTTGAATGCCAACATTGTTAAAGTCTTTTGAAGCACCAAGGTAGCTGAGGCACTAACATTATTTTTCCATTAGTGCACACGATGCACCGAAGCCGTCTTTTTCGTATTTACTGGGTCCCTTAACCTTAATAACGATTGTGTCATTGAAGAAGATGATTAGGACAAGTAATGTGACTGAGAGAAATACTTATTAATCTGCATAAACTCATAGTGAGGATAATTACGTATATTCATAGCTGATGCAATTAAGCTGTATCCTCTAACTCAGATTTTTCTGCCGGCAGTTTGCCATTTACAGTTGCAGGTATGGTATTGAAAATGTTTTAAAATGTAGGAAATAATTAATTTCTTTAACAACTGAACCGGTATTGGATCGGTTAATGTGTCGGACTGTTGTGAATTTAGGAAGTACGTTTATATTATTACCCTCTTGAATGTTAAATGTATATTTAGTGAAATATATTGTTCAAAGTAATGTGAAAAAATTTTTTGCAATAGAAATATCAGAGGGTCTATTTTTCAAACCACTAGTATTCATAAATGTAGGTGTTGTGGTGTGATATCTTTGGCATTTTTCATAAAATAATTAAAGACATTGTCATTGCCAACAATATTATTTAATGCAATAGCAGCTTTCGATGGCTTAGCCATCATCATCAGTTGTCTGCTGGGTGGAAGCCACAAAACGACTACGTAGGTAGCAATGAAAACGTCTTTAATTATTTTATTCATAAATGTACCTATTCCACAATAGCTTTTGGAAGGAGAGGAGTATGTCTACAAAGCATATAAATTTCACAACACTGAGAAAAGTGAATAGGAAAACAATAAGAATTTAGAAGGGATCCTGCCTCTTGAAATGGAATCATGCAAGTATTTTGAACTAATAATAGATCAAATAATTAATAGTTTAACATTCAGGGTCGTTGTTTATTGCTTACGTAGTTTTTGTACAGATGTAAAGTTATAACATCTGAAAAACAACTGACGTAGGTTATTTTATTATATTATGTTCTATTGAAAAGAACAAGTAGTTAGTAACACAATTAGATAATTAGTACTTTCACTCATTTCACCAATATTATTTACAAAATGAAAATTTGCGGTTTAAAAGCGAACTATGAATAGAGGGAAAGACTTCAAAAGTATTTCTTAAACTCAATACAAAATTAGTTACATTCTCCTCTGATTTTAAAATGGCAATAAAATGTTGAATGTGTCTCTAAGAAAATTGCATTTATTGATATTATCACCAACTCGGGAATACTCAATTAAAAAACCTTCGATGTAATTAGGAATTTGAAATTTTCCAGAGTCTAAAAAGAATTATGAGAGGTTACACTACTTTGAAGTTCTCTGAAACATCTACAATGACGATTATTTAAATCTTGTAAAATTTATATCCGCAACTGTTGTCCTTCTCAATTTGTTTCGAGATTACGTTCTTTCTGCAAAATGTTGAAGAAAACCCGTAGAACTTTTGATTAAAAAGTATTATTATTAGCACTCTACAACACAAACAGCTTTTGAAACAATTTCTCTGCCCTAGAGCTCTGAAATCAGTGACAGGATTCAATGCAATTCTTGCAAATTAAAATGATATCTAAATAATAACTTCTAAATAATAATTCACCATTTTTATTACCGATTAAATAAAGCGCCGATTTCTTGATATATTGTCGTCAACATACCGCAAAAGAGTTGGAATGGAGTTAAAGATGAAGAGGAAGGAACAGACCAGGAATCACAGGGAATAAGTCGAAACGCAGAAGAAAAAACACCTTCTAGATGTAATCAACACTTAGAAATTTCTTTTATGCAGAAAATTATTTATTTTTAACATCTTTTTGCAACATGCTACTCAAACGATTTGGCCACCCCTGGGCCGGAGTGCTGCAGTGCTTTATGTGGCGAACGCCCCTGGTGGGGGGATTCGGAACCAGAGCGGAACGGAATACTTATGCGTGGAGGGTGGATCCCGGGATCCAGTTTTCTGGGCGTGGCGAAATATTGTGCGGGGAATGTAGAGTGTCTGTTTTACTTCTATGGGAATGAAAGTGTGCTGACGCGGAGTCGAGAAGCATAAAAAATGTTTATATTACGGCTACGAGTGAATTCGAAATGCAGTGTCAGGTATGTAGAAAATGATAGGTCTGCATTTACGTTGCCGTGCTTACATAGGTCCGTTTTCTTTCTTTGATGACGTGACACTAATGTGTTTTGTGGGTACCCAGATGATCTGGAAGTAAGAAATGAAATCGGTGCAGTGTGTTATATCGGTTACATAAATTGTTATGAATTAAGCGAAAGTAGTAAAGCCTTTTTTATTGATACACATTATTTACATATTTTTTAAGAAAAGGGTCACAGGCACTTGCTGAAACATTTTACACTATTTTTTATTGTTCCATGGCATCCCAGCAAGAATTTGCAGATTTTCGCATAAAATAGGAGGGAAACTAGTTTTAAAATCAAAGTGCGCAAATTAGGTAAACCATTCTCCACAGAGCGTAAAGGGAAAAAATGCTTAGATATGTTAAATGCAGCACAAAGAAAGTTAATAATTGCCTCCCAGAATGACCAAAATGTAATTAATACTTTAGAATTACCTGCTGCAAGCTTACGTACTTGTTAATTTATTACCATTAATCCAGTCGTTGTCCTCTTTGAAAAAAGTACGATTTGACACAATTATATTTCAAAAATGTGAATGCAGAATTTATTTATGGAAAGCTGCCGCTAGGAATAAATGGACTAAAATAACAAAATACTGCCCTAGGACATAGTTAATGGCCTATTTGAAATATTTAAAATCTGTTTGCAATATCAAAATGTGTAATTATTTCTGTTCTTTTCTATAGGAACAAAATAAACACATGCCAAAAATTCTAAGTCTACTAATACGCTAATGGCTTTGTGCTTATCGAGACAGAGGCCTCATAGGTGTCGGCACCACTCAAACGATACCTTGCGGAACACCTGTTCCAGAAACAAAGAAGCGGGGCGGCGCGTGTAGCTCCGCGATCTTCCCCGGAGCTCCGCCTTTCGTGACGAACACAATATCGTTCTATCGCAGGTAATGATGGACAGGATGTTCTCGTTTGCTTGACAAGAAAAACTGGGCCAAGCGGTATCCGTAGGGAAGAAAGACTGATCATGTTCTGTAGGGGAAAAAACGTGTTCTTCTAAAGAAAAAACTATGACAAGTCTTAATGAGAAGCACGAGGTTGTTTATACTTGTACAATTTAGGGAAGATAAAAACTATTTGATGTGATATAATATTGTCTTAAATTATGATTTGCTCACTGGAATCTTCTCATGCACATAATTACGAAGAATTACTACTGATCAATATTTATTGTCTATACTCGTACTTGTAGAGACACCTAAAATATTAATAGTAATATCGGGAATATTTTTACAAATTTATCACTTGCAAAATTTAAAGGAGACATACTGCTTCAGTGCTTGAATAAACAAGCACTTGTATAAGAAACTACTAACACAACAAATAATAAACTAGTGCCATCTTCTTTTTCATTACCTTTTGGTAATCTAGGATGTACATTTGTATGTTTCAATATTAGAGTCTAAAAATGAATATTTCTCAGATATTAACTCCATTTTCGATTTTTTTTATCTTCTTAGATCTTTACAATATTCTTTCTCTGTCGATTCACTTTAAGATGAAACAACTCTACTCATTTACGGTTTCAAAACATCATCGCAAGCAATTCAAATTAAAATACCGCTTGCTCGTCTAAGTTTACTTAGTAAAAAGACTAATGAGCTAGGCTGATATATTTTCTTGAGTTCTCATTTCACTAGATGCAAGAGGAGTCGGAGGTTTGATTATTTTATCGACAGGACTATCAAATCTGTAGCTTGTTTGTCGATGCAAATTCGTTATGAAGTGAGAATTGTTGGTTATCAGATTTTGTTAACAACGCTCTTTGCTATAATTTATTCTGAATATAACTAACGTTAGTTAAGAAGTGGGGATAGGTATTCTGAGACACAACAAAATGGGCGTATACTTCTGAAAAGTTATTGTCATCTCAATTTATACTACTTTGTGTTATTGTAACAATAACGACTCGATTTTTGGCACAAAATTGGAGTAGATACTTCAAATCTCTTTAAGTCTTATAATTTCTTGACGGCATTCTTTAATTGAAACAAAACGTTTATGCAAATTTAACAGAAATCTGGAACACCGTAAGAGCAGAAAAATGCTTATTGTTAATACGATAATCGAGTTTGAGAGCATGGATATTGAAATGAAGTCTCTTCTAACATTCACACCCTGAGATAACATTTATTTCTTTTTCTATACGAAATAACGAGTCATTTCGACTCCCCTTGCTGTTTACAGCCAGAAATCGGAGAGAAAAAGTCATTATTTTTGAACGGCGACGCGAACGAGGAAAAGAAACCAAAGCGAGAAACAATAATTGAACTTGATTATATCGCTCTACTGACACCCGGGAGCCAGAAAACTACTTCTGGAAGAAAAATATTGAGCTCGACGCTGTAAAGACGACGCAAGCTGCAACGCGTTTGTCGCCCTGAGAGCTTTCGATTTAACTGGAGTGACGTTTCTGATCGAATTCACGGAGTATTTGGCAGCGAGAGAAAAGAAAAGCAAATATTTGGCCCGATCCGAGCGCGTGTTGGAGAAAGATAAACAGGAAACTGCAGTAAAGAAAAGGCGGTATTTCGCCAGAGACGTTCAATGTCGGAGACACATCTGACAGGAATATCTGGGCGCGCAGGAAAAGCTGAATGAAATCACAGGAAGTACTCGCGGGGGTTTTGTGCGGCATGGAGGGGGGGGCGAGAGAGTTGCCTTCGCTCTGGAGGGTGCGGAGAAGTCGAGGGCCAAGTTTGTTCCGAAAGTCACACGAAGTTTTAACGACGGAAACAGAAATCTGAAAAGGGGTGAAAACGGGCGAGGCTGCGGAGAGATCTGCCAGGGACGGAAAACGAGAAACTGGAAGGCGGAATTGGTGAAGACGCAGGAAGAAATAGCAGAAGTGCGGTGAAATAATTTTGAGAGAGGAAGGGGGGATGAATGGCAAAAAAGCGGAATTGAGGCTGGCAGTTTCGCTAGAAAGTCGCTGAGAAGAGAACGTTTTTGGTGTTGTAGAGGGGGACATGAATGTGTAGCTGAATTGAGGATGCCGAAAGACGTGTCAGAGGTCACTAACAAAATGGGTGGTTAAGTGGTTAGAAGACTTTAGATGAGTGAGGGATAATCGATCAAAATAAAGGCTGTTAATTTGTAATACTCTGCTCCTACCGAGTTTTGCTGAAATAGTTATCATCATGACCGTAAGGAGAATCATAGGCGAGAAGAAATATTAAATGCGATCAAACAGTTAATTAACCTGTAGGTTTTTGAAACCAAATCATGTGAGGTTTTAACCCCCACATGTGAGGTAAATAGAATCATAATTCATTCGATGTTTACAGCGAGAGTTAACCATATATATTCGAGTGGATCTTTCAGTACATTTCCTACATGCCCTTATCTCTTGAATTACATGAATATGTTGATGATTGATGCGATTACGATAAGCTCCGGATGTAGCTTCAATTATAGTACTGTTCCACGAAATCACTCGCACTAGTTTCTGACCGAGGAAGTCAGCCGTGACTCGGTGGATTGCGTACGTTGTAAAGGATTTCTAAGCAAGAAATGGTGGTTCACTGGTTCGCGAGTGTTTTGTATCAAGCAGTCAGCATTAGTGAAATACTAGTACGCCAGAAACTGAAAGAAGATGAAGAGGTATGACGCATTAATGTTTGGAAAGGCCAAGGGAACAGTAATGAAAACTAATTACTAGAATCAGTGCGCGACAATAAATAATAATCAATGGCAAGTACTGAAGGTAATAAAATTCTTGATAACAGAACTAGAGACTTTTGTGGCAAATACGCAGAAAATTAACGCTTTGTGGTTTCCTACATTTTGTGGAAAAATGCAGAATTCATTATTTTATCTAGTTAAGAAAAAATACGTACAATTTCTCTTGCTATCAATATATATTTAGAAAAATCAGAACTCTTTATCGGCGAAAATGCGATACATTTGCCGATAACGTAAAACTGAAAGCTCTTCTCCAAATAAATTATATTTCTGAAGTATGACAGTCATCTAGACAGATCCCTAACGGCATCTCAAAAACTGACGAATCTTGTATTGAAGCAATATATGTTACAAAGCAGCAGCACTGAACAAAACTGAGTGCTGTAGGCGTGCTCACACACACACAAAAGAAAATCGTGCATGATGGATATTCAATGCATTACTGAAACACTTACTGGATATAGCCTTGAAATGTTTAACAAAATTTGACCATATTCTTTATTTATTACACAAATGACAGTGTATATTAAGCGCACAACACACATGGATAATGAGACAGTTTCAAATATTGAAATATTTTTACATATTTATGCGTATATTTATTTAAATGTGAATACATGTTTAATGAAATTCATACCATGTGTAATATCTCAACAAGTTAATAATTTATAATATCATTTGCAACTGTCCACTGTTTGAAATACCCTTACATAACATTATATTAACAAAAAGACGATTTGTTCTTAACATGCTAATAAGGGCTTCTTTAAATGTGGGCTACCATTGTGATTCCCTTGTGAACTGGCGCAAAGATTTTGATCGCGACCACTAAAGTTAAATCTCAAATAAGATCACATTTAATCATTGCCAAGTTGGAGAAAATTTCGAAAGAAATTTCTAAATTTCGAAAGCAACAACAAAGAAACTCGAAGAAACAAGAATAATCTTTGACATTTTTAAAGAGCCAAATTGGTCACAGAAAATGGAAGGATGTATCAATACTCGTGTGTGAAAACGTGTAGAATTAAAATTAGAGGATAAAAGAAAAAAATAGGTAGCTTGGATAGACAAAAAACAAGAAAAACATAACAGAGGGATTGGGAAGGGCAGAATATTTTGATACCATATTCTATTAAAAGAAAAGGATTGGAAGCAAAATGGTAGACAGGAAAGGTTGAAAACACGCAGGGAAAATGGTAAGTTACAAAATATACGGAAACTATACAGACCGAATAGAAACAGTGAGAAAAGACAGTCGGCGAGCGAAGTCCCCAACAGCCTCAGAGGCCCACGAGATCGCAACGCAGCGAGAGCGAACAGCCCAGCGAGAGAGCAACAGAGAGCAAAAGAGAGAGCATCCAAGTTTAGACATTGTGATTATTCACTAGCAGAAGAAGGTTTTGTGTCAAGTTGAAGGGGACTATTTGACATTTGTATTACAAGTCTCATTAATTTTCCTTCCTCGTCGTCCTTGCGCTCGTCCTCGTCGACTTCGCCAGCACCGGAGCGTCTTTCTTGCGAGGCTTCTTCTTCCTTCCTCCCGTCCGTCCGTCCGTCCGTCCGTCCGTCCGTGCTTCCTTCCGGACCATTAAACACCCTTCGCTCATGTTTGTTGCAAGGTCACGAAGTTTATTAACCTTTCCTTCTGCGCGCGCGCTCCAAATGCAGATCTCGTGAACTCAAAGTGGAGAGGGGGTTGTGGGGTGGGACATTGAAAGGGGAGGAAAGGTGTGAGGCAGCACATTGAGTGTAGCGGGATGGGAGTAACAAGGTGTGGGCGACGGGGAGTAGCGAGAAATGAGTGGGGAGGAATCATCGGGAAGGGGCAGCGGGAAGGGACATGGAGAAGAGGCAGTGGGAAGGGCCATCGGGAAGGTCTAATGGCAGTGAGAAGGAGCAACAGGAAGGAGCAGCGAGAAGAGGCAACGGGAAAGGGCAGCCTAATGAGAAAAGGCAGTGAAAAGGAGCAACAGAAAGGGACAATTGGAAGGGGCAGCGGGAAGAAACAGTGGGAAGGGACAGCGGGGAGGGCAGCGGGAAGAACCAGCAAGAAGGGGCAGCGGGAAGGGGCAATGAGAAGAGGCAGCGAGAAGGGGAGGCGGGAAGGGGC
>BOPP01000037.1:4837107-4854631 GCA_017312745.1 Gryllus bimaculatus
AGCTTTTGCACCCAGTGCGCCCTTTGTCACCCAGTCCGCCCTTGGCATCAACCGCACGCCCTTGCGTCAGCGACTGCCCTTGCCACCTCGACCTCTCTTGCCACCCCCAGACTGCCCTTGTCGCACACCCAGGTCCGACCCTTAGAAAATCTGCCACTCTACAGATGCGATCACACGTTTTGCGGCATATTTAGACTTCATTACAAACTAACTCTTGTCTAAACTCGAAAAAATGAATATCCCCTCCATTGCCACCAGTGAATTTCCATAAAATTTCGTGCTTGCGCTCACAATGCACGCAAAAATCCGTTAATGTCGAAAATCGCGGCACAATCTTGCCAGCCTTCGTCGAATCCATGGATCGACGAAACTTACATTTTTTTACAACAACAAATTAAACTTGAACATTTCACAAATCGACCTTGCCTATATAACATAAATCAATTCTCTGTAGGAGTCACGACAAAACCGCCACGTGTTTCTAAATTCTTGTTGTTTCATGAAAAAGTCTGCTTTTCCTCATATCCGGATTAGCAGAGAGAAAGCGCGCTCGCCTTAGGCCAAGCCACCTTAAAAGCCAAAACAAGCAGTCCTTTGTATTTCGCATCTTGCAAGCCCTTAGAAAAAATTATTATTCAAATGGCTCTATCTCCTAAACTAATTAGAGCTAACAGAGCTGAAATTTGCAACACCCGAAGCTCTTGCCAACCCAGTCCGCCTTGTCACACGAAATCCAATGTTATTAGACCGCTTCAATCTAAGTCTTAAATGGAGTTTCTCCAGAAATCAGAACGAGCATGAGACTGGCAATATTGTACAGTTACTGGGAAGAAGACTTGGCCTCTTATCAACGGGATACTTTTTGCGATTTTCTTCAAAACCTAACTTTCTACCATCGAAAGTTTAATATACACGCAAGTGATTGCCCTAAAACCTTTTCGCTGACTCTCGGTCCGAGGATTTTCAGAAAATTCCCCCGACGCCCTTATGGCGTCACGACTGCCCTTTGCCACTCGACGCTCTCTTGCACCCCCGAACTGCCCCTTGTCACCCAGTCGCCCTTCTCACCCAGTCCGCCCATGAACCTCCGACCTCATTGGCCACCCCGACCGCCCTTGCACCCCGACCGCCTTTGCATCGGACCGCCCTTGCGACAGCGACCATCCTTGCCACCGCGACCTCTCTTGCCACCCCGAAACCGGCCGCTTGTCACCCGACCGTCCTTAGTTGCTCCGACTGACCTTACCATTCCGCGCCCTTGCCGCCCCTCCCATCCCGCCCTCACGTAGCCCCTTGCATTACGTCGCGCACACTAGCAAAGCGTCATCCTCAACCATCTCCTTTCTCCTAGTCTCCTTCAAATTTATTCCTTCTTCGCATTCATTACGTGGTCCTCCTCCATCTTTCTTGTTTCTTCTTTGCACCTTCTAGTCTCTTCCTCGCTTCTCTTGCTCGTCCATATGCTTTCCTTCCCATTGTTCTCTTACTCTCCCGTCCCGCCGAGGTCCCGCCGCTTTCTCTCTCTCCCGCCACTGCCTCAGCACTCCATCCTCTGATCCGTTCATTTCTCCGACCCGACTCATATACTACAGCGTCACCCCTACCATTCCCTTCTCTTATCTTTTTCGGATCCTTCTGCGTGTTTCCCATCCCTCCGTCCCGTCCTTGCCTCTTCTACCGCTTCCTCGCTGCTCTTGATCGTCCTTATGCTCCTTTTCCCATTGTTTTCCTCTCCCCATCCCTGCAACATCCCACGCTTTTCCTCTTTTTCCCGCCCAGTTCTTCCCCCGCTCCTTATCTGCGACTCACACAACACAGCGTCATACTCATCCACCTCCTTTTCCCTAGCCCTTCCACTTCCGCTTGCTTCTTTTCCATCCCCCCGCCCTCCCCGCTTCTCCTCGCGCATTCCCCGCCTCTTCTACCTCTTCCTCGCTTCTGCGGCTCCCTTCGCTTCCTCCTCTCCCACCCCCCGCTTCCTGTTCCGTCCGCCCACCCGCGCGCGCCGACGCGTACCGCCAGGGTGTGTTCAAGAGGCCGCTATCCTGTCTCCGTAATTTGAGGGTAAACGGATTGGACGCTCAATTTGGCGAGCGTAACGCGGGGCGCGGGCGGCGCGGGAGAAAGTGCGTGTGATTACGCGTTCGCGACGCGCGGGACGCAGGGCAAACACAGCATCGTCGAGCGGGTCATGTTTCTTGGCGTTCCTTATCAAGGGATGTCGAGAGGAACATTTGGAGAATGTTAATTGCTGCGACGCGTTAGTGAGGGAGGTCTATAATCCAGTGTTTGTTGAGTTTAAGGGGTGCGAATAGCTAAAGGGGGTTGCTGTTTTGGGGTTGTGAGTTTTGTTTAAGCGTGTTTCTTAACTTCGTCGTCTTTGAAGCAGTGTAAACGATTTTTTCAAGTCTTAAAGCACATAGAAAATATAATGAGATATGGGGGAATACCAGATGAAGATGCTTCTGTGCAAAATTGCGGTAAATGCTCGAAAATATTTTTTTCTCCCTTCCCTTTCTCTCTTTCTTATTTCATCCTTTCCGTATGTTATGGATTTTGTGAGCAATATTTTTTCATATATACCGACGAAAGTATTTCATTTATAGGTGAATATAAAGTAGTTCGAAAATCAATGAATAAGGAGCGTAATAAATTGAAATTCAATTTTAAAATTAATCTCAGAACATAAAAAATTCGAATTAGATACACACGCCTGAACTGTAGATTCAAAAAAATTAACACTTTAAGGAATCGTACAACAAGACTGGATATTGTCGAGATTCAAACAATTGATACAGAAATACGTAATTCCTAATATGAATATCTACTTGTATTATCAACGGATGTGTTAATATGAGGAAATGCTGCTTTACAGCCAATTGTATGTCTTTCTAAAACTAAACCGTGGAAATCAATATTTTTTCTATTAATAGAAGAAATTATTTCTGCTAAGATTAAATTCAACGTTTCCTTCAACATTTAAAATCAATATATTCTGTAATGAATGCAGTTTATGCAACTGCACTCACGCAAAACGCATTAATACAAAACGCAGATGATGTTTCTAAAGCCGTTCAGACTGACTCACTGCTATCTCAAAAGCACAGTCGCAGATGCACACTTCAAACCTTAATATTCTTTCTCTAAGAGCTACGTAATACGAGGCTACCCAACAAGATTCTGACGTCATCACCATCCATATTTGCCGACTGTCTACCAAGTCCTCCTCTTGCATCTCGTTTCAATTCGGAACTCTTCGTCCCCCTCCGGTTTTTTAATATCCATGACTAGTTAGCGAGCAAATAGCCCCGCCTCATAGAGGGGTCAGGGGGTAGAAAGGGAGATGGAGAGGGGGGTTCGCCTGAGGGCATCGTAGGGTCGCGTGTGGGACGGTCCGACATCAAACGCTCCCAGAGTTTGAGGGCTTTGATGTCGTCGTGAATACACGAATGCAACTGAAATGCTAGTATGTCGCGCCCATGCGGAATGCCATTTCCCGAATCGCACGCACAGAGGGTGCGGAAAAGGACGAATGGCGGACAAAATTATTGTTTTGCTGCTGTTGGGAATCATATCTCTTGCGGCAGAAAGAATGTAATTACGTGTTAATATTGAAAACGTAAATTCCGAAACGTTCATAAATAAATTGATGAATACAGTTTGAAAATATAAATGCTAATATGCCTTTCTTTTATGTACGAAAGAAAATGTGAAAATGCAGGTGGATGTGAAAAATAAAGGAATATATAAAAATATACATATATATAATTTTAAGTGTGTTAAGAGACTTACTTTCAAATCTTCTTCACGTAAATGAATTAAATAACATTAAATCAAAAATTGTAAACCGTAGAACATAAAAATGCCAATAAATATTTTAAAGAATATTTACTGTATTCTTTATTAGAGAAAATGTTGATTTGAATTTTTCTCAGCGGCATAACAATTTTTTTTCGAACTAAAATATGGAAAACGATTGGATTTGTTGAAAATTACTATTAGACGTTTCTTATTTAAAACTGTGTATTACATTTTTTGAGACGTCAATCAAATCTTGACATTTTTGAGCAATAAACTTGTTTCATATTGCTAATAATTTGTATTTTCTAATGAGTTAATTAATTATTTTGTTAATGAAGTCTTATTACTTAATTACAATCCGCTTCACTTTTTTAAGAAATGTCTAGCGTGAAGTATCTATGAATACCCGAAACACTGTTTTATGCTATGTTATTCGCGTATCATTCATTGGCATCCAAAAGGACTTAAATTTATTTATCTATCCTCTTTTTGCAACAACAATTATATCCCGATAATTATTTCCCGATCTACGATTGCAATCATACCTTGCGAAATGATTTCTCGATGTATTATCACGTATTAACCTCGTTTTATTCACATAACTGTATTATCATTTTTTCAAGCACTAGAGTAAAATATTGTTTTGAAAGAAAGTCTTCAAAAGTGTGTTAATTTTATACTTATTGATGTCTTACTAAACAACTAGTAAATATTTTAGAGACTTTTAAGTCAATTTTGAATTTGCAAGTAATATAATATTCCAATTCTAAGCCGTTTCCTATAGTCGCGTAGTGATCAATCGATTATTTTCAGAATCACCAATATTGTTATATTTTATAAAACTGCTTTCTTTTTATGTATATAACCTATAATAATGGAAATCGTGATTAAATGAGCGTATGTGTGAATGTATTTAATTCGCCTTCGGAGCCCACTGTACTGCGCCGCGCAATGTTCCCGTCCGTGGCCCGGGGCGGTCCCTGGGCCGGGCCTCCCAAATTGCAGGCGGCCGAGGCGCGCTCAGCCAGAGCCACGCGATCGATTTCCGCCTCCCCCTCTCCCCCCTCACCCACACCCTTCACCCTCCCCGCCACGCAACCCCACGTCACGCAGCCTGCCCTACAAACACCGATATGCCCCACTCCTTCGCAACCGGGAGAGCGGCGCGGGCTTCATGGAATTTATTTCTTTCGGTCGACGAAATCTGTTCGTTTGGCCACTTAAATAGGAATGTGTGTACTGTGCAAAAGGTGAAAAAAAAGAACACTTTTTTTTCGAAAGCGAAAACTGGCTGTGTTTAGCTCAGATGCAGTAATGCTGTTGACTCGGCAGCGTCTCTGATCGGGGAGTCCTAAGGTTCGTTGTCACTCGCTTGTTCTCAACTTACAACTCCCTCTGACTTGGAGGACCTAGGTTCGAGTCCACATGGTGGCAGGATTTTCGTCACTAGCTTGTCAGCTAGGTCGAATTCAGTAGCTATCTAGAGGAGAATTCTAGCGGCCGGCTACTCTGATCGGTTGTTGTCCGTAGTTTCTCCGATCAATAACAGGCGAATGCCGACGAAGGTCGATATTTATTTCTATACAGTGTTGCAAGGCAAACATTTTCGGTTTTATAAAATCCATTTTTCATAAATTAAAAAGTCAAAAGTCATTAAAAAATTGATAACTTGAATATAGACGAACAATGGGAAGCAAATTGTTTTGCGGAAATATTAAATCTAGCTCTTCATTACAGAACGGGATATTTGGTCTACTCGTACAACATTATTTCGCAAACGTGACGATATCCTGAAAGCATTTGTTCTCGTCGCATACACCTTTGGTGGTAGGTGATAACGCTTAGCCGAAAGCGTTTTGCGGAACATTTATAATTTGGAAGGAGAGACCAAGAATTATAGGAATTTGACCAAAAAGATGTCGCCGGTACCGAAACTATTTCAAATAGGTTTTTACAAAAAATGTGAATGATATGAACATGGGCAAAGAAAAACGATTATTGTCTTCAAACTAGGTTAATAATTTCATTCAAAAGTCTGTATTATAAAATTAAGCAGGAAGTATATAATAGCTCGGAATACTTTTACTCACAATCTCTAGATGTGTGAATGACATTGCCCCGGGTTAGAATATAAATGAAACGAAAAATACAACTATAACAACCACAAAAACGTCTAAAATATCATTTTTTCGGTTCAGATTTTACAAGCTATAACTAGAAAAACCGTATCTGCTTGCGAAGGTCATCAGCTGACTTTGCAACTTCCTGTAATTCACTCTCATGAACTACGTTGCAACCATTGACGATTTGGGAGTCATATTATAGGCAAAGAAACATTACGTTGTCAGTTTTAATGATGTAACATAAATATCATTTAAAAAAATTATGAATTAAAGGGAAAAGGAGAAATCCATTTTCTTGAAGTTTTGTTTTTGATACGTGATGAAGATGTATTTACATCATGATCATCCTTAATTACCGCAAAAGGCTTTTACAATCACATTTCAATCATTTTGAAAGCATTCTGAGGATGAAGTAGAAAAACAGAGCGCAAAATACACCACACCAGTCCCAAATGAAACTTATTTTTTGCAATTTTTAGACAGCACTTGCGGCAAATGCTCCACTACTGGATGACCAGTACTATAGAGATACACTACCCCTTAGCCTCCACCACCACTTTTCGGTCTACCCCTAGTAAAATAATATACAATTGGCACGCCATAGTCTTATGCATGCCTTCGTTCGTAGGAATGAAATAGCAGTCTGTGCTACAACGATCAATTTGCCCACTCAGCCATTTGAGTTCGCTGCGTTCGCCCGTACTGCCTGCCCCACATACACCGGCATGTGTTCTTCCGGTCTAGTAACGCTCCCGTCACGTGTGCAGGACGGGAGTAGGGCGATACTGCGAGTTAGAAATGCTTTGCGGAACAGTTGCATTTCAAAATCGACGTATTCATGTATATGGAGCAGTTGCCCACGTCTTTTGTTCGTTGGTACCATGTGCACTTATCTTTCACTACCCAGTTGGAGTGGGCGCTAGACCTGAATGGCGTATTGATGAGGATAAAAGGGAGACTCAATCAGTTGTTTCTAGAAATTGCGAACTGATCTTTGGTTTTAAATCTTTTAAATTCATTCTCGGAAAATATTGTTCACTTCTGTATACTTACCATTAATATATTTGTACTTGTAGTTAATTTTCCATTTCATTATGATTTAATGTGCTTAAATTTAATTTTCCAAGCTTCAATTGTTTCAAAATATTTGTGCGTAACATAAAACTACATTGTTGGACAAATGACTACAACACATGTTAAATTCGAGTTCACTTGTTTTGTTTTGGTGAGATTCTACAGCGGCTGATTACTTGTATGGATATTAATTCTACTGAGCAATAGGATGAGTCTCATTTACTATAGCGGTTAATGTTATTTTCATTTTACGTCCCGAAAATTGCCACCTAGGAAGAATAATCAAGCAGACCCACAATGTAAGTGACATAAGACTGGCATGGAAGACATGATCAGAAACCCAACAAACTGTTAATATTTAAACAAGGAACATTTAATTTTTAATAATATTACTCCCCTCTAAATATAATTTTAATCTATAAATAATTTTTAAAATCTGTTTGTATTTGCCCTTCAATTAGGAGGAAAATGTCAATTATTTTCGGAGATAGTAATCTAAGACTGCGTGACTCAAGATTAATGTCCCTTAAGCCACTTCAAACTCTATACTTCAACCTGTTACAAAAAAGAAAGAGACAATTTACAGCAACAAGACACTTGGAGCCTAGATAAACATTCAAACTACCTGGCAGTGAGTCTCCTAAGATAATCTACTCGACGTCTGTACAGGTTTTTCAACTTTCGATGACAGTCATAATGTGAATGTTCTATCGCGTTCTAGTATCGTGTTCAACAGATAAACTAGGGTGTTTCTAACACTAACAGGTGAACTAGTCTATGGTGTGTAAACGAAGACTCTTTTACAGCCTCAGAACGAGACCTATAAAACACTAGTACATGATAAGTTGCCTAGTAATAAAGATTAAATGCCGTATGTATCACGAACAACTCACGAAATTTCTCACCACATATTCATAAAATATTCAAAAGTTATCTCCGACCCTTATACATGCTCTTGAAGTGTGTAAACTTTATTCTGTATTGTGTAAATTACAATTGCATTTAGTTGTTCGTTATCTTTCATATCATAGTTCTTTTCTATTTAAATATTCACTACTTTGCGTGTTCTGTATGAAATTTTCTTTACTCTGCCCATGTTTCTTTATCTATGTGTACAATCTTATTTAATGTTCTGCGATAAGAACAAATTACGAATAAAGAAGTTTCGAAAACATTGGTTGTCAAATGTTAATCAATGATTCACATAAATCAATCAAATTTTACAAAACTTGGTGTTCTCAAGAGCACTGTACATTTTAAAACAATTATTAAAAGATTTTCATATAAACCAGCAAAAGTCAATTGTGATAGAACACTTCCCTTAAAGAAGCATTATTGACTACACGCAATCCAGATCACCTGCTGTATTCATGAAACCTCACTCACCTTCCTGATACAGCAACCCGGACCGAGCAGTCCTGCCAACCACACACCACCCGAAGCGGTAATACGCATATGAAAGACCCTAATGCGAAACCTTACGAGGGTATTGTTTGATGGGCTTCGCGCCTGAACAGCAAGTTACCTGGGTCAAGGGTCACGCAACAAGCGCAGACTCCCCCACGTTTATCACGAGGCTAATAGACCTCTCCGGTGCCCCGAGGCGGCGATCCAACAATCGAACAGCGGCCCGATCTTTCACACGCGCGCCAGCGATCAACGTAATAGACGACTAAAATTTTCGATGCATAATTCGAGACTACTCTTTCCGTCCGTTAGCGAACACTCTTTGAGGGGCCGATTTAACGAAATTGCTCGCACCACTGCCGTTATTTGCCCAAATCTATTAAAGACTCCCCTCTCGTCCTGCGCAAGGTAATCGATGGTGTTGTGACGGACATAACGAGTAGCGATTGGTTCCACCGGGCGATTTCGCATCTTTATCGCGCCTTTAACGGAGACGTCTGACTCTCGAAAAGTGATCCTATATGCACAATATGCGAAGATACTCTTTGGCGACAAGTGTTGAAGGTGTGGTTGAGATGGTTCTTTATTTTCTGCCTATCTCAGAAAGTAATGCACAGTAGATTATACATTTTTAAAGAATAATGATGTATTATTTTGGCTTAGAGTTCCGGCAACATATATAGTGGTACGTAATATTTATAAAATGTCTTCATTTTGGTGCATGTGTTGAGAAAAGATTCGTTCAAGAAAAAACAATGTAATGCGATAGTGAAGTGGTTTTCAGGTACTTTTCGAAATTTTTCAGCAACAAATCATACAATGTTCATTATAAAAAAATGTAATATTTGTTGATGTAATATAATTATATAAATTCAAATTAACAATGAAAACTTATTAGGTTTCTTAACTCTTAAAAAATATTTTTTTAAATAATGCAATTTTTTAATTAATCTTTATGATAGAAAATATTATCAAGCACGAGTATAAGTGACCATCTAAGTTCACGATAAGAGAAATAATTGATCTTGCCAGTTACTGATGTGTACTGCACACCCGTATCAAAACTTCATCTCAATTCCATAGCACTGATTTACAAGTATCACATTCCTTATTCTGTCGCGAAGACAAAATTCGGAAGCTAGGCCTTATACTTTCAGCATTTTTTTTGCCAATGACAATGGTTTCGTCCCTGGATATTCAAGTGTATGATAGTACAGAAAATTACGATTTTAGTCTCGTAAAATACGTTCCATATCACGTTATAAAACATAAAACAAGATAGATTTCAGTGATAGTTGTTTACGGGAGTACTTAAGATTAACTTACCCCTGAAAAAAGTAGGCTGGATTTTATCATGAAGAATTTTAAAATCTTTCTTTTTCCTAGGCGTATGATTTTATGAATAAATTAATTATATAACTGATGTCGAGTTATTGAAAGCATGCTCTACGTAACCAGATATTTACTTTTCCGGAAGTCTAAAGTAGTTCTCGGTTGCGCAATGTGTTTTTCGGGGTGGAGTGGCACGCAGGTGTTTTGACTGATATGTAATAGAATATGAGCAAGAGTTTGGGCATATATGAGGGAGAGGTTGAATTATTCGACGATGAAGAGAGCAAGTGCGCGTGCAAGCGAGCGAGTGAGGAGCGAGAGAGGGAGAGAGGGAGAGAGGGAGAGAGGGAGAGAGGGAGAGAGAGAGAAAGAGAGAGAGCGGCTTAGCAAATAAACCAGTGTTTAGGGAAATATGTGAGCAAGTAAAGAAAGTAGTGAGTGGGTGAGTGTAAGATTGAGCGACCGAGAACGCGAGCGAGTGAGCGAGAGAGTATGAGCCTGAGAGGTGTAAGCAAATGAGCGAAAAAGAAAACAGGTGAGAGGTCACAGGACGGTGCATCAAAGTTCACCGAACGAGTAACCGAGTAATTTTGTTTATAGGCAAAAGTTTCCACACAACAAGACTGGAGAACAGATGATCACCCAAGAAACCCTTCGAGAGAAGGGCTTACACCGAACGGGCCACGAGCCAGCACTCACTGAACGTAAGAGCGAATGCCCAACCTTGTGCGAGTGAGTAGCCAGAGAAAGATAGATAGGTGGGTAGATAGACGGATAGATAGAAGATAGATAGATATAGATAGATAAATAGATAGATAGAGAGTGAGATTGATAGTTAGATAGATAGACAGATAGAAAGAGAGAGACTTAGCAAATCAACTGGTGATGAAGCAAATAAGTGAGGAAGTGGATAAATTAGTGGGTAGATGACTATAAGAGTGACTCAGAGAACAAGGAATCATAGATCCCAAGATGGTGATTCAGAATTGATCCAATGGGTAATCTTTATATAGGCGAAAGTTTCCACACAGCAAGAAAGGTGAACAGATGATCACCCAAGAAACCCTTCGGGAGAAGGGCTCGCACCGCACAGACAAGCCCCTAGCTACTGAACGTGAGAGCAAATGCCCATCCTCGCGCGACTGAGGAGCTAGAGAGAGAGATGGATAGATGGATAGGTGGATAGATAGATAGAAATAGAGAGCGAGAGCAAGGGGGAAAGATAGAGAGAGAGCGAGTGAGAGTGAGAGAGAGACTTAGCAAATTAACCCGTGATGAGGCAAATAAATAAGGAAGTGGATAAATTAGTCGGTAGATGACTATAAGAGTGACCGAACAAGGAATCATAGGTCCCAAGATGGTGGCTTCAAAATTGATCCAGCGGGTATTCTTTATATAGGCGGAAGCTTCCACACAGCAAGACAGGCGAACAGGATGATCACCCAAGAAACCCTTCAGGAGAAAGGCTCGCACTGCACAGACAATGCTTATCCTCGCGCGAGCGAGAAGCTAGGCAGAGAGAGAGAAAATGGATAGATGGATAGATAGATAGAGATAGAGGGAGTGAGAGGGAAAGAGGGAGAATGAGAGAGACTTAACAAATTAACTGGTGATGAGGCATATAAGTGAGGAAGTGGATAAATTAGTGGGTAGATGACTATAAGAGTGACCTAGCAAGAGAGTAAGCAACTCAGCGGACGAGGAATCAATGGTCCCAAGATGGTGCTTCAAAATTGATCCAGCGGGTATTCTTTATATATGCGGAAGCTTCCACACAGCAAGACAGGCGAACAGATGATCACCCAAGAAACCCTTCGGGAGAAGGGCTCGCACTGCACAGACAAGCCCCTAGCCACTGAATGTGAGAGCAAATGCCCATCCTCGCGCGACAGAGAAGCTAGAGAGAGAGGTGGATAGATGGATAGGTGGATAGATAGATAGAAATAGAGAGCGAGAGCAAGGGGGAGAGATAGAGAGAGAGCGAGTGAGAGTGAGAGAGAGACTTAGCAAATTAACCCGTGATGAGGCAAATAAATAAGGAAGTGGATAAATTAGTCGGTAGATGACTATAAGAGTGACCAAACAAGAGACTAAAGGACAGAGTGGTGTAAGCGACTCAGCGGACGTGGAATCAAAGGTCCCAAGATGGTGCTTCAAAATTGATCCAGTGGGTAATCTTTATATATGCGGAAGCTTCCACACAGCCAGACAGGCGAACAGACGACCACCGAAGAAGCCCTCCGGGAGCAGGGCTGGCACCGCACGGGCGACGAAGCGGGCCGGCCTGCCGCCCGCCACCGAACGCGTGAGCGAACGCCCATCAGCCGCCGCCCGCCGAGGCGCACTCGCTCGCACGCGCGCACCCTTCTCTCGCGGCGGTGCATCGGGTCCTCCGAACTCTAATTTGTAACGGTTTAATCCGCGTCGGGGCGAAGCGGCGGCCGCGGCCGCCGGCGTACTTTGTCCACGCCCACGCTCACGCCCACGGCCCTTCGCCCCGCCGCAGGCCTCCTCTCTCTCCCTCCGCCAGGACCTTCGGCCGCCGCTTTGTAACCCGGCCGCCGCTCATTTGCGCCCCATCCCGCCCCGCGCCGCCCCGTGCTCCGCCCCGTGCTCCGCCCGGTGCTCCGCCCCGCGTCGCCCCGCACCGCGCTCGTTATTTATCGCCGATAGTGACGACCATTAATTAGCAGGCCTTCTGTTGCGCACGGAAAGAAGGGCCGCCCGAGCTCCGCCGATGTGCCCGGGCGTCGGCTTACGCCCGGGGAGTGACGTTGTGGAGCCTTGCACTCGTGCGTTGGTGCGAGGAAGTGTGTGTGTGTGTGTGTATGTATATGTGTATGTGAATATATGTGTGTGGGGGGATTGTTGTAGTGCTTGGAAGATCTGAAGGTTGAAACGATTTTCTATTTTATGGTAGATTGTGAACTAGTTGGGAAGTTCAAGAAAGTTCATGAAATAATTTTTATATAATATTTTCTGAACAGTAAATGTAGTTAAATTACTTCATACTGCTTAATAGCACATATATCTTCAATTTATTGTAGAACTAATAAATATTATTATTATTATTATTATTATTATTATTATTATTATTATTATTATTATTACATAGTGGTATTATTTTGAAACATACTCTCCTTTTCTTAGTTCTGAGTTTAATATTTCTTGATAGCTTTAGAATTAAATAATCTACAATCTCATTTTGAAGACAGAGATAAAAGAAGACCAAGAAGATGTTAGAAGAAAAACGTAATATCAATCATGGGTGTGAGAGATTTAGAAGATAATGCTTGGGAAGATCGGAATGAATGGAGATTAGGCAGCGCGAAACGGTGATAGCTGTACAATATTCGCTTTACCTCTTATTACTATCACTACTACCAAATGTTAACAGTAAAGATACAATTTTTCTTTTTCGATTAAAAAATTCAACAAAAATATATGAAGATATTACATTCGGTATGAAGAAGTCTTAAATTAAGAACTGAGGAAATTAATTCTCTTTAGTAAAGCATAAAAGAAGGTTTAAAGGTAGTTCAAAGAACTTATCGAAATTTATCAACGGTACTACTATTGCAATGAAAATGTAAAAAAATAAATATCGCTTATGGAATAAATGAAAGGATACCAAAAATAATAATAATTACAGAATTTTGTTAGTTGAAGTATTTGATACACTCATTACCCTGGCTAGAGACAACTAGGACTTTTAAATCTATAGATAATGGTTATTAGAACACAAAGGTGACTTAATTTTTTTTGCTATGCGTATTTTAAAACGTATTTAGTTTTGATTTTGAACGCGAATGGAAAAAATTTGAAAACATACTGACAGGAACAGAACACATTTCTTACAAATCTATTTCAAATATCTAATGTTCATTCAGAATTTTGATAGAAAAAAAACTCAGGAGACAAGTTAATACTAGTAAGTTTTAGGAATCTCAGACTTTAGTCATTTGGAGATCTGCGATACTTTTACTTATTCGTTCACATTTTCTCACCCATTTAAAAGCTAATCTCACGTAGAACTGTTCTCTAAACATCTGCTCTCTTACTGTTCCGTTTTTGAACTATCATTGCTCCTGACATCGAACATGAAAAATAACTTAAATCACGTTACTTATACACGCAGTAATTCTTGGTATCCTGTTCGTACCTTGAGTCACAGATATTCGTTAATGAGAAGGAATTCTGTTTTTGAACGAAAATAAAGGTCCGAATGTCACCAATAAATACATTCCAGCAGCTGGAATCTGACACAGGAATCCAAAGCTCGAGGCAAGAATCTAGGTAGCGAAAGAAACGTGAAGTATGCACAGATATCTGATTTAGAATTGTAGATTCCGGCAGGAAAAAGTAGTTGAATCAATACATCGATACACAACAGAAGGATCTAGATTCGATGCAACTAATAAAAAAATTGTAAAATTTACATAGCGTGATATTTCTTGATAGATTTACAAAGTATGATGGTATGATACTAGTACGTATTTTAATACAGCGTTTCCATAGGTACTTTAGAATATTGTATATTGCTTATTGAATCAAACATTTGTGCTAATTTAGTTTGACTTCAGTGAAAATATTTGTATTGATTCAAACTGCAGTAACGCACACCCCATTTTCTGGGCTTACGGTATTTTCTTTCTTCTTTGGCAAGGCGATGAAAAATCTAGATAATACCGTCCACAATATCCATCACCACGTGTATGAGATGTTTAACGATAGTATGGAAATATTTCACACAAGTACTGTTCTGAATTAATTATACACAAATACCTTACGTCTATAAAAACAGATTCTTGGAAGAAAACTTTCAAATTCATCTTCTGACACAAGGTAGCAACGTTCAATAAATTTTTAATGAGCAATAACGTCGTTCTCACCCAAATGATAGAGAAGAGGGGCCTTACGAGCGAGGGAAAGCATAAAGGTTGGTTGTCTAGTCTTCAATGTCGAGGCCGCCATTAACACTACAGAGGCGGAGACGGTCTCTAAGCGATCGTTTACAAAGGCGCTATTAAGAGAGCGTAGGGCGGAGTAAGACGGTTTATCGATTGATCCGTTAGTGATGACGGCGTAGTTGGGTGCCAAAGGCGGTCTATGAACGACATCGTCAATGTAGTGGTGAAGTGAAGAGGGAGATACGAACAGAGCAACTAGTTTGCTATCAGACTTCAATAAAGCATATTGGAATAAAATCAATTTAAAATTAATATTGCTTTCCAGCGTGTTTCTCGAAGTTTGATAACTTGAAACTCTTTGTTGGCGTATGTTCATATATTATGCTATGAAGTCTAAACTGCAACTGAAGGTGATTGCAAATTAGGAAAGTAAAAGTAGAGACAAAAGATAACTTACAAGAAAACACGACTTATACATTTTAGTGATGGGTTTTAGATCATTTAAATATGTGAGTATTGGTCATAAATTTATAACATCTTCTAAATACTATAATCGTGTAATACACTATTGTACATTGTACAATAGCTGGTATCAATATAAGTGAAAGACATGACATTACAAACATGCCACAGAATACATATGTTACGAGTAATTAAAGATACTATTCTAACCCCATTCAATATCAGCATTTGTTATTGAATGTTACTAATTCTATTGACGCATGATGTTTGAGAGTTGTTGTGTTGATGAAAAAATAATTAATGGAAAGTAACATGAAGTCCTTAAACGATACTGGACAGTATTTTTTCCCTACACAAAATTAAAAGTTCGAGTTTTAATTAGTTATTGACAGTTAATTCAATATTATTCTCCGGCATTGATTAATGCAACCACAAATCACTCTAAATTAAATTATTATTTAAAAATTATCAGAAACATTTAACTTGGCAAATAAAGAATATACAACAGATGAGTGTGAAAGACAAGCTAATAATTTTGAATAATGCTTTGGATCTAGAGAGGAGCCAGGGGGAGAGCAAAATGATGATGATGATGAGAGGAGCTGATCCTTTGGATGTCGTCGACGTGGACTGCATGTGAAAACGGAGGCGTGGGAGAAGTAAGGAGGAGTGGTGGGGTTGGAAATATCTATAGGTACGTACTTGTGTGCGAAGCCGGATGGAATCGGAAGTAATGTTGCCAATAGAAATGACTGAGGTAATAAAAGAGATGGAAGTATCACAAATTGAAAAATGGAAATGATGTGGCGAGGATGGAAAGAAATTGCCACATGCTCAAAGGCGATTTCTGAGATATGCACGAGTAGGAAAAAACAAAGTTAGGGGAGTAGTAGAGGGTGGGCCGAGGAAAGTTGAGACAACAGCTCACACAAGCGTGTACAATAGCAGTGAAAGTGAGGTACAAGGTTTCGTTAGAATTAGCGCAGAAACAGCATAGCTTGGCAATATAAGTACTTTGATAATAGCAATGAGCACACAAATCAGTGATGAGACGAAATAGTTTTGAGCGACAGTCCGAGAAGCCATAAGAAGATGGAAGTATGGTAAGGAGTAGTAAGGACAGCAGAACAGTGTGGTAAACAAGAGCTTATGAAGGATGACAGGAAATCATGTTAGAGTGTACGCAGAAACATCACATAATGTTAGTGACCGGACATATGGGTTGCAGAGGTATCGTTTAGTGTTTGTTTAGACGGGATGTGAAGAAGATGGATAAACTGAGCGGTGCAGAAACGGTCCAGGAAAGACAATAGGTTAGGATGACAGAACATGCAGAGAAAGGAAGAATGGCGTGAGGAACTTGTGTATTAGCTATTAGCCAATGGAAGGCGACAATGTTGGATGGTGAGCGGCACACTCAAATAAGCACAGAAAGTGCGCGATGTGGCAGCAGGTTGGGAAAAGCAATTGGAGGTCACAGCAACGAAGCGGCAGAGATCTCTTTCTGAAAGACGGTTACGGAAACTAATGACTGTCTATAAAACGAAAGAACGAGAACAGCTAGGTTGGAGGGTGAAGTGAAAGTGATATGATCGTCGTCGGCGAAGACAGTGACGAAGGCAACGACGGTGATGAGGATAAGGCGGTGAGAAAGATGAGAACTGCGAAGACGGTGAGGACGTCTTCGATGGCGAGGACGATAAGGCGATGAAGACGGTCAGAACGGTAAAGACGCGGTGTATGGCGAGGATGATGATAGAGACGAGGTCGGTGAGGACGGAAGCGATGAGGGAGGATAGCGAGGGCAGTGAAAACTGCGTGAACGGCGATGACGCTAAGGGAAGCAAGGACGAAATGGTGGCAAGAACAATGAGAACACAGATGGCGAGGGCGGCCTTAGACGGCAATGAAAGTTACGGCGAAGTAAGTCAGGATGGTGGCGAGGGGGACGGAGTGAAGGGAGAGTGGCGGCGAGGAGGCGCGTGCGTACAGTGACGGTGGCAGTGAGGCGTGGCGGGGCGAGGCGAGGCAGGGCATGGCCGGTAGCGGAGCGGGGCGGAGCGGGGCGGAGCGGGGCGGAGCGGAGCGGGGCGGAGCGGTCTCCGCCCCCGCGTCCGCCCCGCTCGCCCCGCTTCCGCCCCGCCGCTCGCCCCGCCCTCCTGCCCCCGCTCCCGCCCCGGCTCCCCCCGCTCCGCCCCCGCCTCCGCCCCGCCTATTCCTCCCCCGCTCCGCCCCGTCGCCCCCTCGCCCCGCTCCCGCCCCGCTTCCGCCCCGCTCCGCCCCGCTCCGCCCCGCTCCGCCCCCGCTCCGCCCCGCGCCGCCCCCGCCTCCGCCCCGCTCCGCCCCCCGCCCGCCCCTCCGCCCGCTCCCGCCCCGCTCCCCCCGCTCCGCCCCGCTCCGCCCGCTCCACGCCCC
>BOPP01000037.1:4854874-4868067 GCA_017312745.1 Gryllus bimaculatus
GGCAGAGGAGTTTGACGGTGTTGCGTTGTTCTAAACGAAATTCAGTGAGAAGAGGGAAAGAGAAAAAAAGATATGTATAAAAAGTGATAGTGCGTGGTTAGCAGAAAAAATTGTCAAAAGGATGATTGTACGGAGCTTCGTTTAGAGCATTAGGTAATAAATATATTTGCCAAAATATAAAATAGTTTATTATCGCCAAATATCGCATCGTTGCGCTAAATAATATTATATATAATAAATAAATGCCGGCGACGCAGTCGAAGGAGCTGGAGCGTCAGCTGAAAATGTCCCAAAGTTATGCGCGTGCAGTTAGAAATGTATTGTAAAAATGTGTGCTAAAATTGTATTGAAAATTCTAAGTACGTCACACCGATGAAAAGTTGAGTTGGAGCCTGTTACTGAAATACGTTGTCTCATAGACATGCAAGGACAATTGCCAAACCACCAAGAGCCCGCACATTGCACTCAAATAATTACACCCAAAGTAGTGTAATTTTTTTTAAAGTCTTATTAATCTAAATAATATTTCTTAAAAGTGAACTTTCGGAGAGCAACAGACATTTTTGTTCTGCAAAAATTCTATAATTGGCGTCTTGGCAAATTAATAGGAAATACCACAATCCTAGCACACCGTTGCCAATGTTTGTGAGAAAAAGTCAATAACATTACTCTCACATCACCAATCACATCTCCCATCATATCACAATTCACATCTCTAATCGCATCACCAATCGCATCTCCAATCACACCTCCAATCACATCACCAATCAGTCTCCAATCCCATCACAATTCACATCTCCAATCACATTTTGAATCAAATCTCCAGTTACATCACCAATCCCATCTCCAATCACATATCTAATCACATCGCTAATCACATCACCAATCACATCTCCAATCACATCACCAACTCACATCTCTAATCACATCACCAACTCACAGTACGCCCAATATAATTCCGGTGTGAATTAATGCCACAATAATTCCTGAATTTTTTTAAACCAACTCCCTCGACAACACTTCTACCGCCGCAGCTACATCTACTGCCATCATCACTACGACTTTCTCCGCCGCGCCCTCGTCGCCGCTTCCTCTCCTTAAGAAGCAACGCGCCCGCCCCTTCGCCGAAAAGAAATTATTTTCCAGATAGCGCGGGCGGCGCGCGTGGTGTGGGGCCCTCTGGTCGCCGCCGCTATCGCGCGCGTGTGTCTGACACGAGAGATTTTCGGCCGTCAAAAGACGCAGTGTGTCGTTCCGGGATCCTAAGGGGAGCGGGGACGGGTGGAGCGCAGCGGGGAGCGGCGGGGAGAAGGCGGAAGGCATAGCAGGCGGAATAGCGGGCGAGGAGTCGGAGGGAGGAGGTGCAGAGAGAGCAGCCGGATGAGGGTGACGGTTGGGGTGGGGAGAGGACGCAGGAGGGAGGGGGTTAGAGCGGAAGCGGAGGAGAAGTTAAATGCGAATGAAGAGGAGGTGGAAACGGAGGCGGTGAGGAGGTCCGGGTTAGGAATGGTTGTAGAGCGGAAGTGGAGGTCGATGTAGATGCTGGAAGCAATGGCAGAAAAGTGGAAGCGAAGGCAGAAACAGAGTTAATGCAATGGCAAAGGCAAAGGCAGCACTGAAGGCGAACGAAGGTGTTGGTGGTAGTGGTGGTGGTGGTGACGGGATAGAGTGGGTGGAGTGAAATGGGTGGGGTTGAAAAGAGAAGATTTGTAGTGGGAGGAAGGGATGTATACTGGAGCGGAGGGAGTGTGGTTGGGGGACAAGAAGGGGCGAAGGCAGATAGATTCATAGATAGACATATAGATAGATAGATAGATAGATAGATAGATAGATAGATAGATAGATAGATAGATAGATAGATAGATAGATAGGTTTATTTAGCATTCGCGGCTATTTGAAACACATTTATATACGTTGTTTACATCTATAGGTAAACTCTATTTAATTATTTACAAAATCTGTTTTCTACTTTTATGTATCTTATAATTCTTCTTTTGAATTCTTTAATTTGTTCACATTTTTTATTTCTAACTGAAAGTTATAATATAAATCAAATTCTTTGTCAAATAATATGGTTTTAGTCAGCACAGTTTTACTGAAATTAATTACTAAATGTTGAGCTTGTCTTGTTTCTCTTGTTGTTTTATATTTAACACTTTAGATTTTTTTACAAAATCCCCTGTTGTATGTTTTTTAAATACTTTAAATAAAATTAGTGTATTGTACGTAATGAATTCTCTCTGTATTGACATACATTTTGTGCCAATCTGTGTCCAGCACATCTAGACCTGAAGTGCATCTATTTTAATAGAATTATTACTCTCATGGCTCTATTTTATTGTATCTGAATTTTTTAATATCAGTTTTTTCGTCTCGAACTAGTATTTTTGCAATGTGGTGGAATTCAAGATTTATATATCAAACATCTTCTGTATCCGTTTATATATTGCCTAAATATGTTTAAAATATTAGCATTTCCCCGTGTTTCTTTACTACGTATTCTAGATAAACTTTAAAATTTAATTTACTATCGATAATTACTCCCAAGTATTTCATTTTGTATTCCCGTTGTATTTCCTTTAAATCAGTTATGAATAATTTAGTTTCTCTTACTTCTGTTTCTTCCACTACGTAAAATGAAAAATTTAGTCTTTTCAACACGAATTATTAATTTAATTTACCCTTAACCATTCTTGTATTGCAATAAATCCACTCTGCAGTGGTGGGGTGGAATGGAGAAGGGTAGTGCGGATCAGGACGGGGTCCTGAAAAGTAGCGGTCATGACGGAAACGTATTCGGATGTGGGAGCGAAGACAGCGACAGCTGTGGCGGAGACTTTGATTGATTTTTGTTTTATTCCGAGCGCGTCAACTGCTAGGTCATTATACCCGTAAGTACAGTGCATGTTTTTTCACGGAAGGTGGCGGTGATCTTTCTTCTCTGGATGGTGAGATCCGGCGCCGACCTACCGTCGGCAAGCGGGGTTTTCCCCAACCGGGTGTCTCCCACCTGCCGGGCACTACCCCAGCCGGAAAGAGTTCAACGTTCCCGACCGGTCTCCCAACATGTGTGGCAGTGTAGCGCGTGTAAGAGTAAGCGTGAAAGGGGTAAGGATAGGACAAGGAAGAGAATAGAAAGACCGCGCGCGGTCCGTGGCCCGTTACGGTGTTTCTCCAGCCTTCACCTGGTGTTGATCGAAGAAAACACGGAATACTACCGATCAGAGCAGCCTGCCGCTAGGTTTCTCCTCCATACAGTGACTGAACTCCACCGAGTTATATAGGTAGTGTCGAAAATCCTGCCAACAGGAGACTCGAACCTAGGACTTCTAAGTCAGAGGCACTGCAGTAACATTAGCCGAGCGACGTAGGCAGACAAGCACTCAGTTTTGGCCTGCGTGGGTCGTCGTTTGGGCTGGGCTGTTACGAAATCGGGCGGGGCAACGCTGGGCGGGGTGGAGGAAGAGAGTGGAAACGGCGGAGTGAATACCAGGGCCGAGGAGTAATGAGATGGGCTGGGGGAGGACGGACGGAGTGGTGGGGAACGGGTGGAAGCGAAGTTCAAGCGATTAAGGTGCCACGTGGAGATCTAGGAGCTGATGACACGGGCACGGAACGCAAGGCCAGCGATGAGAATGAGACACATGAATATTGATGAAAGAGCAATTCATTACTTCGACAGCGGAGAAAAATTAAAACGCCAGTGATTTGTGATTATTGCTGGGGAAATACTTGAGAAGGCTGGAGATCGATGAAATTAAATCAAGTCGTAAGCTGTAATAGATACGCCGATTGATTTTGTGGAAGAGTACATTCTGGATAGTACAAGTGGTAATGCATTTAAGAGTTAGTTAACAAGTTCCCTTGTTACAGAATCATGGATCTTGTATACTGCAACTTTTCTCTTTGTCGTGTAATATTAAAATACACCATAGCTACATACCAATGAAACTGTCAAAACTAAGAAAATGGAGTTGGTGAGGTAATCCGATAAGTAACGAACGTTGTTTATACGCTAAATTTCACACACAATTATGGTCGATTACAAGAAGACAGTGACGATTTTTTTCCACATTGATTGTTATTTGGAATGGTCAGTAAAAACACATATTTCTTCCAAACAAGTTTTTTAAATTTATTTTCATAAAATGACGAGACCCACCGACCAGGGAACATCTTCGATTGTCTATCTCTTCTGCCACATGTGTGATTGATCTGGAAGAAGCGTTTTTGTACCTTCATGTTTTATAGTTGATAACCATCGCAATGCACTCAGTACCAAATGTTTGTCATTTGACGAGAGTCAAGGGGTATCCCACTTTGGCTTGTTCTTGCCCCTCTTTTGTGGCTAGGGTTGAACGTAAAAGCTGTCCCAGGATGAGATTTTTATTTTCTGTGCCTTTCAATCTTAATTCAGCCAATATTGGAATGATTCATGTCGGCAGTATCGGTTATTAACTCTGTAAAACACAATTGTTCGTAATATAATAATAATATATAATAAATGAATAATAATAATAATGCGTATAAAATTCACCATGCCTTCCGTGTTTTAAACTTTCTTGCACCAGGGTCCGTTACCATCACTTCCACCGGCGCCCTCTCCTATGCCCTCCCGTCGCTCAAGCAGCGCTCCCGCCCAGATAACGTACGCGGGACCTCGCGGAGCAATCGGGAACCATGAAGCGTTCGCCGGCCTCGTTCCTTTCTCCTCCGGCGCCATCGATCGCCAACGGAGAGATTTTCCAAACAGCGGCGGAGAGCGGGGAGAGGTTGCGGCTAGGCTGGCGAAGGAGGCGCCATGAAGGCGGTCACGACGGGCGATGGAGACGAAGCGCAGGCGGGTGGAGGCGGCGGTGTGGCAGAGGAGGTAGCGACGTACATGTGGTGGGTCCACAGAGGCGCGGAGTGTGGGGGGTTGGTGATCGATGAGTGAGGTGAGGTGGTAGAGGCGGTGGAGCAGGTGCTGCAGACTTGCGTAGGTGGCCTTGGGGCGCAGGATGTGCAAGGTGGCGTTGGCGCGGCGATGGAGATTGGCGGTGTCGGCGAGGGCGAGTGGGGGTGTCGATGGGGCGGTGGGTGGGGAAGCAGTGGGGTGGCGGTGGAGTCGGTTAGTGGCGCGAGCAGGCTGTGTAGCGTGGCGGGGCGGCGGAAGCTTGTGCGGAGGCGTGCGTGCGGTGCGGTGGCGGTGGCAGGTGGCTGTTGGCGGTGGCCGGTTAGCGGTTGCGGTGCGGAGCGGAGCGGAGGCGGCAAGCGGCGGCGGCGGCGCGGCGGCGGCGGCGGGGGCGGTGCGCTGGCGGCGCGGTGGCGGTGGCGGTGGCCGGTGGCGTGGCGTGTGGCTGGTGGCGGTGCGGTTGCGGTGGGCGGGGAGGCGGAGGCGGAGGCGGCAGCGGCGGCGGCGGCGGCGGTGGCGGCGGCTGGTGGCGGTGGCGCGTGGCGGCGGCGGTGGCGTGGCGGTGGCCGGTGCGTGGCGGTGCGTGGGGCGGTGGCCGGTGGCGGTGGCGGTGGCGTGCGGTGGCCCGGTGCGGTGGCGGTTGCGGTGGCTGGTGCGGTGCGGTTGCGGTGGCGGAGGCGGCGGCGGCAGAGCACGTTCATCCCGCCGCGTCGCCAGGGAACTGATAGATCCTTCTGCCGGAGCAAACGCAGTTTGGCGCAGAGTTATGCACAATAGGTGCCGGCGAGGAAATTCAATTTGCTTCGCACGTAGAGGAGACTGCGGTTATCGGAATATTTTCTCTTGAAGATGCGAGCTGTCATCAGCACTTTTTCAGGATTATGTTGACTGCTGGAGATGTTTCAGGAAAGGCGAAATGAAAGCTGCGAAACGATAATTTCATTGAATGAGGGTGATGGTGTGGAAGTCATCGGGTAGTGCTGTTCATCTGTTCATCAGTTAATATCAGTGATGGGTATTTTTTCTCTCAAGATGACTCTGTATCTTGGGGCCAGAAGATTGAAAAAGGAAAATGGCTTAGAATATTTCATTTCGTAAAATGTCTCTGAAAATCTATTTTCGCGGTAATGCCATAGGAATGTTTTTTCTCGTATTATTTGTTGAAGGTTCACGAAAAGGTTATTTTTGTTTTGCTTATATTTGGAAAAAATACAAGTATCTAAAAATCGATTTCTCAAGATTTTTGAGCAGTTACAGCGACAAGCTACCTTTAAGAGCTTTTTTAGGGCGTCCAGTGAGAGTCAAGTACACTAGATTACAGAAAGATTTTGTGTTGAAAAATAGTATGTACTTCAATCTAATTGATTAAATATCATCTCATTCTTCATTACCGCAAGACGGGAATGCTACGTAAAACTGCATATAGAGACATGCATTTTGTAATACAATATGTAGAATCGTTCAATAATTGATGGTAGCGGATCGGGGATGAAGAAGTGTGATACGATTCACAAAATTGGAATTTACACTCATGACTGGGAATGTGCCAGTCAAGTGTGTTCACATTGCACAGCAGCTACTAAAGGGATGTAAGTTATACATTCGCAAGCGCTGTGGGTTTGGGAGAACACGTACAACATAAGCAAGTTATAACGCCTTCAAACTTGTGAATGGAGAAGGGTATAATACGCAAAGCTTCTCACGTGGTTCAGTTAACAGAAATCTCCTGGAAGAGATTCAAGGGATGGCGCTTAACGATACAGAGCCCGTTTTTACAATGTGATGAACTTGCACGTTCAATGCCGCAACTCTGCAGATCGAAACGAAAAACAAAAATGCATTGTCATTACTTTGCAAACTTGTTTCGCAAAGATACTTCAAATGAATTAAATGGCTTCAATATGGGGGACTACCCCTCGGAGCCCCCGTTTGCCTTCTAAAGCGGGCTTCGGTGTAATTGACTTACGTCTGGTCATGGCATCTCAAGAGAATCAGATGTAGTAAGTACGTGTTGGGTTAAAAACACTTCTCCACATATTCCAAGAATTTGTTCACTTTTGTTATAGTGAAAATCTATATGTTTTGTTATTTCGGTTTTAAGCGTGAATATACTGTTTACAAAACATGAGATGACTGTTTAATATTTGCTCAAAAAATGAAATTCATTGAATATACATCTCGTTTCTTTTGAAACATATTCTTCTTATTCTGAGTTAGACACAAAATTCTAAAATTACATTTTGATGGAAGCATTGTTTTATATTTGTGCTTCTTAAAAAATGAACCACTAGGAATCATTCATCAGTTATATTATTCACACAAAAATGCGTTGTTTCTTAACTATTAGGTTTTCTTTTGATATACGTAAAACTGAAACTAACACGCGTTAATTTAATGTTGCCTTTGTTTCTAACCATTTTCTTTTTGTTTTTCCAGGTTAAGGAACTCGCCATCCTAACATCACCGGAATGATGAAAATGATCATCTAATATGCTACGAAATGACACGAAATGGAAGTCCCCTAATGGAGTATACAGCTCAAATTACGTTATAATATCGGTAATACGCTATACCCAATTAAAATAATTATGGCCATATATGTGTGGTTTATATGTATTATACATTTCAGATCACATTATTCAATGTCGTATGACAAAATTATTTAATGATAGTGACAAAATAGGTGGGTTTTAGAATTTCATTCAGCTCAATACGTGAAATTCAATATCTCGTGCTGCCTAAACGCTCTGTAATGTACAAAGCGAATGGTAAAGATATGAGAGGTGCAAAAACAAGAAAAAATGAGTTTTAATGTGAAAATTTTGCGGCCCAAAGGTCGACAAGCACAACACGTTTACTCAATCACATGAAAAATAAATTTCTTTCAGCATTCTTTGTGTCTTAGATACTTTTAAATTATTTATAGCTACTTTAATTAATCATCTTCGTGATGACAACTCATTAACATTTAATGCAGGAAGTCTGTAAAAAATGGAAAGTATCAATCTCAAAGAATTATGTTCTTTTTATACCTTTTTTCGTGCCTCTTGGTGTGCGAGTTCGTGCGTGCCAGAAAGAGAGGATAATGAGCGGTTTTTCAGAAAGGCGACGAGTAAGAGACGAGGGAGAGCGGCTGGCATGGCGTTAAAGTCATCTTGCTGCTTACATCAGTGAATTACGTCTCTGATAAGAGAGCGTTGTAAACGGGTAGATGAAACAAGGGTATGTGGCTTCCTTAAATGCCCTTTTAACTCGAGATAAGGCTCTAGTTTAGTGTTGCTACAAGCATAAACGCCTTTTTTTTATTATGTACCAACAATCGGAACAACGGATGGATATACATTCGAAAAAATTAGTAAGAAAAGGTTTAAAAAGTTAACAACCACACTGAACAATAAGTTGCAAAATATTTTAATTGTAACAATTTCTTTGTACATAATTTGAACATAATTTCAATTTTTTTTAGATTTAGAATTAGTTCATTTTCTTCAAGAGAGAGTGTATTGTTAGAAGTTCTGCGTGTACTTTTATAAGTGTTATTGTTGTTGAGATTTAAACGAGAATAAAAGGGTTTGTTTCTATTGGAGATTACTCCATTTCTTGAATAAAGGTATTTATGAATATATTTTTGTTTCTTGTTTATTTGGGTGAACCTATTTATATCTGCTTATATCTGATGGAATAACTATGAATTTATCGAAGGTGAAACGAGAAATAAAATGGTTAACGAGAAGCGAGTTAGTAAAAATCATAATGAAGGAAAGCTGAGGCAAATGGGTAAATCGTGAGATGTTAAAGAACGCTTCCTATTAATATTAGAAATATAGAGTTTCCAATGTATATCCTTCTATTTTCTGACTCAGTTGCTACAAGAAAAAAAAAGAATTAAAAACGTTTTAAAAATGTTATGAAATGTCGTTGAAAATTTGTCGGGCGGCTCGCGAATAACGATGTGTGCGAGCCACCTTTACTGCAACTTATTGCTCACCGTCTCTTGCAGTGACTCTTGAGCGGATTGGTCTTAGGACCGCTACTTCTTGAGGGTTTTGCGACTGTAGCTGCATCGCCCTCATGCCAAATTAAGCCGATTTTTGGGGGGATAATTCTAGGGACCGACTGCTACGAACGGTAATTATTTCGTGTTTTTTTTCGATCAATCACAGGTTGGAATGTCCGAACAGTTACACTAAAAAATGATGCAGGGAACTCGCACAAAATCTTAATTCCGGTGCCTTGGCTTATCTTTTTTCTTTTGCACCACCCACAGACACACATGCACGCAATACATTACCCCACACTTCGGGAGTTTGAGACTGTCTAATCTTGGACTGTGTCGGGCTTCGTAAAATTTACTGGAGTTGGAATCGCCCTGTAAGTCGAAGTGTAGGTCGTGCCGGGTTCACACCATTTCAGAGGAAAAACCGCCACTATTCAGGCATGAAAACTTCGGGTATAAACATTTAATTGAAGTAATGACGCATGACCAGTTGACCTATCCGGTAAACATCATATCAAGTAACTTCAATCAATCCGATGTTTTGCACGACGTCTGCAGGTAGTTTGGCGGTAGGTATGGAGAGTTGCAACCAAGGTTCATGCATGAAAGGTGCGGCATACACGAAAAATAATGTGAAACAGCGCATGTGCACGAGGGAATCAGGATAACAACGAAAATGCGTTCATGAGCTGGAAAAAAACTCCATTTGCAGCAATGTTTGTGAGCAGAGAGGTATTCGACAACTGGAGCGTTCATGTGGAAAGGAACCTAGCGCGTATTGGTTAATATTGTTTGGATGGGGAACACGCGGCGAGATAGTCTGTGTAAGTGTTGTGGGGAAGAGCCTGACCGGAACACGTGTGCAGCATAATTAGAGCGATGCGTTTTAAAAAAAAGCCTGCATGCTGAAATGGAGGAGCCCAGAGATAATCAATTCAGAGCGAAGTATTTAAAACTGTGATACAGGAGCTAAGGTTGAGGATTAAAGCCGTGTATATGGTTAACGACGGAATAGTTCCACTGGCGAGTGCGCTGTGAAAGTCCGAAGGTAGCCACGAGTGCCAGGCAGTTAGCAGGGGAGGTGCTGATGAGTGAAAGAGTAGGGAGATTAATCGGATCTAGGCAACTGCTGAGGAAAATTGAAGTGAATACATTGAGAATTTTTACGGTGGGCACGGTGAGTGCTTTCGGAAGGAGGCGTACGGACGCAAAAGCCACGAATGCAGCATTAAACGACGAGAGACCAGGCAAATAGTTAATTGTCGTATAGTTGCGTGTAAAGAGAGCGGTTCTCGATGATGCTCTTCCAATGACAGTTCAGCGATCGGTGAAATTGCATGCGAGGCGGAAGCGGAGGACACGTGTACAGCAGAGAAGGGAGGGAAGCTGAGGTTTGTGGTTGATAGAGCTGCGAAAATGCGAGTTCACGGCAGGAAGGATGTGGACTTATCTACAGGGAAGGGAATTGCTATGAACACAAACGTAGCATAAACAGGGAGGGGAGGGCGGTTTAGGGAAGCAGAGGTGAGAGAGGTTATGGAACCAGGGGGAGAAGGTAGGAATTCTGTATACGCCGGGAAACGCAGCGTGAGGTCGCTGATGCAGCTTACGGGTAGTAGTCTGTGGAAAGAACACCGAGCGCTGGCACAAAACGCCAGAGGCGGAGGGTAGTATGGGCAAAGCTCCTAGGGTGCGAGGACAAGGAGTGCGGCGCGTTGGAGCGAGTCGGGTGGTGCGGGTCGCAGTGGGGTGATGCGGGCGGGCAGAGGTGGTCGGAGCTGAACGGGGGTTGGGACGAAGTGATGCGGGGCTGAGGGGGTTGAGGCGAGCAGGGCGTCGCGGAACAGGGCCGGAGAGGAACAGGGGCGAAGCAAGGCGCAGTGGAAGGTAGCGGTGTTACGGCGGGGCGGAGCATGGTGGGGCGCGGACGGAGCAGGGCGGAGAGAGCAGGGGGTTGAGAATGGCGGGGCGGAGCGTGTGCAGACGGGACGATGAGGCCGTGGCAGGGTGATGCGTGGCGAGGGCGGACGGGCGGGGTGGAGCAGGGCGGGCAGGGCGGGTCAAGGCGCAGAGAGCAGGGGCGGAGGAAGGGCCATGTCGGAGCGAGTGATTGCGGGCAGGGCGGGGCGGGCGGGGCGGGGCGGGGTGGGCGGGCCGCGGGCGCGGGCAGGGCGGGACGATGCGGGCCGGCGGTAGCGGTGATGCGGGGCGGGGGCAGACGGTGATGGCAGGCGGGGCGGGCCGGGGCGGGGCGGGGCGGGCGGGGCGGGGCGGCCGAGGGCGTCGTGCTAAGGCGCAGCACGCAGCGAAGAGGCCTCGTTAACAGGCGCCGCTGTGTGCGCGGCCAACGCACCGCGGGGCGCGACGCTTCGCACGCCCCCGCGCCTACTGCGCTTCCCTCTGGAGCACGAAACACTCTATGAACCCTTCAACATGGATTGGTGAGGTACTGTTCCTGTGACTGATTGATTTTTTTTTCAGACGAACCAGTTACTTCGATCATTACTCCCATTGGGTAGTGAAAAATGTAGTTTTATATCACGTTAGATGTAGGTGTTCTTTGCTCGTTCCTCCCACGCTGGAACACCTCCCCAGTCGGAAACATTAATTGATTGATTGCTAGTAATTCCGAACGCGTGAACTGCTGAGGACATAAGCCCTGTAAGTGTTGTGCAAGTTCTCATAGTATGACGAGGTAAATCGGAGTGTTGTAAGACATTTTTCTCCATCCTTCTTCATTGATTTATTTATAGAATGGTCAATGATTCAGATCGCGACATCAGCTAAGTTCATTAGCCATCTAAGTATAGAGCGTGTTTTCCTTATCGCGGGAAGGCCCTGTGGTCTTCTCCCACTGTACGGCGAGATGCGGTGCCGACCTTCCGTCGTATAGAGAGGTTCCCCCAACCAGATATCTCCCGCCAGCGGGCCACCGCCCCAGCCGGGACAAGCTATAAGCTTCCTACAGGTCTCCTGGCAACGTTAGTAGAATAGCATGTTAGTGTATGTGTGTGTAATGGGAGAAGATAGGACAATAAAGTGGTAGGAACGATCGCGCGTGGTGCGTGGACAATTTGTAGGGTACTGCTCCGGCATTCACCTGGTGTTGATCGGAGAAACTATGGAAAACTATCAATCAGAGCAGCCGGACGCTAGAATTCTCCCCTAAACAGCGACTGAATTTGACCTGGCTTATAAGTCAGTGACGAAAATCCTGCCTCTTTTGGGTCTCCAACCTAGATCCTCCTCATCAGTGAGAATACAGTGAGATCAGTTAATGCCCTGAGCCATTTTTCCCGGTTCTAGTCTGGAAAAGCTCCACCTTTCTGACTGGTCTCTTGACATGTGTGATGGTGCAGTGGAGGAGAAAGATAACAAATGTGAGAATAAGGAATAGAAAGGAATGATTGCTCGGACCGCGCAGTATCTTAAGAAACGGACCGTCGCCCGTTTCTTAAGATACTGCTTTGCCATTCGCCTGATATTGATCGGAGAATTCGCACAAAACTATCGATTAGAGCAGTCAGCCGCGAGATTTCTTCTACACACAGCGACTGAATGCGACCTAGCTTCTCTACCTCACCGTCGGGACTCGAACCATAAGATCTCACGATCAGATGTGCTGCAGTGGTAACATATGTTCCCCTGAGACTGCTTAGCCGAACCTGTGAAGTTAAAGGGGTTATATGAATACAATGACGTAATTGCAAAAAGAGTTTGAATGAACATGTCGTTCCACGTTGCAGCAGTATAGGCCAGAGACTGTGTAGACCAGAGAGTCCGACTCGCGAACGTTGCTCCTCTGACTCAGAATCACTGATCTAGAGGTCACCGAGGTATGATCTCATCTTGCTCTCAAAACCGGAGACAGGTTGAGCTAACCAGGTATTCGGCAGTTCTTCTCGGGATGTGAAGTTTGACCCATCGCTCCTCTTTACATCCCGAGCTGTAAAGTACCCAATCTACACAGTTACACGTGATTCGTGTATTCAAAGGCAAACAATAAAACAAGTAGTTTTGGATATTTTGTACTTATAATAATATAATGAGCGGTATATTAATTTGATAGTAACAGTTATTTTAAGGTGTCAGAAATAAAATCACGGTGAAATATTTTGTTAGTGTATTTAAGGCGTATTATTTTCAACATTGAAAAATTATTTCAGTTGACGGTTGAGTAAAATTTCACTCCGTACGACACTTTGTGCTGTAGAGGGAACTCAAATACGTGTGGATGCCCCGCAGAGGAAATAGCCTAGTCCTCGGGCGTAGTGAGGGGTGCGGCGAGGCGGGGTGGGGCGG
>BOPP01000037.1:4870337-4940539 GCA_017312745.1 Gryllus bimaculatus
ACCGCCCCCACCGCCTTTACGGAGTCCAACTCTTCTAGCGTCACCACCACCCTTCCACCATCGTCCCAACTCTCAACCTCGCAGTCCATACTGCCCCCATCGCCCTCACCTCTGCCGATGCCTCCCCCGCCGCCGCCGCCGCTGCCGCCGGGTCTCATTCGAAGGAAGAGGGTCGACGCTGCGTCAGCGCCGACCGTTGCAATGCCTGAGGCGGGGGCCAGCGGGCGGGTGGACGAGGGGATGAGGGCCAATGCAACGAGCGGTTCTGGAAAGAAGTTGCAAGTGGCAGCGAAGGCAGATGGGGGTAAAAGATAGAGACGTGGAAGGAAAAGGAAGGAAGAAGAAGCGCAGATGTACAGTCGGGGTCAGAGAAGAATGCAAAGGAAGTGGGGTCATTACAAGAATAGTAGTGGATATCAGGAGATATGGTCGGAGATGGATTTTAAGGGAATGTATAATTGAATCGCAGTGTCAGATAGAGATAAAAGGAAGGAAAAGGAGAGAGGGAGAGGCACAGATATATAGTCAAAGATGGAGAAGAATGCGATGAAGGAAGTGGGATCAAGAGGAGAATGGGGTGGGTGTCAGGAGGTGGAGACGGAGGGGGAGGTGAAGAGAGGGCCGAAGTTGAGACGAGTTATTGATGGAGAAAAAGTCAGAGTGATGACGGAGACGAGGGAAAGAGTGGGGAAATAGGATGGGGAAGTTTGGGATGAAAAAATTAAGAAGTCTGATGCGGAAACAGAAGTACAAGAGAGAGAGAGAGAGAGAGAGAGAGAGAGAGAGAGAGAAGATGGAGGAACAACGAGACTGCGTCAAAAGGTAGATTGAATGAAGTCATCTACCTGGGAGAGGTAAGGTCAAGAATGAGGGTGGTGAGGTGAGAGGGGCGGAAGCGGAGTAGAGGAGAGGCAAGAAGTTGAATGATCAATCCTGCGATAGCATAGTGAAGAAGATCACGATAAGCCTTTTGATGACTCAAAAACAGCAAAGATGTGCTATTAAATACTTAAACCTACTCCTGCTTCACGATTTAGAAAGAATCAGTGTAAACAATAGACCGAGTGAGAGATGATACAATAATTCACATCATTCACACAGCAATCGCATACTTTCGCTCTTTTGATTCTAACATGAAAGTCGTAATTCTAGATGTTTTCAAGTAAAATGTGATTTATTCTATATTACAATTATTCGGGAAATGATGACAACACTGTCAGAATAGGTCTCGCACAATGAGAAGGATGCGAGCAGAATAGGACTCGCACAATGAAATGAGGACGAGTGGTACGGATAGCTTCATGGAAAATAACGAGACCTTAGAGTAGCTGTATTATTTCAGCATCATACTTTTCTTCATACTTCAGTTTCATTTTTTGACTGACCAAAATGAATAATAAAAAGTCTTTCTACAACATTTCTTGCAAAATAACAAAATCTCTTGCGGTATTATGCTATGTAGCAGAATTGAAACAACGAAACTGTAAACGATTCTTAACAATAGTGACGACATAGACAACTGTATTATTGATACAATCGTGCTAGCACATCCGGCACACTTTTAAGTAAAATATATTAAGTAGAATACAGCATTTTCAGTATGACACAAGAATGTATATTCAAAGAAGAATTAATAGAAAAGCTGGATAAGAGAAAACAAAAGAGGTTCATACTGTAAGAAGGAAAAGAGGCAGTAAGAAGGAAAAGAGTAAGAAAGTAGAGGGTAAGGGTAGAGAAAGGAGTGTAATAGGAGTTGTTACCATTTGAGAAGCGAACATGAGAGGTTCAAAGGTTTATGACAGGCAGATTGGCAAAGAAACGAAAAGAGCAGTAAAAATTGTAGCGGAAGACGGGGAGATGAAGGTATGGGAGGAACGGAAGGGATGTGTGGGTGGCAGATCCAGGCAGACGAGTCGCAGACGTAAGCAGCGACCCGGAGGCCGGCCGAGGCGCCAGCGGCGGCGGCGGGGCGTCGAGGCACTAACATCTTCCGGGGATTGGCGCGGACAGGCGGGCGACGGCCGTTGGCGCGGGGGCCGCGAGCTGCAGTGCGAGGCGACAGGCGACGCGGCAGGCCGCGGGCGGTACAGAGGACCGCCCCGCGCGCGGGAACGGCCGGCGGTTGCTGCTGGAGAGGTGGGGGTGGAGAGGAGTGAACAGCGTGAGGAGGGAGGGGGTGCGCGAAGTGGAGGTGGGCGGGAAATAGTTTCGTGCCGTGTGGTGCGGTGCAGTGGGGGTACGAGGCGATCGACCTTGTGCAATGGCGGTGACGGATCGGGTGAGTGATTCGGTGAGGAGCGGTGAGGATCGGTGAGGAGCGGTGCGGGCGTAGCGTAGTGTAAGAGTTGTGGTGCGGTTGGTAGCGGGGCAGAACGAGAGGGGTGTAGAGGAAATGGGGAGAGGAGTGCAGGAGGTTGGGGGGGTGGTAACGGGTGATGCGGTTGTGATGCGGTTCGGTGCGGTGCGGAGAGTGCGTTAGTGGTACGGGGCGGGGCCGGGAGAAGATCCGGGACAAGGCGGGCGGGTGGGGCGGTGCAAGGAAGAACCGGGCGGGGCCGGGGGTTTGGGGCGGGGCTGAGCACGAGGCGCGGGGTGCCGAAAAGGGGCGTATTTATTCTTGATTGATTGATGTTTCTGTGCACGTCAACTCTTCGGGTAATTAGCCTAGTTAGAGCAGTGAACGTTTCTGTGTCCCAGGTCAGGGCTGTGTTCCTTTCCCGCCAAAAACTGGCTCTGGGGTCTTTGGCTTGCGAGGGATTTGTCCTATAGGTATCTGCGGGATACGTCCCAGCCGGGAAAAGTTGTAAGTTCCAGAAGGTCTCCCGACATGTGTGGACAATACACATGGGGAGTATTATGCAGTATTACCCATCGCAATCTATAAATTATACTATAGACTACCTTTCTCTTCAGTCACTTCCACTCATATTATCAGTAATACTCAGTCACCTTTAAGAACACCTTCATCTAGGCAAACCCACCTTCCCTCAAAATGGTCACTTTTCGACCGTCCCTTCTCCGTTCAAACCAAATTCTCCATTCCTCACCTCCTTCGCCTCATCCACCATGGCCTCAGCCGTCCGCATCCCCACTCCTGGCCTTGCATCGCGTCTGTTCCCCTCTGCCTCTACGCGGCGGAGCCCTGCTGGCGCGGCGCGGCGGCCGCTCGATAAATTTGCATAAGCTGGGCGCGCGTCGCGTCGGCGGCGGAAGGGCCTCGCAACGCTGCCAAGGACAGAGACGGCGCTCGGGGTGTGAGAGGGGGGGTGAGAGGGAGAAAGTGATGGTCATGGTCGTGGCTCGGAGAGGGTCGCTTCGGGGCCGGTTTGAGGATTTTGGGCGCCAGCGCGGGCCTCCGATTATCAAGGAAGGAAGGAACGTCAATGTCAGGGTTTTGAAAACATCGATGTTTTATAAAATTGCTGGCAATGTTTTCTTCACGTATTTAACGTGTTTATGTTGATGGGTTTTTTGTTATAAATATTTTGTAATCGATTCTTTTACGCTGTGGATATTTTATTTTTGAATGAAAAAATACTTTAAAACTTTTTTTTAATTTCCACGTCTCATTAAAGTGAACATTTTTAAAACAAAAGATACGAATGATAAAGAATATAAGAAAAATAATGGAAAGTTCTGAATTACTGTTGATGCTAGAAGAATGTAGCTTCCAGGGTAAACATTGATCCCAGGAAGAGAAATTGAGTAAAACGTATTTTATAATTGTGTAAAATTCAATATGGAACTAAAAGTTTTGTAGATTTGTTTATATTTTTAATTTTGTTTTGTCAATTGACTTTTAATTATTAATTAATAAACACAAAACTGTCACCCCCTCCCGCAAACATAAAAGTTCTAAAAATATGTTAAAAATAGCGATGATTTAGGGTGATGTATTATTAACGTCTATGTTTCCATTTTAAAAGTGGAAATTATTCTGGCAATTTTTGTATCTTTATAATGATGTCTTCTGCAACTTATTTTACTATTTTTAGTTTCTCACGATTAACATCTTAATACCGAGTTCTTCATGATTGGCCCATCATTGACCTCCACCCAGTTCACTTGTTCTTCGTTTATAACTAAGCACCACATGGAAACATGGCACAATTTTGAACTCAAATCACGGACAATGGACCATGTGAAAATTCGAGACTCGAATCTACTTCTAGGATCCTTTTTCATGTTTTCGTACAAGTAAATTGTAGGTGGGTGGAATTGGACTGGATGGTTATGAAAAATATTTTGGAAGATGAATTGGCGTTCTTAAACTCTAATATACAAGAGGTATCAAATTAAACATTTGAACATATAAGCCGAGACAATTCGTTAGAAACAATACAGTTCGACTTCAATCGTACTAATTATCTGCGATTTTTCTCATCCTTTCCGATGATTCCATTCCTCAGACATCTCAGTTATCTTATTTCTTCCCCAGTTTTCATCTCAGATATGGTTATCTTATTTTATTCCACAACTCTCAGCTTCTATTCTAAATCACTATTAAATAGTCAGTCATATTCTATTCTAAATCACTGTCATATTCTTCATTCCTACTCTTCAGCCTCCATAAATATCATTTAGACAACGACGTTGACCAAATATCCTGTCCCAGATCTCATTCTGTAAGCCGATATACTTTTAATAATAGCAAGAGTTGAATTTAAATATTTAAATGGAGAGATGGGTGTGCTATTAATTTAGGTAAATGAATAATGTACAAAGATTAAGTAGTAATGAACGTGCAAGATGAATCATTTAAAATAGATAGATATGTATAAATAATCGGTATAATAGAGATATGTAATGTCCAGAGAATATGTACAGTACACATGAAAAAAATCCCAAGTTTACAATAGTAACCATTTCAAAGCCATTCTGCCCCCATCGCCCTATGTCTTCTTCTCACAACAGCCATCAAACTCCCAATGCAACTGTTCTCAGAAAACCCGTATGATTGGCATCGCCCCACGAGACATCGCCTGTTGAGACACCTGTAACGTCGTGCCGAGGGGCCAGATGGACAACACATGTCGGAAGGCCAGCGAGGGGGCGGGGGCGGTCCTTTGGCGGCAAGCGGAAGGCCACCAGAGGTGGGCCCCTCCTCAAGGGCCCGGGTGGGCGTGACTCGGAACGTGGGTGTCAACTGGCACAGAGGGAATTGATGGGTGAGTCCAGCCGCGGTGCAGCTGGACTCCAAAATTGCAAACAGGCCCACGTTTCGGGATGAGAAGACGCCGCCGGCATGTGAGGTCTGTCACGTGACCCCTCGCGAGGCGACTGGAGAGCAACCAGCCGTGTGGTCATTCATTCGAGTTTGAACCGAATCGCGGTGCGGAAGGCACATTTCACCCGCCAGGGGTTATCGCGAGCTTCGGCAGCGAGGTGTGGCGGTTGCCACGGGACAAAAGGTCAGGAGCGGCGCCAAGCCGCTGGGGTCTGCGTCAGGCTGGGGCGGGGATGCCTCAGATGTACAGTGCTGGGAGTGTAGCGCGTTTCCGAGGAGTATGTGTACTGTGTAATCAAAATTGTAAATAAAACTGTATAATCAACTCCGTGTCTGTGTGTTACTCGCACCCGACGACGCCACACACCGCGTGCCGTCGCGGGGTTGCGTTGCCATCCGAAGCGCTCGAATAAACAAAATGGCCGCCGCGCTTTTTTCCTTGTAACGAGCGCGATGATTGGTGTGCTCTGCCTCGATACACCTGATACAGACAAATGGCCGCCATTTATCTGGCGCTGACGACGAACTAGTCCGCTATCGTGCGGTTCGGGCCCCCGCCAGAAGCTGCAGTTGTCGCCTCAGCCGAAGGGGAATGACAGGGACGATACGGAGATTGGAAACTGTCGAGGGTTGCCGAGAATAACATGAATCAGAAGTAGGAATGTTGAAAATAATGATAGAGGAAATGCGAACTTGTAATATAGTGCTAGTGCTACAGCCCTAACGATTTTGGTGTGCACAATTTGCGTTATAGGATATCACGCATGAAAATGCCTAATTTAAATTCTGAAAGACTAGTCAATACGATTGTTTGGCTACTTTATTTCTTAAATTATAATGAAAATAGGTTTTGTTACGTATAAAGTTTGATTTTTACCCATACTTTTATTACCTGACACTGAAATTGTAACCCGTTTATAATACTTCCATGTGTAACCGAATTACTTAGTCACGCAATACGTAGTATAAAATATTCTGTGAGAAGAATATCTTATAACCTAATTTCTGCAGAGCTTTGGGCTAACAATAGGCATTACGTAAATTAAAAATTCTCTTGAGTGAGTGTCTAATGACTTTAATCCTGCCCAAACAAGCTGTATTCCAGATTTAGATACATTATTTATTCAATTAACATTTTATATCTTCAACGACAGATTTCATTCCGTAAACGCTGTTCAATGAGTTGCATTCTAAGTGAATGATGAGTTGCTAAGCTTTCACTTTCAAGGAAAATGAAAGTTAAGCAATGTTCCGCAAGGAAATGAAAATTTTACTGAAAGGACCTTCTTTCTGTGTCCTTCGCTAAAATATGGGATCTCCCTGAACTTCTATAAATTGTATTTCAGAAATGAGGGCTTGCTCTAGACATTATGTTCTAAAGTCGGCTATGGCTCCTAACAACCAGATGAGAAAGAACTATTGAAAAAAAAATCAGGTACTAATTTATGTAATATCTGCAAGTCATTTGAAAATGATAAAAATACAACTAAGTCTAAGCACTTTTAACTACAACCTTACCTATCAATAAAGTGCAGTATTAACATCTACTCTTTGTGTTTCCTTCGATTTCATTTCAAAGGTATTTACAGCTCAAACTGTTTCAAACCTTTTGAAAAAATGTTCATCTTGAGCTGGGTTGAACAATTACACTCTTCTCTTTACTGTATTACCACAAATTGCTTTTAACAAAGTAAGTAGTGTGTTCCAATGGGGATGATGTTTTTAAAAACTATCGCTTCTGGATCTGATTATTTTCCCCTTCTTTTACTGGCTCAACATACACGGTGCGAAATATCTGCTTCAGAAGGCGGTGTGCTCGACAAGCGCGATTTTCATTAATTTAATTAACAATTTGTGCATTCAGAAACCTCTGTTGGATGTCATTTATTTCGTGGAATATTCTTACAAAATACCAATAGTGCATTCGTAATTTCTAGGATATTTCCAATGCGGATATTTCCAATGCACATGAGGTATTACCTACGAAATTACATTATATGGTCGAATTATCACTTACATTTCTGAATTATTTTACATATACGGTTTCAGACACTTCACCATGTCCTTATGTGTCAAAATGAGGCGCTGCATCTTGCAGATTAACTGGATAAATACCACACACGACTCCAAAATGTCCTCCACGAACCGTGAGTCCCACATTCAGAAGCCGGAAGCCATCCCAACACCCGCCGCGCACTCACCATCTCGTGCCCCCGACCTGACGACCTGGCGTGTTGACGTCGTGCTGCTCACCATGTCCTTAAGTGTCAAAATGAGGCGATGCATCTCGCAGATTAACTAGACAAATACCACACACGACTCTAAAATGTCCTCCACGAACCGTGAGTCCCACATTCAGAAGCCGTAAGTCACCTCGTGTCCCCGACCTGGCGTGCTGACGCCGTGCTGCCCAGTGTTGCTCGCCCCCGGACCAAATCCGTCCGAGGACGGGGCCACCCGTAATTCCCGAGGCGGACGCGGACGAGTTGCGTAAGTCATCGTCGCTGGCGACGCGGAGCCGGGATGAGGTTAAAGAGCGGCAGCGCAGGACGGGGATTGGTGCAGCGGTAATCCCTGCCGGGGCGAGCGGGTGCGGGCTCAGAAGCGGGAAGTCGACGAGGAGGCGGGCTATGGTTGCATACTTGGAGGCGAGGGAGGAGTCGAAGATTTGGAGCGAAAGAGAGGATAGGGGAGCAGTGAGGAGTAAAAGGTGTAGACCAAGGAGTGGCCTAGCCTGGTGTAGGCGATGACGAAGGTAAAGGTGAAGGCGAAGACAAAGGCGGAGGGGAGGGAGGAGGACGGGGTGGAATGGAAGGCAAAGAAGGGGCAAGAAGAGGCGGAGGTAGGCGACGAGGGGTGGAGAGGGTGGGGGAGGGGCGAGTTTAAATTGGGAGATTGGGTAGGGTCGTGATGTGACGGGAAGAGCGGGTTAGGAGGGGAAGATCGAGGAGAAACATGGAGGGATGTGACTGAAGACAGGCTAAGAAAAAACGGGCGTGGAGAGATGGCGAGAGTACGAAAGGTGGGTAGGGTCGAGATGGCGCGGGGACGAGGGAGGCGGAGAACGAAAGGGCGGGGAGAGGTATGGTGGGGGCTCGGGGAAGGTCAAGATGGGGCGGAGAGGGTTGGCGTGGGGGAGAAGGGACAGCGCGGGTGTAGTGGTTGGTCATGAGGGGCGGACAAGGTGGGAGAGGAGAGAGGCGGAGATTGTGGTGGAGGTACCGGATTCACAGTAGTGGTGCGGGGCGGAAAAAACCGAGGTCAGAAAGTTGCGGGATAGGGAGGTGCAATTGCAGAGGATGCGAGGACCGGGATTGGCCAGAGGTCAGACTTGCAGTAAGCTGATGGGGGAGGGAGGAGCCAAGGTAGAGCGGGGAAGGGAGACGCAGGACGGGACAGCGCTGGGCGGGGAGGGGCGGAGGGGGCAGGGCAGGGTGCGCCGCCTGTGCCGCACTGCATTGTGCATCATTTAGGGGGCCGCACGCGGCCGCCGCCGCCACCCCGCCAGAGGGCTTAGCTTATTTATCGCAGGAGCCCAAAGCGCGGAGCCCCGCTGGGCGCTCTTGTACAGTAGAGATGCGGGCAACGCGAGAGGAAGTGAAACTGAAAGTTAGAGAAGGAAAATGAAAAGAAGAACAAGATTCAAGAATAAAAGCGGATAAAATGGTCAATAGTAGTAATGTGGTAAACGTTGGATGCATTTGGCATGAAAGAAGATAAGGGGATAGGGGTTGGCTGGTAATAAGAAGAGAGGAAAAATAAGAAATAGAATGCTTTGGGGAATGTGATATGTCGTAATGTTGGGGATTACGAGAGAATGGTAAGGCATGAGTTCGAGTAAAAATTGCTAAGAACAATGTTAAAAGGAGAAGGAAGAAGAGAGAAAGGGGGAAGGGGGAGAGAGAGGGGGAGAGAGAGGGAAAGAGATGGTGGAGAGGGGGCGAGAGAGGGGGAGGGGGAGGAGGAGAGAGAGTGGGTTAGAGAGGGGTAGGCGGGAGAGAGGGGGTTAGAGAAGGGGAGGCGGAAGAGGGGAAGAGGGGGAGAAGAGAGAGGGAGAGAGAGGGGGAGAGACTGAGAAGGAAAGAGAGGGGAAGAGAAAGGGGGGAGAGAGAGAAATAATTTAAAAGATAATTAAGAGCGAGAAAAGAGATTGAAGCTTACAAAAATCCGAAACGAATGTGGCGTTGATAATAAAAAGGAAAAATCACCACGTAACATAATGAATAAACGAAAAACAAATATTTATAAAGGCTGTAAATGGTTACCTGACAAGACATATGAAGGGATGTGAATATGTGGCCACAATTTAAGGAAATGGTTATTTGTAAACAGAACGAGGTGAAATGGTGGGAGAACGACTGATAATGGAAAGATGGAGTAAGAGCGTGGTACTGAAAAACACCCTAGTCTTTGGCCATTCTAGTCAAAGGGTCACCAACGATTAGAACAATCCTCGAAAATGAAAAAAAGTTAGAGGGGATGCATCCTATGATCCAAACAAGGGCAAAGAAAATATAGTTGGCCTTCCGTTCGAATGCTCCCAGTTAAAACGAAAGAGAAACCAAAACGGAACACTCGGAGGTGATTCTAAGAGCCAGTGTTTGCCGAGTTCGGAGGTGCGCCACCACTTCTCATCCAGAAAATGGGACATGACTTTGTTTTTCGTCGAGAAAGGAGTAATAAATCGAGAAAGGAAATTTCGAGAACCCGTAGAACATAATAAATATTTTATAAAAACAAGAAGTCACCTGAGGCGAGAATTGGAAGAGGAAAGAAAAGTGAAGCAAAGAGAAACATGTTTCAATCATCAATTGGAGTACGGCGAAAAACAATGCCGGAGACCATCCGTTAGAATACAGCCAGGAAAAAAGAAACGCGGAGAGACGCTTAGTTACTATTGGCCGGGTTCCTAGATGCACCAACACTTCTCACCCATAAAATAGACCACGTGTTTATTTCTTTGCAGAGAGTAATGAATAGAGAACTGTGAATACAACCTTTACAAAAAAACAAATATTTTGGAAAATATAAGTTTGAACCCCGAAAGGCGAGAATAAGAACAGATATGAAAAAGGAAGCATCGAAAACAATTGTTCCAAAGTCAATAGTCATGCGACAAAACCTGTTCAAAGACTATTCGCTACAATTCTTGCAAGTACAAAGAGTGAGAAGCTAAATCGGACCCCCATAGGTGGTGCGTGTAGTTACTAGATACTTGCCCGGGTTTCGAGAAGCACTACCTCCTCTCAGGTCTCCGAAAAAAAGACCACGACTATATTCCTACAGAGAAAGAGATGTATTGAATTGGGAAAAGAAATATTTACAACCATTTCAAAATCATAAACACCAATATAAGCATACCAAACCTCTGAGCATGCAAAAGGGTACTCGCGAGCACAGAGGAGTCAGATATAAAGTCTCTTTTTGCCATGCTGTTTCTCGCCTGGTGAAAAATAAACAAGCCACAAGATTCGAAAACCAAAACAGTGACGAAAAGTGAAGCAATGAAAAACATGGTTCAAACATCAATACGATTGCTACGAAAACAATGCCGAAGATTATCCTTTAGACTTCGCAAGGATAAAGAGAAGACCCAAAGAGACGAGTAGGGGCGGTGCTGGTCGTCACTATTTGCCCTGGTCCGGAGATCCACCCCGGCCCATCCACCCCACCCCCCTTGAGGCCCAGAAAGCCACGGGCGGGCCGGTAGGTTTGGCGCGGGCAAACACGAAGTTAATATTAAACCAGCAGAGATGAAAGCGCGTTGTTGATTGCCGAGACCCCGCCTCGCCCTCCCCCGTCCCGCTCCGCTCCGCGCTCCACCCCTCCCGCGAATTCTCGCCAGGATTCTCGAAATTTGCGCGAATTTTCGGCGGGCCCGCGCCAGTGTAGCCGTTTATTTGCATGCCGCCCTGCCGGGGGTAAGCCGTCGCTGGGGCGGGGAGGGGGGGCGTGGAGTCTGGGGCATGAATGTGACATGCGTGAGCAGTAGGATGGATACAGCGACAGGGAGGGGGATGGGTGCGGAGGCAATGTTGGAATCAGAACGGGCGGCGGTCGAAGAGAACGGTACAGCTGGCTCACTGTGGTAATGCGTGCGACGCTGATGTTGGGTGCAGAATAAAAAACGACGAGGTGTATACCGTGCAGGTGCACTGGTGAGATGAGATGGCAATAAGTGGGAAAGTTGTGGAAAGCCTACGTAGCAAACGATTAAGAGACCGACGAAAGCTGAAGTAAGATATGATGGCATTGCAACGATGAATTAATTAACGGAGCTGCATTGCGGTGGATGGCAACAAGACAACGGGCAATGGGAGTGACAGAGTCACGGCAATGGGAGTGAGAGCGGTTCAGTGGAATGGGAATATGGCAAGCACAAAAATAAATAAAAACGAGAGAGTGAGAGAGATGAGGGAGAATAACGGAAGAAGCTACAAAGGGGTGAGAGAGAAAGCGAAGGAGATAAAGTGAAAGAGAGGGAAAGCAATAAAAAACAAAAGAGAAAAAGAAATCGATCCAGAGAGAAGAAAACAGAGAGAGAGAGAGAGAGAGAGAGAGAGAGAAAACGATAATTAAAGAGAGAAAAGAGAGAGAGAGCACGAGAGAAAACAGAAAGAAAAGTGTGTGTATGAGAGAAGGGAAAGAGAAAGAAAAGAGAATGAGTGAATGTGTGTATGAGAGTGAGGGAAAGAGAGAGATACGTAGCGATACATCGTGGTGGGAATGAGACAGGCCCAGGGAGAGCAGAGAGTGGGGGATGACTCGTGCAGTAAGACAGTAACCAAGCCGTGCGGTCGAATGAATTGCGCGTGGGAGAGGAAGATAGCGGTAAAGTGAGTTTGGAATGAGTGGCAGCGCGTTGCCACGTGATATGGTAACCCGTCACACAATGGGAGACCGACGCAGTGTTGCAGTGGGATTCTAATGAATCGCGCAGTGAGAGAAAACCGTCGCACAGCGTTGGCAATGAAAGGGTGATTTAGCGGTGCAGTAGGAGGAGTGAGTGGAGCAATGATTGTGGAAGGGTATGGCAATGACAACATTGAGAGGGAGACACAGCGGTGAAATGTAGAAGGAAGAACAATACTGCTATGGGATCGTAATGAGTCGTGCAGTGGGCAAACCGAAGAGGCAGCCGACTGATAAGGCTAGCCCAGGAGTGTGATCAGAGGTACAGTACGGTCAGAATGAGTGACAGGGCGACGATGCAGAGTTTCAGAAATGAGAATAGGGAAAGAGCAAAAAAGCTGTGAAGTAGGATGGGGAGAGCAACGATGCAGTGGGTTGTCAACGAAACGTCGAGCGGGACAGTAAAAATGTAGTGGGCTGAAAATGAGGCCATGGGAGAATAATTAGAGATGCAAAAGGATGGAATAGAGTAGGAGAGCAACTCGGAATGAAAGTGCAGAGGGTTCGTAATGAGTCGGTGGTGAAATAGCTGGAGAGTAACAAACCATAAGACTGGCAAGGAGCCGGGTAGTGGGAAAGTGATTGACCGGCGCAGAAAGGCAGGGAAGACTAAGAGCAATGCGGGAATGGGAACAGAGCAACTCAGAAGCGGTGTGGGAGAGCAACAGTGCAGTGAGTTGTTAATAAGACGTCCAGTGGGATTGTAGTGAATCAGCGGGGTCGAAATAGACTGGCGGCGGGAGAGAGATTTAGAGCAGTACGATGGGATAGAGAAGAATAGCGACGGTGAGCCTTACTGGAAAGACAAAGATGAGGGAGAGCAGGAGAGCGACAATGACCGGTACCGGAACGAGACCACAGAGACAGACAGAGAGAGAGAGAGAGAGAGAGCGAGAGAAAGATAGAGCGAGGGAGCAAGAGCGAGACAGAGCAAGAGAGAGCGAGAGAGAGCCAGAGAGAGAGAGCAAGAGCGAGAGAGAGCAAGAGAGAGCAAGAGAGAGAGAAAGAGAGAGAGAGAGACAGAGCGATGCAGCGGACGGAGTGGGATAGCAACGATGCAGTGGGATGATAATATGTCGTCCAATGGGATTGTAGCGAATCGGCTCAAAATAGACTGACGGTGGGAGAGAATTTTTGAGTATGATGGGATAGTGAACGATAGCGTCGGTGACCGGTACTGGAAAGACAAAAATGGGCGAGAACAGGATAGCAACAACGGTACGGGAAGGAGAACATACACACACACATACAGAGAGAGAGAGAGAGAGAGAGAGAGAAAGTCAGAGAGAGCGAGAGTGATTGAGAGAGAGAGCGAGAAAGTCAGAGAGAGCGAGAGTGATTGAGAGAGAGAGCGAGAGTGATTGAGAGAGCGAGAGCGAGAGTGAGTGAGTGAGCGAGCGCGAGAGCGAGAGAGAGAGCGAAAGAGAGAGCTGCGCAGCGCGCGGAGTGGGACAGCAACGGTGCAGTGGGATAGTAAAGAGCAACGCAGCGGGAGAGTAACGCAGCGGTGCAGTGGGACACACTGGCGTAGCGGCGTTGAAACGGGACGGCGGCGTCGCGACAGGACTGCGTTGCAGCTGCTCTCGCCGCCCCGCCCCCCCCCTGCTCCATGGGGGCAGCGGGGCGGCGGCGGCACCAGCGCCGCGTCGGCCGGCGGCTCTCGGAGTGACGTGTCATTCGCCGGCGCGACAGCCGCTATTCATGTTTGAGCAGCGAGCGGACGGCAGCGGCGCCGCGACGCCCTCGACCCAGCCCCCCGCCGACGCCGGCGCCGCCCACACGCCCGCTGGCCCGCTCGGGTCGCTCGCTCGTCCGTGCGCCCGCGCGCCGTATGACGCGTGTGTGCTGCTCCCTGCCGCGTTAAAATTTAGAGCCCGCAGACATTTCGTTGGTGCGGCGTTGCAGCTGCGAAAGGGCGAGGCTGCGTTGGAGGATCGATGCGCACGGGCGGGCTGAATGGTCATGGGCAAGATCAACTTGTGTAGAAAGGGGTTTTCGTAACCGTTCGTTATTTCAGGCACATGTGTATTTCAATATACTGTTGTTATTGTCCACTTTTAGAGGTGGGTAAATAACTGTTGTTAGAGTGTACCTGAAATAACGAATGGACGCCTTTAATACATAAAATCGACAGTTACAATAAATGACATATGAAGAATTTGTCACAGAAGGATCGCATGTGAAGTTTATACGAAAACAACCGCCACAATGGTTAGGGAAAAGATCCATTAAGAAATGCCTCAACGGAATCTTGAAGACAATGAGTTAGTGAAGACATATTTGAGACGAAAGAGTTGATCGGCCTCGTTTAGATAACGAGATAATTATGAGGGGCTTAGTGTCGTCAAGTAATTCTCTAGCTAGTAACTTACATGAAGGTAATTTTGCTTCGTTTAGTCATCAAGAGGAAGGGCGAAAAAAGTATTTCTGCTGGTAGTAGGCATATTGGACTTGGATGTTGAATAATTCATCTTTTATCTGTCGGTTGTTGTGAGCTTAAATGCTTCACTGAAGCATTGTTCATAGCAAATGCAAGGTTTGTCTAAAAAAGGTGATGTGCGAAGTTTCGCAATCCTCCGCATTATTGCGGAGGTAATTCAAATTAGTGCAATTAATAATTATAAAATAAATATTAGAGAAAATAAGATTTTTATAACAATTTTTCGTTTTCCTGTTAGTGATATTGTTTTGTGCATTTTTCTTTGGGATTTATGTAATAAATTTTGTTTTATGAAAAGAAATATGTTATACTTAATTTACAAATTTCAGTGAAATTCCTGAACAACGTCACAGGGGTATAACGTGGAAAATCGCCGACCCTTATGAATTTATTGATTTTATCCACTTATTGCGTAGGTTATCAGTATTTAGCACGGCCTGATGATAATATGTAATTCAATTGTAACATGTAATTGTGAGTTGACTAGAAACGAGAGATGTGGTGGGGCGAGGGGGGAATGGAAGTAGGGCAAATGTGCTGAACGTTGACAGTAAATTACTGACCAATTATTTCTGCTTTCAAAATTTAATAATATATAATAATGATGTGTTTCGATATTTTTAATTAATAAAAAGGTATTACTGCATGAAAACAGAATTTAGTAGTTTTCCAGTTAATACATTTTAATTTGAAAATGTTTATGTTGTAGTAATGACGTAATATATAATAATGTAATATATTTATCATTAAAAAGAATGGAAGAGTATATTTTACACTACTATTTTGTAAAGATATATAACCTTGTCCATAAGAATTATTTTTCTTCCAAAGTATGTTCAACTGAGGTGTAGAAAATTCTCACATATCAGTAATGAACGTGATACCTTATTTCTTTCATGAGATTAATATTAATCAAATAAATCCCGAGGTATATTTTAACTCGCAAAAACGAATGGGTACCGGTCACTTCATGCTTCAAAATCCTATAGAACCTTCGCAAATATTGTAAGGCGTATCACGACTAGCACTAGAACCCTCCTCCCGGAAAGTGCGCACTAAGCCACCTGCTCTGACTGCGCCTCACGTTCCCGCCAGCCCGCAAACGGCTTGTCATTCCCAGAAGACTTCAATGCTTTCCGGCCTACGGAAGGAAGAGCCAGCTCGTACCAGCCTGCTCGAGGTCCGCAGTGTGTTCCATCTGGGAAATATCATTTGTTATTCCGTTTTATCGGATTCCTCCCTTTCGGCGCCCTGAGCTCTTCGTGCGTCCTCTCTTTCCCCTCTCACCCTCTCTCCCGCCCTCTCCTCCGTCCCTCCTCGCTCCCGCGGGCCATTTGGGGAGAGAGCGGCAGTCTCACGTCACTCAACTGTCTGCAGCTGGCGCCGCGCCGCGCCGCGCTGCGCTGCGCGGCTGAAAGCTCCGGCGAACGCACTGTGCGTGGCGGTGCGTGCAAAAGTGCTGCTCCGGCGGGGCTGTGGTTCGTCGCTCTGCCGCGGCGCGTAGAGAGTTTCGCTGCCACACACCAGTTCGTGTTCTCCTTGTGTTGTTCATTCACCTTACGTTCTCATTCAGGCATCGAATCGTTCTTCGGACCATTCGCTATCGACGAGATTTCCAATACTAATTCATGTACGTCTCTTCATCCCAAATTTCCTTTCAAACCTTTAAAACTAATTTAATTATAATCACTTGGTTGGTTGATTAGTATTATCGGACGCGACAAATGCTAAAGTCATTATTGCAGCAAGTATGCTTTATGTGGCGGTAATCATTCGCCACTGTGACATGGTGACATCCAGTACTGTTCTACCGTCGGTTACGGGTTTTCCTAACCAGGTATCCCCCACCAGCGGAGCACCGTCCCTGCAGGGACAAGTTTTCATCGTCTGATCAATCTCTCGACCTCTGTGGTAGTGTAGCGCATGCAAGTGTCACTGTGTAAGTAATGGGTAGGATAGGACAAGGAATGGGAAGGAAAGATCGCGCGAAGTCCATGGCCCGTTTGTTACGGTACTGCTGAGGCATTCGCCTGGTGTTGATCGGAGAAACGAAAAACTACCGAAAAGCAACAGTTCTCTAGAATTCTCCTCCAGGCATCTACAGAACTCGATCTAGCTGTCTAGATAGTCGAAAATCCTTTCACCGTCAGGACTCGTATTCTAGGAGGCACTGCAGTGTCATCAGTTGATGCTCTGAACCACATCTCCAGGTAATTCTATTCCCATTTGGTAGATCGTGTTATTGCAATCAACGGAAGTCTCCACACTACTTGTCGGGACGTGCATATGTGCTACTGTTACTGGTCTGCACTTCGTTGTTCTAGTATCGTACAGTGCGTAATGTTTTGCTGCTAAAAATGTTTTGTTACCTCGAGTTCTTTCAGTACAAAACTCATTTGCTGGAAACGAAATTTCCAATAATTCATCACTTTCGTCGCTTCCGATAAAACCATTTGTTTGAAATGGAACGTAGTTAAATAATATTTATGTTATTTCAAAATAAATGATAACAGATAATACGAGTTGCTTAAATCAATATAGTTGTAGATTCATCTACGTGGTTTCTATTTGGTTGCTGTTTAGACCCTTTTAGTCATATTTAATAGAAATTAACTCCATTCAAGCTACAGGAGTAGTTCAGTAATTCATGCCGGTAGCTGATGCCTCTCTTTATAATTGAGAGTCTATTATTATACTGTACTCAATACACGTACTGTCAGTTATACTCATAGATATGCTGTATTCAGTCAATGTTTCAACAGCACCATTATTTCACAAGGAAAGTATTCTGTAGGGGTGTGTGTAACAATTGACTGCCATCTTACAGTTCTCATCTTTGTGAGCGACTTTGTCAGCGAGTGAGATTAATTATGTTAAGAATATTGGTGCAATTCTTTATTTCAACAAATAAGAAAGCAAAATTGAAATAATACTGCCAACTGATAATGTTTACATCATTATGGTCATGACATCTGGTAAAATATTATTAATATTCATTACAAATAAGTTTTCTATTTCCAATTTGGTGCATTTCACAGGAAAAATTGTAGAGTGAACACGTTTCTACATTGAAAGTAACAATTCGTGAAATGTAATAATAATACGATTTCAGCAATGTTTCCTCGCGTAGGGTCCTCACGTGCACAGTAAGTCTTTCAAAGAAATAGCTGCTGCAAAACACCTTTCCCACAAAGTGCACATTTCACACTTCCCACCTGCCCAAAAATTGTCCGCCCTCAAACAGACTCGCACACTAACCTGACTTAACAACGCTTACACAGCATTCAAAGACCGCCGAAAATACATAATCCTTAACCCCAAGTCTGCAGCGCAGCTCGTCGTCTCCACAGCACACGCTAGCGAGCGTATTCGTCGCTTTATGCGAAATGTAAACTCTCTGGAGTCCTCGAGAGCCGCGTGAATCCAGGACCTCGATATCGACCGACGCGTAAAATAACGGAGCGAACTTGAATAAATGGATACCGATGTTACAACAACGCCAGAACGGATTTCACAGCTCCGTGCTTAGCAACATTCGCACGAATCTGCGCGCGCGGGGAGCGGGTTAATAAACTTGTGTGGGGGGCATTAAGCATATGGCAACATTAACGGAAATAACGCGGAGTCGTCGCAACGACAGGGACCAATATTGCGTATACCGCAGTGCCGTATTACTACATTACAGGTACTGTTGGGAAACCGAAATAGGGAGTGTGGATGAAAGCGCAGATGAACATTAAATTAATGCACCCCTTTTCGTGTGTCACTGCGCTCATTGCAGTCACGTAATATTTACGCCTTAATTCCTTCCAAATGGTCGTAGATTTCAAGTTTCCAGAGTTACAACACATGTAAGCAGAGTACGAAGATTATAACTTTTCATAGAGATGTTAATTCGAAATCAAAGGATGATGAACTATACAAACTGCCATAAAATATAATATTAATTAATGATGAATTTAATGTTTGTGTGTAATTATTTTTTAAATGTAATGTGCTGTTCTAAATCATTTGAAACAATTGTAGAACGATAATTATCAACTCTGAATCTGATTTATAATGAGCTTCGTAATGATAATAACCATTAAAACGACGCAAACGACTGAAAAAATGAACTAGCTTACTCTGATAATGTTAATCTATGCAATAGGTTATTTAGTTAAATTACAATCAGAATAGCAAAGAACAAGTTAAATATATTAAATTTTGATGAAGTTAGATTTTATTAGATGTTGAATGAAGTTAGATTAGTATTTTCAGGTGGTTCATGGAAAATCTTAATGGCCAATAATTTATGAAAGAACGCGGCCAGAATACTAAGATCAACTTCGCAAATATATTAAGAAATATTTAATGCTTGTTTGAATGTCGGCGAATATACTAGACATGATTGCGTGATAAACAGATATAATGTATAATCGTTTTAGAAAATAAATACTTCACGGCAGTGGCAGACGGACGGAGGAATATTAAATCTCTCTTCCCTCTTTTTTCCTCGAAATCATTCTGCATCTCCCCATGTCCTTCATCCCCTACATTTCTTTTTTTCTTTAACCCCCTCTCTCCTCTTCTCTCGGATTATTTCCTCTTTTCTCCCGCTCCCTCTCCTATCCTTCTCACTCCATGCTTAATCTCACTCTTCCCTCTCCCCCTCTCCTCTCAGTCTCTCCCACCTCTTACTCTTCTATCTCTCACTCACCCATCTCTCACTATCCCCCCCTCCCCAAACACACTTCTCTGACTCGTCCACGCACTTTCACGCTTCATTCTATCAATTTTAATCGCCTTCTCCCTCTTCCATTTCCCAACACTACATCGCGTGATGCCCCAGTGAAGATTCCCGATGCGCGAGAAATCGACTCAGGAAGCCAGCGCCCCAAAACCGAGCGTGGACGCAACAAGCGTCTGGCGACCGGAAAGAGCCGGCGGTCAGCTCCGATGGCCTCTCTTAAAGCGCGATCGCGTGGCGTAGCGTAGCTGGGCGGCGCTCGCGGTGAGCCAAACACGCGCGCGCTGGTATGGCGGCGGCGCGGCTACGGCCACGGCGGCAGCGCTGAATGCCCTGATTTCCGCGCAGCTCACTTAATGAAGCCATTGTGCGCCGCTTCAATCGCCCGCCGGCCGCGCGAAACGCACCCTGCCGCCGCTGCCCGCTCCCTGCCGCGCTGCCACCCACACCGCTGCTGGCCGTGCCTCCACCGCCGCCCTACAACTACCAATGTCCCCCGCACCAATGCCCAGGCACCAATGGCCTCGCACCAATGGCCCCGCCACAATGGCCGCCACAATGGCCCGCCACAATGGCTCGCCACCAATGGCCCGCCACCAATGGCCGCACAATGGCCCGCACCAATGGCCCGCCACCAATGGGCCCGCCACCAATGGCCCGCCACCAATGGCCCGCACCAATGGCCCCTTTTTCACCACCCCAAATACCGTTTGTCACTACCGCCCACGCCACTTGGCCCTCCCCCCGCGCCCCTTTATCTCCACCACTCTCCCCCCATCGCTCCCTCTACCACTGACTCCTACGCCAACACTCGCCGCCATAATCCCCGCCGTCCCCTCTCCTCACCATTGCCATCCCACCGTCCCCACCACTTTCGCTCCGGTTTCCCCACCGCCACTCGAAGGACTGCCGCTCCCGTTTCCTCGGCATCTCCCGCGTTCCCATATCCAACGGTCACCACGGACCACGACTCCTCTTCCGCCCTCGCCCTCTCCACCACCGCCCACATCCCCCTGCCCCCTCCAATACCTCGCCCCTGCCGTCGCCACCACCCTCGTCCCCGCCTCTCGGATTTCGGCGAGTCAGGCTCTCGGACTTTGCAGGCCCAGCGAGCGCCGCCGCAGCGAAACGACCCGGCTATCGCGTTGGGCGCTCGCCCGCCCCGCGCGGATCGGGAAGTGGAGAGCGCGTTCGGGATGCGTTGCTGCGCGCTTCCAATCACACGCGCCCCCGGGTGGAGCGGCTGGCGACACGGAGCACGTGTTGGCGGTAGATTCCCAATAAATAACGGAGGATAATCCGTAATATTTCATAATGCGAAAATTAATTTCAGCTCCATCGATTCTGGATATAAAGAAATGTCAATAACGTGTTTTTAATTCAAATTAATAGCAGTTACTTACAAGTAATTCAAAATCATAATACTTAATTTATTTTGATCTGGGCTGTGTTAATTTATTTGTTTACTTATGAATTGTTTTACGTAATTCAAATTTTTTTTGCGGTTTAGATCCTCAACAGTGAAGCTAATGATGCTAAATGATTGATGTAGTAATTGAAGTGTTAGGACATGCAAATTTCCATGTTCGTTAATACGTTAATGTAGTGAATGTTGTATCTCGGGAGGTGGCGGTGTTCTCCTCGTTCTGCATGGCGCAGGAGAAAGGAATCTGCAGAGGACTTATTCGAGCAGAAGACGTTTCGAACTTCTATTTGGGTGTGACTTTCCTCCCCTCAGCCTCCAATATTTCAATGTGATGAACACAAATCTGCGTCCGGCTCCCTCTTTCAGCTCTGCGCTAAGCAGACGTCGTTCCAGTGCGTTGTATTGGGATTAATTTGAAATTTACGGGAAATTCAACGTAAAAGAAAGATTATTACCTAGCTTATGACATTTTCCCTTCCGGCTCTCACTATTCCCCGGTCAACTCCATACTTTTGCACCCCTCAGGATTTGTGTCGCGGCGGCACTAATCATACGGCAATCGGAACATATTGAAGGGTCCATCTTCGAGAAACTGATCAGAACAACTACGTAAATGACCTATCCGTGCAGACCCCGCACGGATTGGAATCTTGCTCCCACACATAAAAACCCTCTCAGAGAACTGGTAACCCAGGAGACCGGATTATCAATTATTCAACGTTCACATGGCTTTATTTATTGATAAGGCGTGGCTCGGATCACTAGTTCAAAAATGCAAAATAATCTACAAACGTAAGTGTGGTATAGTCTACAAGTAGTAAGTAGTTAGTGGAAATAAACATAATTTAAAAGCAACCTATTAAAATATAATATCAGAAGCTTGACAGATACAAAAATGTTACAAAAATTGTTTCAAAGAATGTTAAATTCATAGACAGAAATTGAAAATGTAAATTGGATTTAATAACAATATGCTCCACATATCTGCCCAGTATGCGGTATTCTGGTATTCATCTCGAGCTGCTGTAATCTATTAATACAGAAACACACCACCTTAGTGTTATCTGGGCGTAAAGATGGGTGGAAAACACGTGACCGCTGGGTTGCTCACTCTGAGTGGACCCCGTTTGGGTATCGGCTTCATTGTGGCCCCTCCCCCTACACACACAGGGGAAATTAAGGGTGGTGGTGAGCAAATTAAGGGTGGTCCCACGTGTGAGAGTAGCATTATTTTTTTACCCACATCAGTGTTAAGCCCCAGTTACAGCAGGTATTACGGAAAATCACAGATATCACGGAAAAGAAAGTTGATAAACACGAAAATAATATATTTTTTACATACACGGTTGAAAAATAAAAATAAAATGAAAAATATAGATAATGTAAAGAGAATATACGAAACAAATTAATATAACATATTAGACGAACAAATAAAACATAATTAAAAACATATAACCAAAATAATCAAGAACATTATAGCAAGCAATACCATAGATAATTTATTCATATTTAAAATGTTTCAATATTTTATTGATCTTTTTACATAAATTTCTTATATTTCGCACCATTTTCTTGTATTTACTCAATTTTGTATTCAAATTTTGCTTATGACTTCCTCATTTACATGGGGACCTATTAACCTCGGTCTGGCGATGCTACACCACTCAAAATAATGGGGAAGATGTTCTTAAGAGTATTGCGTTCTGATGTATCCTGATCGAAGCTTCCGATATACCTTTGCGCACATGATGGGGATGAGGATAAGACTAAAATTTAGGTACATTCCCAGAGTCTCCAGACCACCTGATACAAAGCACTTCAGTAAGCTGCAAATATATTCTGTTCTAGCAGGGGACAACTAGATATCTTCCCCTTCCGTGATATTTTGGATTGATTTTTCGTGTTTCCAGACGCGTCAACTGCGATGATAGTTCGTCCCGTAAATGTAGGGTATGTTCTTCTCCTGCCGGATAGCGAGATCCGCCGACAACGTACACGCCGTCTTACAGCTCTAATCCCAATTGATTTCCTGACACGTGTAGGACTGTAAGCCAGTGTGTGTGTGTGTGTGTGTGTGTGTGTGTGTGTGTGTTAGTAAGGGAAGAGGATTAGACAATGAAGAGATAGAAAAAATCGCCCCAGTCCGTGGCCCGTTTGTTACGGTACTACTCTGGCATTCATCTTGGCTTTCATCAAAGAAACCACGAAAATCTACCGATCAGAGCAGCCGGCTTCTAGAATTCTTCCCCCGATAGCGGTTGAATTCGACCTATTCAGCTAGTGTCGAATAGCCTGCCTCTTCGTCGAAATTCGAACCCTTGGACCTCCCGATCAGAGGCACTTCCGAATGATATTTTTCACCGTTACCACTTTTCTCCTTACAGATTATCCCGTCTCTCCTGTGCCCTCGCTTCGCGCCGCGCGCGGGCGCTAAACGCACCGCGTGTCAGCGCGCGTAAACTGAAGCAGCGGCGTCGACGTGTTTTACGACTCCGGGCGGGCGGGCGGAGGGAGTCTGTTGGCGCCCGCGAAGCCACGCGCAGGTGGAGTGGGGCGACCCCGCGCGACCCGATTTCCGCAGCGAGGGCGCGCGCATCCAGGCGAAGGCCGAAGTGCACCCGAGTGCAGCAGCGAGGAACCTGCAGTATACAAACGGCATGCGAATGCTTGGGAGCTGCTCTGCAATTACTTGGAGTTACGAAAGTTCGAAAGTTGAATGCATTAAAATGCAAGGTTCGAAAGTTGAATGCATTAAAATTCAGATGAGATTTTAATCAACGAGTAGTCTCTAATACTAATTGTTTAATGCATACCCTTTAAACCTGACGGCTTTGGGCTCTGGGCACCTAGGTAATCAGGTCGCAACCCCCTACTCCATTTATTTGGTATTCTACTCCCACAACAAGCTTTCACGGTTCCAATCAGCTATATGGGCTGGAACATAGCAATGAAAAGCAACAGTTTAATGTTTGTCTCGTCCGGAAATGGAACTAAGCTTGCGGCATGGAAAGTAGTTCGCTAGCCATGAGCCACCGGGGAAGGGACATATTTTTATTTTTTGTAATTATTAAGTTCTTTTGGCATGTTGGAATATTGTTGAGTCCACTTGCCGCCGCGCGAACCGATTACTGCACCAACGGCACACGCACCAAAGTAATTGACGTAGTGCACTAGAGTGCAGCAGAGTAGTATCTGTAGTATACAAAGAGAATGCGAATACACATGCTGTTCTCTGGAATTACAGTATGTTTTGAAAGCGCTTTACTTTATTGCAAAATCTACTCTAACACATCTGATAGGAATACAGGACGGTCAGAAGATTAAGTTCGGTAAGATGGATGTTTGTACACAAAACACGAACACGATTGAAATAAATAAAACAGTTCGGCTCGAAAGTTTAATTCACTGCTACATGACAGCATGCTTTCCTGTTGGCTGGAGAACCTCATCACGACTTTTCCATAGACCTTCCAGTAAGTGTATTACAAATTTTCATTGTTTCACTCAATAGCATAACCTTAATTCTTAATTGTTTTTATCATAAAATTCTTGTTTGGGGTGACGACACATGGCAGCTACGCAAACCGATTTATAGAACGGGAGTAGACGTTTGCCAATGGAAGCGGATTTGCTTACACTAAGTGTCTCCACACGTTGCATTCAAATAAAGTGCAAATACCTATGCTTTGCGCTGAAAAAACGGGATTTTGGAAAACCAATGAAGTTTGGAATTACAGCAAACACGGCCAGAGATACTATTTTAATGAAGATGCAATCTTGCATGACTATAACAAATAGAAACGTGACACTGCAAAACTTAAATTTAATGATGAGTGATGATAATTATCACTCATTATCAAATTTAAATTGATGATTGTTATGTGTCTTCTTCTAGGAGTATGTGAATGTATTTTTGAATACGATTATTTTATCAAAATGTGAGTATACTTCAACCCAATAGGTTGCCCATGTTCTGCTGGTGAATCATGTTTTATGACGAAATGAATAATACATTTTGGATGTTGCTATTAAGCGATATAGGTAATTATTAAGAACTGAAATGCGATCAACTGTAGCCTGCGTGTTGAATCCTTTAAAATCAGTTCTTTTATTCTGTCTTGAATAAAATGTTGAAAAGGAATATTTCTACGTACGAGTTGGAAATCGATACCTATTTCTAGGAAATATTTGTGAAAACCAAAACTGAAATTGTGTATAACTATAAATACATTTTTACATATTTGTAATTTTTAAAGAATCAGAATATTTACTCTTGGAAAATAATTATGATTGCATATTTCTAAATTTTTCCATGTGTTTCAGTATCAAGGCATCTTCGGAAATAGGGTTCTAAGATTGTCATCGAGTGCATTTAAATATCGCATCCACCTGATAATGGAACTGAACATTAGAGCTCTTTTATCTGGAACAAACCGCGTTGAAAGAGAGTAAAGAGAGTTTTCGCAGTGTATCTTCCACCGCACCTAGATGACAACAAAACGTTTATAACTCGACCAAGGAAAGACTGAAGAGTGTGATTGCGTCGCGTAACTAACAGTGTAAACACAGTCGCTTCGGCTGTAAATACAATGGCGCGCTCCTGTAAACATCATTCTCAACTTGGTCGAGATATAGTGTAAAACATGAAGCATAATGAAAGAATAGACTATCCTACATTTATGATTAATGAATTAGGTTTTCTTGATGAGAAATTGGTAGGACCGAACGTATTGCTTCCTTTTTGAATATAGAACGACGGCCGAGTTGTTAGTTAAAAATTTATCAGAACAGGAGTGCGCCCCTGGCTCAAATCAATCCTCAGGAATCATTTGTATGGTGTTAATGTGATTCAAATAAACCATGGTCGCCGAACAGATTTTCACATACTAGTTGTTTCAAGTGAAGTTCAAACGGATTCTTAAGAATTTCGAAGGGAAACTTTGCAACAGTAAATTTTCAGAAGATACTGAATCTGTCTAGTGCTTAATTTATTTTATTTAACATTTCATACACATACATACATGCACATATTCACCAATAGATACATACATATGTACAGGCAATTACTTTTATATAATAAAAATCACTGCAAGCTTTGCATAAGAGTTTGGTCGTTGTATACTCCGTTCCGTTTTATCCAGTTGTATAACATAATTAATTAAGAATACTAATGCGTGTAAAATTGAAGTTCACATACAATAAAATCTAATTGCTAGAGCTAATCAGAAAATAATTTACCTTCGTCAAACGTCAGAAAATAGTCCATCACAATATGAAGACGGAATAATCTTCCCAACGTTCGTACATCTTTGCCCTTCACTGAAGAGCCTTATGAAGGGAAATGAGTCTGCGAAATTGAGCATCCCAAAAGTAATCAAGCGAGAGAGCACGTGTCGAAACGATGCTACGCTTTTCGCGTGTATGCAGCGGCGAGGAAGGGCGGTGTTCGGCGTTCGCCTGATAAAATCGCCCTCGCCGTGCGCTGCGAAACGCGGGATTAAAAGCCCTCTCAAAGCGCAGGAGAGTGCAGCTGCGAGCCTGCTGCACTCTGGTGGAGTGTACACCTCGTGCGCACGGAGGAGAATCCACGAAGAACAGAAGCGGACGCGGGGATGAATTATAAGTCGTTGCTTTAGTTTTCACACGTTTGCATACCCAACTATTTTTATCGGTTTAATTGGTCCCAAGATTGAGTACATTTTTACTTTCAATTAGTCCGCGAAAATTGGTAGTAATATAAACATAATAACATTGTTTATTAATTGTTGGAGGAGGAAATCTTAGAAAGATAATTAATTGAAAGCAAAAATATAATTAATAAAGTAAGATTCATTTTAAAAACACACATTTCTATATATTTCCGTATATTAACAAGAATAATTTTTATTATTAATCACGATTTTAAACTAAATTTGCTATTCATTATCAAACATGCAAAGTTTGATATAGAATTTTATGTAATCATTTTTATCACAAATATATAATAATTACAAGAGCTTTATAAAATCAATTCAAGTAGTTACTTCATTTCCTAATAAAAATGTTTGCGCATAACTAAACAAACATAGTAAGTAGTTTTACTATACATTTTCAAGACATAATACGCAATCGATGGTAATAAAATATATTTTATACATAAATGTGAAGTTGTTTACAACCATCACAAATTGTTTCTTGAAGATTCATCCTATTGAAAATCATCTATTTAGTAATATCTCTAATTTTCTTACGAGGGATCATTAGAATATAAAAAAATGAGTTTCTGAAAAAAAAATTACTTGGAGATTCTTTAAACTGAAAATAAGCTCTTTAATTGTCTCTAGCTTTCTGAGAAAGGCTAATAAAACTCGAAAAAGAAATGTGTTTCTCGAAAAAGAACAAACAAATATGGTGCTCGCAGATTCGTAACATTCAAAATAATCTCTTTAATTGTCTGAAGCTTTCTTTCGACGTCACGCTCATTGGAACACCTCAAGGATCTCTCTCACAGTCCCACTCGTCCATCGCCCTCCACATAACCGGCTGTGTGGTTGGTCCGTGCCCGCCCTTGCACAAGCTGCTCGGCAAGAGCCTCTGACCCGAACGGCACGGCGCAAGTTGGCGGTTACGCATAGTTGCAACCCGCAAATGAGGTGCAGCGTCTGAGAACTTATGCGCACTGCGCATCTGAGTACTTCTCGTGGAGGGCGGTGAGAGGATAGAGGGGTGGAGGGAGGTGAAGTAGTGTTTCCCACTAAAGAACCTTCACGCAGAGATGGACCTGTTTTGACAAGTACTCGTTGAACCCGCCTGAAGTAAACTAGGAGAACGGTCTTTCTTCATCAAAATAGTTTACACTCACAGGCTAAAGAACACCGTGATAAGGGGAAGTCATTCTTTTAGTCACATTTCAAACGTTGGTATTGTCACGGTGATCATGTTTGGTAGAAATAATAACACAAATAAAAGGGCACGATTTTTATTACAATAATTTTTTGAGTATTCATTTTCACGACTTACAACATAGTTACTAACTTACAGTAACCTGTCGATAGTTTGTAACCGTTAAAGCATAAACAACATTAGGCTAATTATTCATTGCCCGATACTTTGACAGTATCCATTTTATGGATTGATATTACACCAATTATTTAAATTGCAAACATTTTTCCAATAATATTTTTAAAAGCAGATCAATTTAGAAGTTTACACTTCATTCATTTTAAATGGTAAGCAAATTTATATTTAACGATCCTTTATTTGTTCTAAAACATCTCATATTATCTTCCTTTCAAATTATAATTCAAAAACAGCTTATTATTTAATATCCGTATGAATTTCAAAATATATTGATTTGTAAAATATGTTTCTTTCCCGAAATGGTGAATTTAAATAATTTAAGAAAGAAAGTGTGGGTCCTTTTTTTGATTGGAGTCAGAAATCAACTTATATTTTCGTGTATATATGCTTACAAAATAAAGAAACTTTTTATAATATTCCTTTAATTTTGTCAAAACATTTCGTTCGTTTCATTCTTGAATATCCCGTCAACGTGATAATTTTATAAATACAATCATTCATTTTAACATCTATTATTTATTTATTATCACATTTATTATTTATTTTTATGATATATCTTTACAAACAATATCTACTAACATCTTTATAAAAGTCCAAGGCAGAAAGTAAATAGCAATTTTCTATTTAGTATTTGATAAGGTTATGCCTTAGAAAAATTAGTATTGAGTTATTCTCAGCAAAAAAAAACGCCTTAGCTTAAAACGCAACATAAACATCTGTGAAAGAAAATTCACGGCTTAAAAAATTCGTATTAATGATCAAATGTAGCCCACAAAAAATATGCGCTCTTACATGGTCAAATGGACTCTCAACGTGTTCATGCATTCATAAAAGAATCAATCACCTGCTCCGATGAAATCGGGTGCAAGAGTAGCACCGCATTTCACCAATCAATAAAGCGCCATTCAGCCCAACTTACACCCAATCCAACCCGCACGAATCACACGGAAACTTCACCTCAGACAATTCGAATCAGGGATTAAACCCCAACACCCAACGCCCGCGCCCATTCGCGTTAACTACTCAGCCAACTCACTCGCACCCCCCCCCCCACCCTCCCTCGCCGCCGGCGGCCAGTCCGGAGACCAGCGGATCGACTTGAGGCATACAAGTTGGGCTGGTCGCCGCGGCCGCAAGGGACACTGAAGGGCGTCGCGGTCGGCGGTGGCGAGTGGGTGGGGTCGGGGAGACGGAGGGGCAGAGTTGACACCGCGGCACCCGCCGCGCGACCAAGCTCCAGAGTTCGCGCTCCGCCACACCACCCCCCACTCCAACTCCACACCGCGCCCACGTCATTCACCGCCGGAGTCCCGAGTTTGACTTCCGGCGCGGTGCGGCGTAGGGACGCGCGTTTGCCGCGCCCGCAGTAGAGAAGAGCTCCGTGGTTGAGAGGAGTTGGGTGGGAAGAATGGGGCGGGAAACGAGGTGGAGATGTTGGGAAGGATAAAGCAGGGGTCTGTGGTGGGATGGGATTATGCCGTGGAATTAGAGAGGAGATTGAGGAACAGGTGCAAGAGCGGAGGTTGAACTCATGTAATCGCGGGGGTGCAGTGGGATAAGTGTTGGCGAGAAAAAAGAGAAAGGGATGGAGGAACTAGAGCATTTTGAATGGTGACGGTGTGTGGCTGCGAGGAGGTAGGTGGCTGGGAAAGGGGCCTGGTGGTAAGCAAGCTATACAGATAACGATGGTGGAGCTAGCATGGAAAGAAATTGTCAATAAATGAATGGGAGGGTAGAGCAGATCAGACACAAAGAAGAACAGATTGGGCGAGATTAAATCAGCGTGCAGAACCAAAATAATATTTAGTAAATGAGGGTGTTGAAGGGGGTTATCAGGATGAGATTCCATGGGGGAGGCGAGGATGGAGAGGAAAGCGAGTCGGGAAAAAGGGCTGGTGATGGGCAGTGAACAGTTGCAGGAATAGGCTGGAGAGCTGAGTGATGAGCCTGGTGGGGGGCTTGTTTGAAAGCCGGATGGCGACTCAGGCGGGGGTCAGGTGGGGTCCGGTAGGGTGCGGACGGGAGGGGGAGGCGGGAGACGGGGAGACGTGGGAGTTGGGCGGGAGTCAGGCGGGGAGTCCGGGCGGGGAGTCGGGCGGGGAGGTCGGGCGGGATCGGGCGGGGGTCGGGCGGTGGAGTCGGGCGGGGAGTCGCGGGCGGGGAGTCGGGCGGGGAGTCGGGACGGGGAGGTCGGGGCGGCGGGAGCGGGCGGGGAGTCGGGTGGGTGAATCGGCGGGAACGGGCGGGGAGACGGGCGCGGGGAGACGGGGGGGGAGGCGGGGGAGACGGGCGGGAGACGGCGCGAGGTGGGGCCAGGCAGGGGAGACCGGGTGAGAGATTGTCCGGGGAGATGGGAAGGGGGCCGGGGGTGCAGACAGGCGAGGGCTGAGCGGGGCGCCGGGTGAGCCGTGCAGGACCAAGAGAGGATTGGGTCAACGGAACGCAAAGAGCATGAGACAGCAGCGGGATCAGCGAGGACGCAGCGCGCGAAGGCTGTGAAGGTTGAGAGGGGAGGGGAGGGGAGGGGAGGCGAGGCGACAGACGACGGGCGGCGTCCGCGAGAGAGACGGCGAGCAACCGCTAAGCGCCCAACTTGCGTCCGAGTTAACGCGGGCTAATGTGAGAACGCCCGCGTCTCCGGGGACTCGAAGTTCGCCGGGGCTGTGGCGGCGCGACGGCGGCGGCGGCGGTGGCGGCGTCGCGCCGCGGCGCAATCGAATGGGGTATCGAGAGAGCGTGATCGATGCCGCCGGCGCGGCGCGCAAGGCCGTGTTACTCATATCGGATATCGCCCCGGGCGCCGGGTGGCGGGATTAATGGGCGGGGGCGTACTTAAAAGAGCGGAGAAGCCAGCTGGAGCACGAAAAGCGACGGATGTTTTGGGGACGGGATGGGTGAGGCGTTGCGTGAAGGGAGACAGAGTTTCAATGAAGTGGGAAAAGATGAATGTTGAAAGGAAAACTTTATCTCATAAAAGTAAAGAATAATTCACTACACATACAGTTTGTTCTATTGACACTGATTGTTTGAAGAGTGGATAATAATCTGTTCACGTGATATTCCGTAGCTGAATCAATGGAGTCTTTGATCTGTGAGAGTCATTGTGTTGACGATAGTTTCCAATATTGCGGCCGTCGACACACTATATTTTTATGGTGATTGCCGAGAAGTAGGTTACACACAGGTTGGTATTATTCTTCACCCTTGCCCAAAATCCATTCATTCACGGTAACAATCTAATGTCATTTGGATCAAGTATTTTAACGTGTTATCGCTGATACACATAAGATATTTAGATTGTAAAAAGTTCTATGTCTGGAGACTGACGATGGAAATGTAAATGCTTAAACAGTTGTGACCTACTTTTACCAAAAACATTTTATACGTAGGAAATAACTATTTCCTTATTGGCAATTGGAAGTGCTCTAACTGTTCCAACCAATCCATATGAGTTTGTGCATGTACACAGTGTATTTCTGGATTATTTCTCCATAACATGAGATATATTTGATATTCGTATAATATAATTAGTTTTTGAGGTCAAGATAGTGTTTTTTTTAACTTTTGAGATTTATCTACATGTTTTATTCGTTTGTAGTAAACAACAGACAGAATTCTCACATTCTAAAAGAAGCCATCAAATCGTAGTACATTACAAAAAGCACGATATAACTGTCGTGGAGTGAAAAATAAATTATTGAAATCTTACTATTGAAAGATTTGTATTTGATAAATATGTTTGTAAATTGTTGTACTCTTTTACGTTAAGCATATTTACGATACGTAAGAATGGATTTGTGAAATACACTGAAAACGTGATGCGTATTTTATATTAAAATGTATTGTAACAATTTAGTAATGTCTAAATTTGTACTTCTCTAGAAAACTGTGAATTAAGCATTTAATTTAATAAATGCATCTCGTATTACACATGTTAACCTCTCATATTTGAACGAGCATTATTATAAAATTTCATTACCATACATGTGACTATTGTGTCTTCACAAACACGCTGGTGGTTACTATCATTTCAATTAGTTCACGTCCTCTAGACACCTTCTTATGAACGACCACCGCCACTGACAATAATACTCAAAAGGCAACGATGCCGGGCGTTAGGGGATTCCCCAACGAAGATGCCGGGGTGCTCGTGACAGCTGGGAAAACAAGCGGACCGCGACGTGAACGCGGTCGCACGGCGACTTACTGAATTACGTGACGGCGCGGAAGACAGGTGACGAGGTACCAGGGATTAGAAAACGAAAAGAATCAAAACGTAAACACGTACCCTGGAACTGACAATGTGGAACGTGGAGTTAAACGAATATCTTGAAGATATAGACACATTCAATTACATCGTCTTCAGTTTGTTTTTGTCATTTCATTGACGAAACGACATTACGGCCATTTCAAGAGAAATCATACAAATTGCAATAGTATTCGGCATGTCATCGATTGTTATGATAGTTTAGTATTCGTTCAGAGATGGACTGAAAAAAGAATCGATAGCAAAAAAGTGAATACTACTTTCACTATCGGTCAGGATTGGATACAAAATCCTAAATTACAAGAAAACGCCATTCGAATCATGTCCACTGGCAGCAATTCTTTCCTCTCAGCTGGTCATTACTTGCATTTCAATTGATATATATCCTCCGGACATATCTTTTTATGAACGACTTCTTCTTCTGACGTGTTTAATTTGTGCAATGCCATGACGGTTATTTTAAAAGAAATCATGCAAATTGCAATAACATTCAGAATCTCCTCGATGGATATTTTAAATAACTATACGTCCAGATATAAACCGTCCTAAGAACTGAAACCATGAACATAAACACCACGTTCACTCTCGATCAGACTCGGGGGAGGAAAACCCAGCAGAAATGACAAGAAAAACTCCATTCGCATCATCTCCACTAGGCAATTGTTTCCTTTCAGCTGGTCATTACTATCATTTCAATTGATACACGCCCTCCGGCCACACCTTTTATATGAACGACCACCGCCACCCACAATAAACCTCAAAAGGCAACGAAGCCCAGCGGTACGGGATTCCCCGTCGAGCGCGCCGGGGCCCACGTGACGGCTGCAGAAGGAAGCGGAAGCCCGACGTGCGTGCGCGCTGCGTGAATTATGTGGCGACGCCGGCAGTCAGGTGACGAGTCACCAGGGATTAGACAATGAGCCGCGTCGAATGCAGCTGTCACAGTGCGAAATAAAAACACGTCACTTGACGCGCGACGAAAAAAAAAACACAACGCATCGCTCCGAAGATTAATGATGAGCGCGGAATGGACAGAAAAAGAGGGGGAAATTTATAGAAATGTTCGCTGTATTGTTTGTGGGAGAAACCAGGGTGTCAAAACGTCCGCTGGTGACGATTGAACGGACTCGGTCGCTAAAGCTGCGGAGTGTATGAACGCGGCACACGACAACAACAAAGATGATAACGAAAGTAAAATCCAGAGCGGACTTGACAGTGCTTCGAATATACCCCCGAGCTGACCTAATTCACGCCTAACGTAGCGAGTCTGAATGGATGCACTCTGAAAAAAAAAGTTTTAAGTGGAAAAAGAAATTTCGGGTCTGGAGGAGGAGGAGAGAGGGAGGGAACGAGGAGGAGGCAAAAAGGGTTGTTGAGTTGTTCTCCGCCGCTAATGTTAAAGTTGTGAACAAAGGCCTGTACACCCGCAGGCGCCGTAAGTGAGCGCTTTTGTTTTGGCTGCAATGCTGAAACTTGTGTTCGTTCCTGTATGGTGGAAACACACAACGCACATATGAAGTTTATAGTCGATAACATGTGTATAAATGTTCAACTTGTTTCAATATCAATGTGAGGAAACTTGTAGAAAGACATCAAGCCGTTGAACGTTACGTATATTCATTGTGCAAAACCTGCACAAAAGTTGAGCAAGAACACAATCACTCATATAATGGAAATTTATTTACGAAAAAAAATATTTACATATCATATTAATATCGGAAATAATTCACTTCATATATTTCTTTTAAATAAGCAAAGTTACATACGATACAGATGAGTAGATGTTCTCCTTGCTCTGAAATGAATGTTTTCACCTAAAATGTATTGTTGTACAGTACTTAGATTAGAGTAATCCGCGTTGCATCTAGAGGGTAAGGCAGTTGCTAGGCTGAGCAAACAATGTGAACCCCGAGGTTGAGCAAACAATGTGGAGGAGGAAGAGACTGAAGTGGGCGATAGGAGTGGAAGGAAGGAGGAGAGGGTGAAGCGAGGGGACCAAAACGGGGCAGGTGGAGCAGTTTACCGGAGATTGTGATAAATAAAGACGATAAAACAGTGAAAAAATCGATTATATTTCACAATTTCGAAATTAAAACAAATATAAGCAATCACTTTCTTTCTAGTGTGCATACCATATCCAAAAAGAGTATTTAACATTACATTAATGCAATTAATGCATAATGCTTGTAACACAATAAAAATTGTTATTATACTAGTATTAAATCAAATACATTATGGTGAACGTGACATATGAAAATGCACATGACATCATTTACTGGAATTTTCACATGCGAGAAATTACGACACCACTCTAATGCTGAAGCTTTATTGAATATTATATCAAGTCCACATTTCTACGCTCAAAATAACTTCGAAGAAGTAAATGTGAAAATTTTCTGACTTGGTCACAGACTGGAGTTTCAGGCAACTTTTGAATAGTTTCAGAAAATCGGGAAAAGTTTGAAAATTAACGTAATTAGAAAATGAACTTGGTCAAGTGACGACGACACATTCGTTACAAAGTTGATAAATCACGAAGGAACTTCTCAAATTGACGAAATTTTCTTTTCCTCACCCTTTTCAAACTTCACAACCGGAGGTCTGCTTTCCTGCGTTGATGAAAAATGAAATCACATTTTCTTTTCCTCTTCAGTTGTAACTTCAGTCTCAATGGGGAAGGAGAATTAAGTTTCCAGTGCTGGGTTATTTGAACAGACTTACAGCGTTTAAGAGATGTTAAAGATAGTTTAACCCTTAGACTGTATTTGGGATTTTTTCTGACTCAAGTGCAGTTGTAAACGTTTCAATTTTTTACGTTTACCTGGTTTGAAATTATTTGATTTTTTGCTGTTGGGGTCAGAAATTCTACGACTTAGATTCCATATTACACGTCTACATTATAAGAAAAATTCTAAAACTGTAACCATTTCAGTTTTATGATATTATGTTGTTTCTGAATGAGAATTTGGCGTTTTTGTCTATTACGAGAAAGTAGCCCTGTGTTAGACATTTGCATGCTGGCATGTTAGAAACTTATGATAAAGTAAGGTGTGTATGTGTTAATGTATGTGTGTAAGGGGGAGGAGGGGTCACGGTGAGAAAGAAATGGTTTTATTCAGTAAGGTGTGCGTTTTTGAGGGTACTACTCCTTCATTCGCCTGATGTTTATCGGAGAAGCCACGCTAAATTACCGCTCAGAGCAACCTGACGCTAGAAGCCTCCTCCAGAGAACGTAAGCGGCTGTTATCAGCTAGTGCCGAAAATCCGCCACGTCCGGGATCCGGCCCTTACGACCTCACAGAGCCGCTGCATAGTCAACAGCTGTTGCCCTGAGCCATCTGAGCAGGTGCGGACCTGGGTTGGTGGGTGGGGGGGGGGACGTCCGACGTCATTAACTGCGAGCGTCTGGATCGCCGTAACGCGAACGGACACGTCAAGAAGTCGGGAGCGCGACAGGCGAAGGGGGGGGGATGGAGACGGTTGTGAGGAGGGGGGGATATCTTCACTTCGCCGCCCCCACCGTGCCACTCGCTGCTTCCCCGCCCTCCACCCCTGCTCCCTCCCGTGGGACCGCGCAGAGGGAGGAATGCTTTTCAGCAGAGTGGTTGCTTTCTTACTTGCATTGTTTGTATTGAAGTTTTCTTACTCTCTGAATCTCCTTGCGTGAGTAAAGACTATGGAGACTATGATGATGGCAATGTCGTAGACAGAAGACTAATAATAACTGAATAGAATAAAATGCGTTGTTGTAGCAAAAATATTGTGGGAATGCTGATGAGATGTTTGCATTAAATGATATCGTAGGCTTCCGCGGCCAACATCCTTGCGCAGTACAGTCCTGAAGAGGACCCCGATATGTCGGTCGAAACGTCGGCCATCTACGCGGCGGCACCCGAACCGCCCAGATCATGTTTGCATTGTTGAAGAATAAAATAATTGAAGTCATCTTTGTCAACTTAACTCTTCCGACTTCTTGTCACATATAGTGAGATAGATGATGACGCTAAAACCGTCGAAAGCCGGGAAGTTGGATAAATGTAAATTGACAAAACGATCTTCAATTATTTCAGCAAAAATATTCAAGACAAACTACTTAAGTAGAATTTTGCCAAAACAGAAGGTTGATAAATTAATAGATATTAGCCACAGAAACTTTGAAGATTGATTATTTATCAATAAGAATCCCTGTCAAATTAAACAAGTTTGTATATACGAGGACCTTATATTTTTTTCATCCTCCGATGAAATATGACAAAAAGACTAAAGAAAAAATTAATTGATATCGGAAGTTATGTGCAAACACGGTTATTTTGATACATAATCGAAGAAAAGATTTAGGCCTTTGTGTTATCTCCGGACGAGTTTTTGAATCACCTTTTTGACAAACGTTGCCGCAAGTGATATGAGATGGGCATGAGGCTTTGAATTTCCTCATTTAACTAGAAGTTTCCATTTTCTACTCACTTCGAGGAAGAGATTAATATCGCTTGTGCGCAAAGTCAGGGCTATAAATTGGGTGATCAAGCACGTCCTATCTACCCCAGGAGTTGTTCGGTTACAGCATCACTGTGTGGATGCTGTCATGAATGAGGCTGCAGCCATAAGCCAGCATTCCTCTTCTATTGTAAGGAAATATTACCATAATCTCAGCATATGCTTTGATGAATATCTGCTGCACGTTTCTCTTAAAGAAAGCGAATAATACTAAGCAAATGGCACTTGGCAGGACTGACAACCGTACCTGCCATTTTTACAACACTACAGCTCAGCTCAAATAGGCGATATGGCATCAATAGTACTCGTATAAGAAATTTTGTTGTATGAGACATACCATCTACCTATGGCAGTCTTGTAATTCTCCTATTCGTATAGCGAATTAACGGATCAATCAGTGGTTGAAAAGAATGCCGTACGTATATTTTTTCTCAATAATCTGTAAAATATTCACTATTCTACATTTAAATTCAACTAATTAAGACAAGTTCACCTACCATCTGTACATCCAGTATATGAGACGGAAAGTGGCTTCTTCCCCAATGCACTACTGCGCATGAACCACCTGTTCGTCGCACTCAAGGAACCTAAGTACAGCATTTTTCAAGAAAAAAACAAAAACAATCCCGCTCAGTTGTGGTCGTTGAGAATCTACATCCCACCCACTGAGCTTGCGGGTGAGGTGAGGTGAGGAGGGCAGGAGGGAGGGCGCGGTCCCGGCGGCAGAGAGCACGGGAGGGAAGCCGCCACCACCACAGATCTCCGGGCGTTCTCTTCCCCCGCGGCGGCCGCGCCCTCCTGACTGAAGGCAGCTCATTACAGGAGGCGGGACGGGGGTCGGGGGGGGGGCGGGGAGGGCGTTGTCTCGCAGGGCGGAAATCACTCACGATTGAGGGAAATAAAATCTGGGGAGAAGGGCGGACTCGTAAAATATAAAAGTTGGACTCCCCGAGGTGTCGCTACGTCGGAGCGGGGGACGAGAGGGGGTGAGGGGCGCGTCGCCGAGGCAGGGGACGGGCAAAGAGCGACGCCCGATTTCGATAAAGGTCCTGACGAGGCGCTCGCCCGAACTATCCCGAGGCGGAAATGAAGTGCACTGAGAAATTAGCCTTGTCTGCTGGCAATCGAAGGCGTCTGCGCCGACGATTGAGGCGATGGCCGCCGTGGGGAGAGGGGAAAGGTGAAGGTGGTGGTGGAGAATGCGAAAGAGGAGGAGAAAGAAGGGGGAAGCAATTTGGGATTGAGGTTGAGGAGTTGCAGAATGAAATTGAGGACCTCTGAAATAATGGGAAAAGTGTGAAATATGTTTCGAAAATTGATAGCGATAGCAACAGACATAGGAAAATGTCGCAGAATATTACATATTGGACATGGGAATGAAGAGGAAGGGGCTAAGGGATGAGAAAGAGAAGACAAATTTGAATGATGATAATGAAGGAGGATTGAACAATATATTGACGTTTCCGAGCACGTCAACTGCAATAGTCGTTATTCTCGTTTGTATAGTGAGTTTTGTTTACCACGGTAGGTGAGACGTTGATTTCTCCCCCACTAGACGATTACACGGTACCGACCTACACAACGGATGAAGGGATATCTCCCCTCCAGGAATCTTCCCCAGTAAGACTCCGCCTCAGTTCGAACAAGCTCTTGGCTACCGACTCGTCTTGGCGAGTGGTAGAGTGAAAGAAAGTGTGTGTGTGCGTGCATGAGTGCGTGAGGCTAGTACAAGAGAGGAGAAGGAAAGATCGCGCGTGGTGCGTGGCCTTTGTCAGGGTACTGCCCTGGTATTTTCCTGGTATTGATAGGAAGGAAACTACTGATCGGAGCAGTAAGCCTCCAGACAGTGGGTAAATGCGATCTACCTTATTAAGTTAGTGTCGTAAATCCGTCGCAATCGAGACTCGAACTGTACGACCGCGTCGTCAGAACAACTTAAGAGATAGCGGCAACACTTGCTCTGAGCTAAATTCAGCCGGTTGAGATGGACTGAGATGGCGAGGGAACAGGAACTGGAGAAGAAAAAGAATAAGAAGAAGAAGAAATGAAATGTTGAATATGTACTATTTAAATCTACAATATATTACTCAAAATAGAAAATCTTTTTTTTTAATTAACTATTTGAATACTTTTTTAATTTGTATAATAAAAAGTGGCACTGATCAATTTCTAAAAAACCAAGCAGACACTGAAATTATAAAAATAAGTGGCTATTAGTATGTTTTTCAGGGTAACGAATAGTAGGCGAGATAAAAAATTTACCTGTAGAATATATTTTTCGAGGTTTAAACCTGAAAATTCGAAACCGCCTACCATAATCAGGACGCCTTATCTATAGACACATATTGAAAAGTCTTTACTCTTCTCACATTTACTATTAATAATTGTAATTAATGTAAATTTTGAATCCCCACAATACGCCCTGTTTACCGATACGTATAGAATAAATATCAATTCGTGAAATTGGCACACGTAAATAAATATTCATGTAACTCGACCGTTTGTTAAAAGAACTTCAATAATATTTTATTTTTGAAGTTGTTCAAAAATTGAGAATAGGTATATTCAGAGTATTTTATAAAAGCCAATGGTCATCGAGAAACAAAACATCAACAAATAGGAATTTTGTTCCTGATATTTATGTAGGATATCCATCAGAGAATTGTTATACAATCTGTATCATATTTTTTGAATGAAAGAGATGCAGTTTTTACAGAAATATAGGATCACACGTTCCCTTGTCCCCTTTCATATTTTTTCCTGTGTGAACTACATACAATACAACATTTCTATGAAAAAAGCGGGGAATGATATATTGTCAGCATTCCAATGAATGATACGAAGATAAACTAGGTGCAAAATCCTCATATCATATTTCTGAGCGACTACAAACTCATATTTCTTTGTGGCATAAAAATCATGCAGTTTTATTTCCACGTTGAAAGAGGATTCCGCTGGCAAAAGTCGTAATGTAAAATCACGATCGGGAGTGTTTGCACGTAAATAAAAAGATATCACATGTTTTACATGCAAAATCGCGTCTCTCAGCATCGTTTAATAAAATAAAAATACTAACAAATCTATTTCCACGCGTCACACCCGAATTCACAAACGCGACTTCCTGGTCCTCGTGTCACTCTCCTGCTTTGTTCCAACCTGGCTGCCATGTTGTCCTGAGAAGACAAGCGACTGTTTGCCCAGCAGATGGCGACACACTTTACGACAGTTTTCACCACCAGACGGCAGCACTTTAGCGCCGCGGAACAAGCCACTGTCGCGCGCTTTGTAGCGCCATCTTATTTCCTCAGGGGAACAAAACGCACCTTAACGAACGAATAATTATTTTTCTTATTTTTATTAAATCCCCCTCTTTCACCGAGGAAGTACGTTTTCCCTTCCAGAGCCGGAAGAAACATAAACTCTCCTTGGTCTGTACCTGCATTAGGGAGGAATATTTACAACTCAAATTTTATGCAGCTGGAATTTTTATACTTCACTCCGCCGAGTTATTTTGCTTCCCCCTTCGTCTTGCTGGCTTGCTTCTCGCCCACAAGGAGAAACTCCACTCTGTAGGCAAAGTTTTATGTCTGGACTCGCAGCGTGGTCGAGTGATAACTCCGGATAGGTGGCGCCACTATATTACGGGAGTCTATTCATATTTTATTATGCAATTTCCCGGAGCTTTTTTCGCCTCGAGAGCGCGTGTGGGGTGTACCAGAGACCGACCGTGCCTTCCCTCGCTCCCCTTGAAACTCCGTCGTGCCTTATCGAAGAGTTCGGCGAGAAGTCCTTCAAACGACCTCTGCGAAGGATTTCGCCTGAAAACGACGTTTCCGAGGCCCATGCACCATTGTAAAGTAAGCCGCTGATCTTAATAGCCTCGTGCTCTGCTGGTGAAGCTTTGGACATACAAAGGTTTCGGTAAACCGGTGGAAGGCGGAAGAGAAAACAAACATGTGCTAACGTAGGTGGGGATTAGAAATTCTTTGTAGAAAATCGAGGTACATGTTTGTTCGGGTCGCTTTTTCTGTTTTATCCGCTTAGGGTTTGATAAAGAAGGCGAAATTTTGGGCGTTGGAACGTGCAAACACATTTTCTGAAAATAGCCACTCTAATTGAATCGTTCTTTGTGATTTAGTACGTAATGCACGCGAATAATGAGACATTAATTGTAGAACCTGTAAAATAAATTTATTGACATGACGCAGTTTACCGTCAGGAAAAAATGGTTTAAATGAGATTAAAAAATATTACAATTATTGTCAACATTCATATTTTACTTAGAGTTCTTAGTTTTTGCCATTCATCTTACATTTGATGCTTAACATCTGCAAAGTATTATAAATTATTTATTGTTTAATTACTTTAGTGATTATAATTTTGCCAAGATGATACGGTAAGCTGAGTACCAAAGCAAAGGAGCTTCTTGTGTGTCTTCAAGATACTAAAATGTTTAAATATCTTAGAGAATCAAAATATTTCCATTTCATAAATTTCTTTCAATTATAAAAGATCTTCCAAGCGTTTCTTCGATTTTTATTTGATTTTTATTCACCAATGGCTGAATTCAAAATCTCAATTGAAAATCTTTTGCCAAGGCAAGGTTTAATCTTTTATGATAGCATATTCGTATAAATTCAGAGAAGAATGTTTCTACTTAAATACATTACAGTAAGATACTCTTGTAATTTACGTTGTTTAAATAGTTGTGCAGCTACTAATTTACACAAACACAACGTGTTATTTTAAATCCACACGCGGAAGAACTTCACGGAACATGCATTTCCGTAGGATAAGGTCGTCACAGCACTCCCACTATACGAGCCTTTATTCCCCGTTAAATAAAGTTGTCACGAATAACACGAACTCATTTTCTAAAATACCCAAATACATTCGCGAAAATGCACCCACACGTGTGAGTTCTAGCATTTGCACGAAGGGACAGAATAGCGTATCTCGTGTCTGGCACCTACTGTTAATGACGCGCACTGCATAACGCAACAGCGTTAGGTTACAGTAGCACTAGCCCAGCGCGTTGCGACCGTGCCTTCGCAGCCTCTCGCAAATCTTCTCTGCGCCAAGCGCTGCTCGTTGCGCCCTTGCCTCATTCCCGGCGCCGACACAGTGGCAAAGAAACCAAATATAGCGGGACGAAAATAATATTTTTCTGCAACTGTGTAAAAATGTGGGTTCTTGACATTGTACTCTGATCGCTGTAATTGTAGTTGGGTCTTATAACAAGAACTATTGGATTGGGTTATTATGACTTAGCTTTTTTTCATTTACTAAAGCTTTATTATTTTTATGTGCAGGTATTATTATTATTCATGGAATAAATGATTTTCAAGATACTGGACCACGTTGACTGATTGTTTAGTGATTCCGGGCACGTCATTTACGAGGGTCATTAGTATCGTAAGTGAAATACATGATTTTTTTCGCTCGGCGCCAACCTACCGTCTTTAATCGGGATTTTCCTCAACCAGATATCTCTCACCAGCTGGGCAACGCCCTAGCCGGGACACGCCCTTAGCTCCTGACGGGTCTCCCGGCATGTGTAGTAGTGTAGTGTGTGTATGTGTGTGTGTGTGTGTGTGTGTGTGTGTGTAAGGGGAGAGGATCGGACAAGGAAGAGAAAGATGAGATCGCGCGCGGTCCGTGGCCCGTTTGTTAGGATACTGCTCCTGCATTCGCCGGGTGTTGATCGGAGAAACCACGGAAAACTACCGATCAGAGCAGCGGATCGCTAGAATTCTCCTCCACATAGCGTCTGAATTCGACTTAGCTAACAAGCTAATGTTAATAACCTGCCCCCGTCGGGACTCGAACCAAGGACCTCCCGATCGGAGGGACTGCAATAACATCAGTTGATGCCTTGAGCCATCTCTCCCGGTGGGACGCACGTAAATTCTCTCATTTTTTAATATCCATTACCAAATACTGTGGAAAAGATAACTGCCTTGTTACCGTGAAAAAAAGTACTTTAGCGGAAATATAACTAAGTAAACAGCCATATCCCTAAGTGACGCTCACGCTCACGCTCACGCTCACACACACACACACACACACACATACATGTACCTCACTACCACACATGTTGGGAGACTTGTGGGAAGCTTAGAGATTGTCCCGGCTTGGGTGGCGCCTCGCTGGAGGGAGATACCTCGATAGAGAAAACCTAACAAACCAACGTCGGCACCAGATCTCACCATCCAGCGGGGAAAGTAAACCGCCACCTGCCATGGTAAAACATACCCTACATTTACGGGACTAACCATAGCAGATGACGCGCCCGGAAACACGAAATAAACAATAAATCATGATTGATATAACGGCTGTGTGCGGCATCGTTTTTCTGAGTTAACAGAGGAAGCAAGCTTGTGAGATCTATTCCAATTTGTATTGTATCAATTTGACTTTCAACTACTATGAATGTCATTTCTTCACGTTTCGAATATGCTTGAAGAAGATAACACATTTCTTTCGAATTGAAACATTTTTTTCTCACTTTATCTTTATTCTCAGAATGTCATATTGGAGGTACGTATTATGAAAAACAATATTCTTAGTTACTATGAATCTTTCGCTACTGAGTTAATTGTGAACCGGTAAACTACTTAGAGTATTATTCAAAATCACCATATAAAATGTACTAAATATGCATGTTTAAAAATTAGTGATATGCAAATCAACCATTTTCTAGTTTATATATTCATCAAAATCAACTTTTCTTCAAAATGTGCAATTTTCACATCAATTCAACCAATTACCGGTAAATTAAAACATTAACAAATTTTATTGTAAAGGTTAATTTATAAATTATTTCGCTCTAAACGTTCCTTCTAAGAGCAATAGAGGAGGAGCGTACGTGTTTGTTCAGAAAGCTATTTTAGAATTCGTTGGCGAGAGATCCAAACCGTACATATTTGAATGCCACGTATTGCGTCTGAATTGTTCCTTTTTGTCGCAGGAATTGCTTCAAACTCTTTAATTTCATAAAACCATAATTGTGATATTTTTTAACAGAATAGTTACGTGTGTTGTTTTTTCTTATTAAAGGTGAAACATACCGTACAAAACGATGTTACTAACTTGAATATTTTTCGAAGAATAGACCGTTATTTTGAATTATAGAGATTTTGCAGTGTTGTTGTTTGGAATATCAAGATCAAAATACAAAAACTTGATTAAATTTTGGTACAATAAATCAGAAAATTACAACTAATTTGTAAGTTGTAAAAATTTAAATAACATATTTACGTTGGAATTTTAATACTTTCCCGTTTAGACTAAGTCAAGCATCTTCTTTAAAATAGTCTTCAATTCCACAATGTTAGTGACTCAACAGCACCAAACTGGAGTCATGACAATGCTATAAAATGTATAAGAAAAAAACTATCTATTAAACAACACTACAATTCAATTTCAGACCACTAGTTCTGTTTTCTCCACACTGTGCCTCTGGTTGGCTCACACACATCACTCCCCTACACGCGGCCAGGTCGAGCTTACCGCACACATCCCCCCAGCAGCCAACTAGTCGCCCCCATTTCACATCCATCACCAGGTTAACGGCAAAAGTAATAACCACGCTATTTTTTATTCAGCAGAGGTTTGTGACCTATCTCACGTACGTAAAGTTTTGATTACGTGCAGAGGCCACTGGGACTTGCAAGAGCGTGGGTGAAGCACGCTCTTGAGATTTCGTATTGGTGGAACTCACATCACCCCCCTCCCCTCCCCACGTGGAAGATTCGCTTCGTTTTACTCGTGCCGAAGACCAGTAAAGATTTTTATTAAGCATAAACATCGAAAGCAGAAGATGGAATCCTTACAAAATGCATGAAATATGATGATGTTGTGAAAAAATGCGACGCTCCAGCGTTGATGATACCTGTTCTGTTATGCATTCGACTACATACGTCAACGAAGCTTAGAGCATGTGTACCAGATTTGGTATTAACATGCGAGATGAAAGTGTGTCTACAGTATTTATGAGCGCAGTATCTGGTGCGAGGAGATGGTGGTGGTGATGAGGAAGGACATGTAGAAAGGGCTGAATTTGGGTTTGGGGAGAACATATGGTGTTGGCAATTTTTCAAGCAAGAACATCCATCGTGCCAGTCTTCACTGAATCTTCCCTTAACTTTTTCCTTTTTTTTTCTTTCGACTTTTCTCTTGTCCCTTCTCTTCAATCTCCAATCTAGTTCCTAACTTCAGAAAAGCCTAAATACGACAATATTTGGATCGTTATGATTTTATTTCTCAACGTTGTGTTTTGTATATCCTTGTAATTTCTTCTTTCGTTGGAACAGTTGAAAAAAGAGAAGAACTCGTGCTTGAAACAAGATCCTTCCCTGAAAATCTTTCATTCTTTTAGATCAGAGCTTTTGTAGATATCTATACTTCTTGAATACAGCGGTTTATGCGACTTTTTTCTGTTTCTATATTTTTCTCTTTTTCTTATCGTTGGCTCCTCTTGCATAGCACCAGTAAATTTAGATTCTGCGCGGAAATCACCACGTTAGTACGTGTGGTTGGCACGTCTTCGAATGGAGCTGAATTGAAAAGAGTGCGATAACACATACGGCTCAATATCGAGATTGGAACCATAAAATCTCAATGTCTATATTCTCCATGGAGATAAACGCATCAAAATATTAAGCGAAGTTTTCTTTCGAGGGAATATTGGTTATACTGCACTGCACTCTAACGAAAGTGCATTTTTATGTCGCAAATAAAGTTTCCTTTCAAAGATATTAGCCAGAAGAAGTTTTCAAAAAAAACCTTGCGTCATAAAGTGTTCAATTGGGCACAGATTTGGATAGCGCTATTTTAATAATCCTTTTATGTTCATCATCGAGACACTTCTTAATAATAAATTGACAAATTATTTCAATACATGATTACTTATTTTCGATATTGATTTTTTATTTTCTATAATATAAATTCGTGCAATACTTTTTCTTGATACCAAAACATTCCGAATACCGTACTAGGCAGTAGTGGATAACTTCATGTAATCTGCCATATATATATATATATATATATATATATATATATATATATGACAGATAATATGGCACAATGATATGTTGTAAGCAGTTTTGAATGGGTAACAGTAAACATGTTTTCCGCTTACATTTTGATGACATTTGTTGTTTCGTTAATAAAGTGGGAGTTGTCCAGAATAAGAAATCATACATACCTTACTATGTCCCGAACTGAGCAATATATATCTGAAACTATATGATACAATACCAACTTTCCATGCAACTGCATGTCGGAAGATGAATTGAACGCAATATGCTCTACATATCAGATTACACGCTTATCACAACGTATAAATGTCCTACCCGACGGTTGAATTATCTCCTTCAATCATTCTCGCACGAGAGCATACACACAGATTTCGATCCGACGCTGACCATTCCGCCAACCCACATCCACTAGTTCTCTGGATGAAGAATTAAATTGCACTGTAATTATAATTACTATTTCAATTACCAGTCTTGGACAAAGGCAATGAAATCGCTAAACGGTTCGAAATTATCATCAGGTTCGCAGGTCCACGCCAATAACAGAGAATTAATACATAATTTCAATCACAGAAAGTTATTGAGGCAGGAGTGGCGATTCGAATGGATGGGAGGGAATGGGGCGGGGCTGGGCGGTTCCGGATAACGACTTGACACATTGCAGCTTTCAATTAACGTGGATCGCGACGTGTCGAGCTTGACAACTGATGTGCGGACACGTTCGGCCGGGGCTAACGGATTCGTAATCCGATCTCTCTATGCAGATTTTTTTCCTGCTCTTTTTAAACCCGTGCTGTTACGATAATCGGGGTCCGAAATGCAGAAAGACGACTGGGTGAAGAGTAGGGGGTCGGGGAGGTCTAAACGGCGGCAAATCGCCGAATTAGCGTCGAGAATAAACTGAGTGGTGTTAGCGCGCTGATGAGCAGTTGTGCGAAAATGGTGTTGGCGGGGACAAGAGAAAGAAGATGGATATCTGCTTGGATGTGTGTGGACTGGACATGTGACAATTCTGGAAAACAAATAGTAATTTGCGTTATTAGAAACAGAATATAACAACGTCTCGTCGATGTTGTTGAAACTCATTAAGTATTAATGGCATCGATTGGTATCGAAATAAAATGAATATCAATATCATCAAAATAAAATAAGCTTTAATAACAATCGGTATTAAGACGTGAATTAAAGTTCAGTAAATTTTTAATATTTTATATACAATTCAATTCCTTTCTAAGGTAGTTATCGCCACTCGAGAGGCCCTTAATGGGACGTCGAAAAAGAGAATTCTCACGGGTGGGAACCAGGAAAATATTGCTATCACGAAATACACACGATACAGTAGAACCCCGGTATTCCGAACTAATTAGGAGTGGATTATTCGGATTCAAAAATCTTCGGATTATCCAAAAAATGTACCGAACATATAAAAATACATCTATAGGATTACCAGATGCATGCGATGTGCAAAAATTGCAACGTGGTCTATCAGTCGCATCATCACATCATTACATCACATCATCAGGCCAATTCAGTTCTTTACGGCAAAAAAAGATTACCGAAGTTCCTCAAAGTAAAAATTGCTGCTTCATTAACACTTTATATACACCGTAGTTACTAGTGCAATAAACATTTCATTTCGACTACTTGTGTTTCAAATAATAGTTGTTTAATTCTACAGTAATTATAGAATCGTTTCTTTACACTAAAAAAATTAATTTGATTTATTTCGCTTTGTTTTCGGATTAGCAGAAATTTCGGATTGCGGGGTTCGGATTAGCGAGGTTCTACTGTACAATTAGAAATTTATATATTCAATCTTGTTTGTTTAATCGGCAAAATGTCCCAACTTACTGTATACTACCTTCTTACTAAATGTAATCTTTCTGACAGTCGGCAAAATGTCATAATCATAAATAAGAGAACTCATACATTTTTCTTCAGAGTTTATATCGTAAACGTTGTACTGTATTCGAGATCTTTTGATCTAATTTTCACCATCAGATTTTCCTACTAGTTAATTGTTTAAACTACGAAAACGTGGGGAGCTTACGTTTTCCAGCTCAAATATAAAAATCATAAGTAATTAAAGAGCTTAAAGCAAGAAAGTGTGGACTCGGATGAACTTTCCTAGCTTCATTCTGCTTGGTTGATCTGGGTGGTTTTTGCATCTTATGTGTGTTTAACCAAAAAACAAATAAACAAAACAACATTTTCTAAATTGAATAATTCCATCGCATTTTTGTTAATTTTTTGTTAATTTTTGTAAATAATTTCACACCTCGTTGATTCGCTGACACTGTTTAAATTTGATGGTGAAACTCCCACCATCGACCTACGTTATTAACGTAAATAATCGTGAATCTGGCCAACGTAAATTACCCAGGAAAGTTGGTGTAAAAAGAAACGACAACAAATTCGTATTCAGTTATGATCCCGCCCTCTTAACCATCCATGCAATCGTTCGCTAGCGCCACCAAGCAAAATGGTCATAACAAAGTACAGTCAAACTTAAGTTTTCGTAACTCTAGTTTTCGTAAGATTCGGTTGGCGGCGTTGTTCTTTGAAATTTTGTTAAAATTTCCGTGTGTTTGCTGGTTTTCGTACATCGTCTTGAAATCGGTCCGTACCAAATTCGTTGGTCTGCCAATATCTGTCATCCAGTCATTTCCTGAAATCGAGCACCCACATTAAGCTTTCCTTTATTTCTTCGAGAACTTTCTCGTCGAATGAACACCACTTCAAGCAATCATCAAAAACGTTTTATAATTATTTATGTGGATTTTTCGTGCCAGTTTATTGAATCTTACTAAAACAAAAAACATCATGGGGCCAAAGAAAGTGCCGAGTGCCAGTTCATTAATAAAGAAGGCAAGAAACAATAAAATTCAAGCATGAACTCATATCAAAATACGAAAGTGGATTAGGAATTTGGCGAAAATATTTGATATTTTGGGGACCTGGAACCGAGTATGAATAATTGGATTTATATTACATTACTCACATGTGAAATATTTTTACAGATATTACACATTCATTATATATATATATATATATATATATATATATATATGTATGTATTTATATGTATATATATGTATATATATATATATGTATATATATATATACATATATACAGACTTTTTCAGTGATTTTATCAATAAGCATTAGGTAAATTCAATGAAAACTCTACAGCTCGAGGTTTGTGGGGTAGAATTCCAATAATTTACAAAATCTCAAACTTTTGAACATTTTTCATGTTTTATGTAAAAATTGTTTCCGGGTAATTAGTATTTCCTTTATTGAACACACATAACTCATGAACCTATGCATGACATGAATGATTGTTGTATAAAAAAATGTAGCCCAGAGTTGCCCATGGTGGGACCAGCAATGTTAAGGAATTCTCGAAAAGAAACTTTCAGAATCCACTTACAGTTGATCATAATTTCCCAAACATAATCTACAGTAAAATGAAATAAGCATTAAAACTAACAAAACAATAATGCAAGATTGCACATTATTTCAAATATTCAGTTTACAACACTGTCATATAAAGCCTTCTTTGGTGAAGAATACTTCAAGAAGAGCCTTGATTCATTGTATCTCCCATCTCTTTTAACCACGCGGGCATGACCTCCATTTGAATCCAAGGGACGTTAATATATTCGCTGGCAACGACCTCACTAGCCTACATTTCACAAGAAAATGCCGCCAACTAAGGACCCTCGGAAAATTTCCTTTCGTTTCTGCGAGGAACTGAGCCGCAAATCCTACAGCTCACAGAACTCGACAATGGGAGAGCTTTTTATCAATGAACATTTGCCTATTCGCGTTCTTAGTGAGGCAACAAATAAGAAAGAATAAACCGCCGGAAATTCCACGCTCGTTGAACTGAACGCACATTTCATTAATACTGTCTCGAGTTCAAGGAAGGCCACCATTCCTTCAGAGCTCGTCTTACGACGCTGTTTACATTTTCTTCCGCACTGCAGCGCTGCCGGCGCAGACCTCTCCACCATTTGTCATCGTCTTTTAGATTTCCTGCGAGAGGAAGTCAGCCCGAGGGACGACGAGGGTCGAAACGTTGCAAGAGGAAGAGGGAGAAAGAGGGATGAAGAGAGAAAGGAGGAAAGTGTAGTGTCGAGCTGTTGAGAATATCACTTTCCTAGCCAGTTAATAGGGATGCAGTGTCTGACCAACTAACAACGAGTGCGGCAAACTCATTTTAGAGCCAGGGAGAAAACTTATAGTTGGTTTGCATTTACGTTCCTCTGTATGAAGACAGTATACCATTCATAAAAGTGTATGTATTTGAATGATTTTGAAAAGATTACGAGTAAGCCGTCAAAAATGACGGAGCAAATCAAACCCCCATAATTCATTAAATGAATACGAAAACACATAAAGCTCTAGAAGATGGTAAAGGAATTTTGAGAGCTGTTGAAGAGGCCACAAAGTGAAATTCGGCGCTATTTGTGATTGTTACACTAGTTGCTACGTCTCATGAAAGAAATGAATTTAATTCCTCTGGCATTTGTTATGGTAGTTAAGATAAAGTATGTTCTACTTTACCTCAGCTTCTACATTAATGACCCCTTATCACGATTGTCGCCCAGCTCTCCAGATCCATGAGCAAAAACTCTCTTGCGTTGCTTTTGTAGTTTCAAAACACGTGTAGGTATTCTTGAGCTCAATAGGTAGTATAGTTAGTCAATCACTCGTTCACCACGTTCTCGCAGCAGTAGATAGAGTCCCTCACGAAGGACATCGTAAGGAATATTAGCCGAAAACAGTATCTCATTTGCCTTAGTTCTTCCTACATGGAAGCGAATATATTCTTATCAGTTCTAGTAAAAAAACGCTCGTTGGTACAAATATTGTATTTATACACACACTGTATTCAAAATTACTCTTGATATGTATTCCACAGCCCAAGAAACCGTACTCAGATGGCACTTTTCTTATAGTACGTCACACATACTTTTTAATTGTTTTTACGTTAAACAAATAAATCAAATAATAACAGGAAAGCTTCGTCCTAATAGCTGTCTCGCATGCGCCGATTTTATTAGTCTTTATTCCAAGCCTCTTCCGTACCAACCCGATACGAAACACGGGGTAGATTTATTGCGAAGTATACAAGGGTTGAAAGGCCTTCAGTAACCCTGCCAAGAGAATGACTAAGTAGTGTAAAACTTAAAACTTTACTTATTTAAAGTGATTTAGAAAGAAAAAAGAATTTGGTTTGCAAAACCTTAAGTATATTTTACATTTTACAGCCTTCAATACAAAAATTTAAATAATAATAATAATAATAATAATAATAATAATAATAATAATAACACCAACTTAAACATTTTGACGTTTGAATAAGCAAATATTCAAATTTATTTACCGATGAAATGGACGAAAATTCGAAAACATATATTTCGGGAAAACGAATGTAGGTAGATGTTCTGAAGCACTTGGTATATAGCCATTGATACTGTCAATGTACAGATGTATGCCACCTTTTTATTAAGTAATTGAAGTCTTACTCTCAAAATATTTGACAAATGATATTGGTAAATTATAGTGTTTGTATAAAGTATTGGGAAATTGTTCACGAAATTTGTTGCGCCTTTCTCTGTAAATTTACTAAGAAACTGAACCGTATTTATGTTTTACAATACATTTTAAAAATAAATAATGTTGTAGTGTATAACGTATTTTAATTGTACAGAAATATACTTGTATACAGCTTTACATTTCAATGTCATGTTGAAAGGTATTATAAATCTCTGACACGAGACAAAAATAGATTTTTTACCTCAAACTTTGCTTTATAAAGAAATGCCTCTAATTCTATTCGAACTAAAAAGTAGTGTTTTAAAAAGATACGTCTATTGCAAAAGTTGTATGCCGGCCTCTTACTGTATTTTCTGTAGATTAAAAAAATGAACCATACTCTCTGTTTACATACATAGGGAGAATATCGGGAACAGGAATGAAATTGAGGTAAGTGTGAAGGCGGAGTTGGAGTCGATGCTGCATGGGGGGGGGGAGGAGCTGGGAGAGGTGGTGAAAGCGGGGATGGGGATATGGGCGGTACAGAAGTAGGGACGGGAGTGGGCTGAGGGGTGACAAGAAAGACGGGATGGAAGCTAGGGTCGGGGTTTGGTTCCGGGACGGAATCAGAAAAGTGAGGTTGTGGGAGGGAAGGAGATGGGGTAAGGATGGAGGTGGGAGCGGGGCAGGAACTGGGACAAATGCGGGTTGAGAATAAAAACTGGATGGGACAGAGTTTGGTTCCGGGACGGAATCGCAGAAGTGAGGTTGTTGGCGATTGGGATGGTGGGAGAGGAGGTGATGGGGTAAGGCTGGAGGTGGGGGCGGGGCAGAGCAGGGACAAATGCGGGTTGAGAAGAAAAACTGGATGGGACCGAGTTTGGTTCCGGGACGGAATCAGAGAAGTGAGGTTGTTGGGGATTGGGTTGGTGGGATGGGAGGTGATGGGTAAGGATGGAAGTGGGGGCGGGGCAGGAGCTGTGTCAGAGACAGGAGGGAGTGGGTGCGTGTTGAGAAGAAAAAACTGGATGGGAGGATGGGACAGAGTTTGGTTCCGGGACGGAATAAGTGAAGTGAGGTTGTTGGGGATTGGTTGGTGGGATGGGAGGTGATGGGTAAGGATGGAAGTGGGGGCGGGGCAGGAGCTGTGTCAGGGACAGGAAGGGGTGGGTGCGGGTTGAAAAGAAAAAACTGGATGGGAGAATGGGGCAGAGTTTGGTCCCGGGACGGAATCAGAGAAATGAGGTGAGAGGGGATTGGGGCGGTGGAGGGGATGCGTTGTGGCAGAGGCGGGGCAGCGTCAGGGGCCCGGGCGGGGCCGGAGGGGAAGGCTCTGGTAGGATTAGTCCGCCTGCGAGCTGCTCCGCTCCAAGTCAATTCGCCCGCCTCCGCTGTCGCTGCCGCCCTCGCTACCTTGTTGGCATTCATTACAAGTCTCCTAATTCGCCAGCCGGACGGTCGGCAGGTCGGTCGGCCTGCCGACGCCTCGCTCGACTTCAACGCCCCCCCTCCCTGCCCTTTCAGTCGTCGAGGCTACTCACCCCTCTCCTCTCCTCGCCCACACCCTCAGCTTGCATTAAACTTTGCTTAAGTCGGTGTGAAAATTAACTCATCATGGAAAGGCGAAGCAGTCGTGTGGGTTTAATCATGAAGACACCTCCCGACCCGTGCACGTCTCACTGTAATTTCGCGGCAATACTATAAACACTTTCATATTATGTCACGTAACCTCCTTAAATTGCGATGGTTTAGCAAATTTGATTTAACGTTGGGAAGTGCAACTCCTGTAGATATTGCATCATTGTACTTTTACCGTGGGCGACTTAAAGAGATTAATATTTTCATATTGTTTGCTTCCTTACTCTTTAAAAACTTCTTTGTCAGTTCCATATTTAGAAGCCAAGACTTCAAATATTTTCAGATTTTTTTTTCAATATTTGAAATACCAAAAAAAATGCCTCACCAATAGATTTGTTTGTTTCTTCAATTTTAATATGTACTTTAACTCTCGAATTGCTGCAAAAATAGAAATTGAACATAAATTTTTGAAAAGTATACTAATTATATAATATACTCAGTAATCCCATTTAGAGGATGGTATACAATATTCAGAGGAGACTATTTGCAATTGAATTTATTCAAATATTGCTTACTTTACCAGTAAAGAAAATATTTTGAGCCTAATCCTAATTTCGTACATTTCATCAAATTTAAATGATACGTAGGTACACACATAGAAAAATTGTAAAGAAAATAAAATATTCTCTGCTTCTTGTTCAGCTACCGGAAAGCTAGTTTCTACCTACACTTTAACTGCAGTTATTGCCATCCGCATCCCTAGAGTTTCAAAACATAGTAATGAAATTTTCACGTGTAACCCCCGTCAATCGATAGCTGTCAAATAGTCTGACAAATATTTTACGAATGAGTAGCAGAATACCAACATTATTCATTATGCATGAAAATCTCGTCGATACTAAGAGAGTCTCTGGAAAACTGGCAGCGATCGATTATGGAGATCTTGCCTCAGAACATAACACTTGATACATCTGCAATATGATCTTATTTCCAGTGCCACGAATAATAGTAATAGTAATAGAAATAGTAATAATAATAATAATAATAATAATAATAATAATAATAATAATAGTTACATCGCTTAACCGCTGTGATTACATGGCATAAAAGAAAAGACCGTAGAAATGTTGCCTTGGAAGACCGTAGAAATGCACTGTACAATGTACGCACAGTAAGTAAACTATAACCTCAAAATATGGTATTGCTTAATGTTGTCCAACACTCATTATCTTGTATGAACTAATGAAATGAAGGAGGATTACAAATTAATTATTAAAGAATACAATTACTATGTTCTGTAAACCGAATTAAACACGTGTCTGAAAGTGTAATTGAAATATTTTTTTATTTACCAAGTCTGAATCTGTAATGGAATGGAGAGCAGGGAATTATGCTACGTACCTTAACGCAAGAATGTAACACGTACGTTTATAAAAAAATGAGAATTGTTTATATAGGGACTATAGACGCGTCAAACTATTACGAAAGAATGTCAAACGAACTGGACATTACATATACCTCTCTAATCTTTGCATTGAAAAACACCCAATCTTTGAACTCAAAAATCTCTGATTCTTCGCTTTTGACTATAACTATAACTTCCCGAGATGTCGACTGCTTTTGCAATCTCAACTGCAACATGCATAACAAAACGGCCGAGAGCAACTACATTCCAAGTACAGAATGTAATTTGTCTTAACAGGAAATGACGGTAGTAACCATTATTTCTATTAATTTTACGTTATTATTAATAATTAGAGTACATATTAGAAAACCGGTTAATAATAGCAAGCTAGAACTCATATGGGGCTTACTTCCTATTATTAACGCAAAAATATAGAAATTTTGTTGAGTAGAAGGCTTAAATTTCATTCGAAACGAAAACCCTTAGTATTTCACCTTGTTTTGGGGGTAATTTTGTAGACTAGAAATAACGAAATTAGGTATGCAATATTATGTGGTATTATGTTGCGATTACGACAAGATTTTTTTAAATTTATTTGGAAGATAAAAGTAGTCCTGTTTTGATTTGTATCTGTTTGATTACTGGAAAACCAAAAGTTTTAATTAGACATTTAATTGTCTCAAATATGATTGCTTAACCAAAATTAACTCACACCAATTGCATTCTAAGATGTTTTTGCTTTAATAAATAATATAGATATACAATACAATAAATTTTAGAGTTCAAATTCTTATTGGTAAAATTAATTATATAATCGATTATGAATGTAGTATATGTATTTAATTTTTGTTTTAGAAATTTATAAAGTGAATGTTATTTTACGTTGCTTGTAAACATTAAAATCGGTGGGGATTTTATTTTCATTTCACGTTCCCGTAATCACCGTACTTACTCATTTCAAAATATTTCAATTGACATTCCCGCACATTTCACAAAAAAAAAAAAGAGATTTGACAAAGAGAAAGCCTTTTGTTTCCAAAACGTTTTAATTCCCTCCGTTTTATTTGGAACATTCCACAAACGACATTCTCTTGGGTAGACAGTTTTGCTTTTCACATACATTCGTAACCTTAATAAAAACATTAAAAAACGGGTCTCTCTGCGGGAATATTACATTAACTCGCTCAGAAGACTTCCTCATAAATGTCAGTGGGGAAGCGAACGTAAAGGAGACCTGGCAGTTTTTGGTTTCCGACAAAAGTAGCCAAACGACGCCATTCTGGTCCTACCTCGCAACGTGCGGATTCTCCTCGAATATGTAGCCCTTTCTATGCTCCCGCGACAACCGTTGCGAGGCAGGTGTCCTTTCCGTGAAAGGAATACGGCAGCTACCTATTTCATCTTTTATGTTACGCCTTCATAAATCGTCTTCTATTAGTCGTAAAACTACCTCGATCTGTCAGCGGTCGAGATAAAAACATCACAATAGCGGCACGAAGTCCGAAAGACTTTACACGGACAGTATATTAAAAGAAAGTGCCTCCATGTGGTACTCCCTTTTCATTTTCTTTCCCTTCTCGTTAGAGCAGCAGTCGTTTAAATCAATTAATTACGTTAATTAAACCGGCATATGTATTAAAAGGCGGCGGGGAGTGAAACAAAAGAAAACCACAATACCCCCGGAACACAAAAGAGCAGACAGGTTCACAATACGAAGAGTAAAAAAAATCATGTTAATTTACGATACGATGATGTGTTGTCTTGTTTTAGAATTTAGTATCAACCTTTTCTGTTTAGCCGCTTTCTTCTTTGTCGGCACTTGCCGTGTTGCCGCTAGCCATCCAATCTTGGGTCCACTCCGACCACGTGGTGCAAACACGTTTCTTTCAATTTGTTTTGTTTTCATTCCGTTTCCACGTCTGCTTCACCGACTGCTTTTTTATTTCCCGAACTCCCCAAAAAAGGGGAAAGACAGAGAGAGAGAGAGTGAGAGAGATAAAGAGAAGAATTCGTTTCCTGGAACTAGCCCCCCGGAATTCGCCTTATGACGCCCGGTCCCCTTTTTGTTCCTGCTTCGTCTTCCACTAACAAGTGTGGTAGCGAAAGGTAGGTATCGCCTCCGGATAGGGCCTGTGTTGTTTCGCTACATCTTTATGCTAAATGCGGCTCATAATATCGGAGCAGTGCAGCCGGTTCGGGTACTGACAAGGCCTTCTCAATGGACCGCCAGGCATCTAGAGAGCCATGCTGAGACCTGCCGAAGGTGGTGACGGCTTACTGCGGCTGCAGGTCTTCGACCTTTGGCAGGGGAAATTCTTCTGAGCGAGAGTCGATACGATAGTAATTCACATCTCCTCGGAACTGCTTTAAATAGACAATAATCTTGCTTGAAGTGTGAAATGTTACTCTATGCGTATCCAAGACCTAACGAGGTATTTGACATATTTTTCTGAGTTCTACGGGTATATTTTCAAAAGATTACTGTGTATATGATTTGGTTTCTTCGTTGTTTCCGGTTTATTGTGATTCTAAACTTTTTGTAAATTTAACTATTGTAAATTTAACTTCTGTAAATTTAACTATAACTTCTGTTAGGTATTTAACTAACACTGTCATTCTTATTGTTTTCCAGGTAAGGCCCATCTCTTCGCACCTCTCAGGTCTTCTTTATCGTCCTTATTACGTTGCAACGCTGGTATGTAGAGCTCATTGAACATCGTAATTAAATAGAACTTTGTGTTTACAATTTATAGAAATTACATTATACGGTGATGAAATAAAGCCAATTACTACTCCTTACATTTAGGTAATGATAGTCCATTTTAAAGCGTATTCTTGTTGCGAATTTTATGTTAATGTATATTTTAAAACTAAGTACATATAATGGAGAAATTTCAGTTCCATGTTCAGTTCCAGAAATAACACAAATAGTATCAAATATGTATACTTTTTCAGCATTATAATAAGATTATTGTGCTTATAAAGATATTTTAGCTTATTAATGTAAACTTATCAGGTTTTCATACACATTCATCGTGTCTTATATCAAAGTATATATTTCACAAGCCTACGCCATCAATATTTTTTACGGTAGGGAATGTGATTGAACACACGCATCAAGGCTTTTTACTGCAGCTAAACAATCACAAATACTTCGTAAAACATGGCTTACAGAGAATATCGTTTTAATAAATGGTAAGTCTCCTTTCCGTAATATACGTTCAACAAATGTATTTTATGTGTGAAAAGTACTTAACTAGGCGCTAAGGAACTTGTGTCTCAAAGTGAGAGATTATAGGAAGAAGTTTAGATGATAGTTTCTGAATAAACTCTGTAATTTTGCTTTGTATTAAATTTTGTTAATTCCATGTTTACCAACTATCAAAACTAGTTCTATTACACTTCGGACTATTCTGCTCTGTGCGGTTCTAATAAGATATAATTAACTTAAAAACACCGCCTTTTTGATTAACTACAAACAATTACAAGAAAATGGTTTTCCTTTCCTTTTAAACGAACATTCTGGCAATGAAACATCTTGCACCTTACAAACAAGAATGTACTATATAATATAATATATCGCCTTTGCCCTAGCATTCTAAAACTGCTCAAGTCCCAGATATTTTGATTATGACAGGAATTTGCGAAAGAAAATGAGAAGTCCGAATGAGAGGAATGAATAATAATGACGAACTTGATATCACTGAGAAAGAGGGATGGTAGAAGACAATAAAAAATGATCAACTTCCTATTAATTTCTAATAAATATACATAAAACTGGAAGTTGAGGTTAAGATTTTATAAGAACAAAGACGTTTTAGAGGAATAAGAATAAAAAAAGTAGATTAGAACTTCTTGTGACGTCATCATGTTATTAAAAAATATTCGTGAAAGGTTACTATTTCGTTTCCAACAACGTAAAATGAATAATTTATTGAAACTTATTTATTATTATACTTTTCTCATCCTGTGTAATTGCAATCCTCGGCATCGTTGGCAGTGTTGCCAATTTCAATCCCCCCATAGCCATTCGCAGTCCCATGCGAAACTTTGTTTTACTTTCCCACTAAACGAGCATTTGAATAACTCCAGCCCTCGGTCGTCCTCGCAGAAAAATACGACACCGCGGTTCGGAATACTGACTCACCACTACCAGTTTCTCTCCCAGCAGAACGATTTTTACTACACGATGCGCATCCGCCAGATGTCACGCAACAGTGGCAGTGGCGATGGAAATGGAGGTAGAGGAGAATGTGCAGGTGGAGGTGGAGGTGGATGTGGTGGCTGTGCTAATGGCGACAGCGGTCACATGGAAAGGCGATGGCCGTGATGGTGGCGGCGGGATCAGCGGTGGAGCGGCGGTGGCGGTGGCGGTAGCGATGTTGGGGGCGGTGGCAGGGGTGGAGACGACCGGGACAGTGATGGAGTTGGTGGTGGCAAGGGTGGTTAAGGGAGGGAGCGGGGGCGGTGGGGGTGACGGTGTGGAGAACCGCCCTGTGGTCGCGATGGAAGATGGCGGGGGCAGGGGCGGTGGAGGCAGGGGCGGGTGGAATGGGGGCGGGGACGGGGATGGTGACGGGGGAAGGCGTGGCGGGGCGGTGGCGGGTACGGGAGGGGGGCGAGGACGCGGGTGGTAGAAGTGGTGGTGTCGGTGGAGGGGGTGATAGTGGTGATGGTGGTGGATGTTGGGCGGGGACGAAGGGCCGGGACCTGGGAACTGAAATCGGGGGCGGGGCCGAGGGGGCCAGGACGCGGGCAGACGATGTGGCGATGGCGGTGGCGATGGCGGTGGCGGAGGCGATGGAGGTGGCGATGGCAGTGAAGGTGGCATTGGTGGTGACGGGGGCGAGGGCTGGGCCTGGGACTGAGCATGGGCGGGGCCGAGGGCGGAGGAAGTGGCGATAGCGGTGGCGGCGGCGGCGGAAGCAGAGGCGGAGGCGGAGGCGGACCTGGGGGTAACCACCGGCGTTGGCCTTTGGACCGCCAGAGCCGGGCGGAGGGCAGGCGGCACGGGCGCGGACTGGTTGCCAACCCTTTTTATCCGCGTCACCACCACAAAGGCGAGAAGGCCAGCGGTGGCACGTGCGCCTACCCGGCACATGCAGTGCCTCCCCACCCGGCGCACACTGGTCCAGGCAGACTTCACGCGGACGAAATCGGTTTGGAGGCTGAAAGCGTATTCTCTCGATTCCGATAGTCAACGCGGTTTGAACTCTTACACTGCAGACATTAATATTTTCATCTAAAAAACAAAGCAACCTCGAAGGAATATCGCAACTTGGTAACGGAGGAAAATTGGTAGCGTTTCCAATCGTTTTCTAACAGGCAAAATACACTAACAAGAAAAATTCGTATCTTTTTTGTATTACAATTTTCGGAATATTGGAGAATATTTATTTGAATATCATTTAAGACGAAGCCCAACGTATATAACGGCAACGTAAGAAATAAATTTGCAATTACGGCTATGATTTAAATAATTTAATTCCTGGATGAATTCATTTATTTATTTTTGCTGTGTTAGAGTTTGTTATGATACAGTGGAGTAATTCAACAACCAATTCAAAGTAACAAATTTTTTTGTGTAAATTGTTAACAAAAGAAGTAATTTAAATAACATAACCCAAAGTTAGTATTTTTTGAAGTAGATAGGCGCAGTAGATCGATGATTTAATGATGGACTTACACTGAAATATGAAATTTTATTTATTTCGTTCATAAAAGAGATAAAAGAGATTCTCCAGTTAGTGGAACTCCTTGAAGTGGCAGTTATTTGAATCCAACATTTTTCAGATCTTACTATAAATAATAGAACCTCTAAAATAAATCATATAAATGTTTTTTATGTAAAGGCATTCCGTCAGCATAATAATACTTTACATCTGCAACCTCGACAAAGAAAACAAACAATAAAGAGGGGGAAAACTGCATGGCGCTTGGCGAAGAGATATGGCACGGGGTGAATGTAACGGAAATGTAATGGGTCACACGACCAACGACAATGGTTAGACACCGTTGCTCTGCGGTTCGTCGTTCGAGGTGCTTGGCGAGGTGCAGCATCCCTCTGCGGTTTCCGGCTGATGCGGGAATAAACGACGGTGAAATAATGTGGTGAGATGATCGGGCCATGAGGAAGGGGACTGGACGCAGTAATCGTTAAAAAAGAAACGAGAAAATAGGAAGATGACGTCGTGATAATCTCTTCCCAAACCATAGGCTAGTGTTAGTGTACATTTACATAAATGAATCAATATTAGACAAAGAATGTTAATGAAGCGTTTTTCTATATATCATTTTACGATGAAAATATTGGCATCAAAATAAAGTAAAGTATGTGATCAATGCGGAGTAATAATATTTTCCCTTCGGGATGTAATGCTTTCTAACTTTTTTCTTTGTTCGGATCTCGTGGAGTTGGAGAGCCATTTTGCGGTTTCCGACTTACGTGAGAGCAAATGGTGAAATCGATGACGAGATAATCAGTGGTGTCGAGATGATCGAATGTTGAGGTTCGGAATCGCTTGAAAAGAGACGACGGTTAATTTTTCCCGAGATCACGATTGCTAATTTTTGCTCAATAATATCGATATTACTTTTGTGACAAAGTTGGAGTTCAGAATATCGCGGCTTAAGAATACCCCTTCAGCAATTATACAATGAACACAAAAGTGAAGTACCAGCTTATATGGGAATTAACTACCTTGTCTATTTATTTGTGTAATTCGTTCTTAATTGTTTTAAATTATCACAAATTTGACCACTAAACAATGTGACTTTTAGTGTAATAGAAACAAGTGTACTTCAAAGTTCAGTCGAATCCGGTTATAGGGGGGGGGGTTATAGGGTTTAATGGGGACTAACGTTTTTGGTTCACTATATAAGCAATTTTAATATAATTGTAATTAAAAAATGCGTTAAAGTGAAAAAAAACTTTATAGCGACTAAAAAATATATATTCTATTTAATATTCTTATTTAACCCTTGTACAATATCTGATAGTTACAATCAAGTACTATACGTGGGGTATTTTGGACACCAAGCTTTACTGACAATTGGAAGTGGTATACATGAAAATTTACGGAAATATACTGAGTGTAATTAATTATTTTATATAAGCAAACATTGTATAAGTTCTTTCAGTAACATTTTAAATATAATTTATTCATATTAAATATTTTTTATAAAAAATAATCTCTACCTTACGTAACCTCCATTGTTGATACATAATGTTTCAGAAATTGTTTATGAAAGTTATATCGAGATAAATCAAATATTGACGATATCAGACACGTATTTTTTGATATTCATTGCAATATATCTCAAAAGGGAATTGAAAAATAATAGTCTCTGCCTCAGGATAAACTAGTCACAAGTAACGAAAAAAAAAGTATCTAAAAAGACATTGAAAAATGTGAATATGGTTCGGTACGTGCTTAATAAGTGCACTAAAGCATATATCGGAGATTGAAATTATCCTGCAAATATTTAGGAAAATATTAACAAATTAATAATGATGGGGTCTAAAACGACCACCGATATGGTATGAGGGTTAAAATCTCTGGTAAGATGTCTGGACGTTTCACGAAAATCCGTTCGTATGTTTGCACGTTCCAACTCCCACACACACTGGCCAGAATTAACGTCGTGACAGCTCCCGTCACTGCACACTAGCGAGCATTCATCGTCACCTGTCTTCCAATCCATCTGGCGAACTGGATGCCTTCTCCGTGGAGTATAATCGAGTACTCATCGACCGCTGTAACTACTTCGTCAGACTCCTCGTAGCAGCATGACGCTGGGGTGAGAGCAGGAGGTCGGGAGAATAAGAGGAGGGGAGAATAGGACGAGGAAACCGCAGGATGGGAGAAAGGAGTAAGGATGGGAGGGCGAAAGGCAAGGCTGAAATGCAGAAGATCGGTTGGCCGAAACACGGGAACTCGAGGAGGCAGGAATGCGGGAAAGCGAGAATACGAGAGTTGGTTAAGGTAGAGAGGACGATAAGAAGGGCTGAGGAGGTCAAGAGACCGGACGATTGGGAGGTCGGAACATGGAGGAAAGGGACTGTGGGAGGTCGGGAGGACAGGAGAATGGAGTAAAGATGGAAGAGAGAGAAAGGAAGAGAGGAAGGAAGGCAAGGCAAGAGGAGAGACGTTGGGAGGGAATGTTGGCAAAGTAAGATGTTAGAAAACGAAGACGTCGGGAGAGCATAAAGGCGGAAGTGTAGACGGTTCGGTGACAGGAAGACGGGAGGTCGAGGAAGCCGAAAAACGAGGGTTCTTTACGGCGGAAAGGCGGAATAGCGGCAGAAGTCGAGAGTTTGAGAGGGCGAAAGATCGCAAGGGCAGGAGATCGGGAGGCTGGAAGACAGACAGTCGAGAGGTCGAAATCGGAGGAACGGGATGCTGTGAATCGCGAGAACGGGGAACCGAGAAAGTAGGAGGGCGGTAGCCGTGAAGAATACGAAGTCGGTGGACAGGAGGTCAGAAGGGCGTGACATTGGGAGGTCGATATGACGGCAGGTGTGATTTGTAGTGTAGGAGGAAGGGGGCCCGATAAACCGGTGGGCAGGAAGGTGGGAGGGCGGGAAGGTGGAAATGCGAGAAGGCAGGTGGGCGGGAGGACGGGACCGCGCCGGGAGGACGGGACCGCGCCGGGAGGCCGGGGAGGCTGGGAGGGGCAGGGGGGGATGGCACGCGGCGCGGCGACGGAGGTAGCGATCCGGCAGCGCGTGGCGGACAGGAGCAGATTTCTCATTGCGGGAAGGAAGGAGAAGTGGAGGGGAGATGAAGAGAAAGGAGGATGATTGCGAGGGGCGGGAGGCAGGGAAGGAGGGCGGCTCGCGTCGCGTCGGTTGCCGAACATTAACATCTTTTAACGTCATCAACTCGACTCAAACGGGATCAATTTGTCACCGGCGGCACCGGCGACCGGAAGCGACAGGCGCTGTCGAAGAGGGGCGCCGCGTCGCCCGGGCCTTGATCGACCCCTGCCCCCACCCCCATCCCCACCGCTCCGATCACGTTCGGAGAACCCTTTGGTCGAAGAGCATCTGATGGGGATTGCTAGGATCCGCCACAGTTGGTTCCAACCTTTGTAGTCGGTAGCGTCGGGGTGGTCAATGACAAGAAACGTTCCTCGTGAGACAAAATCGCTTTCAGTCGAAGTGTGTAACTGCGGGATGCCGTCTCCAGACAAATGATGGCTGATACTTCAAGTGGTGTAAGTCAATTTGACCCAAGCTATCAGAACAAATAAATTTGCATTTGAAAATTTTATCCATTTTGTTGCAAGGAAAATTATTTTTTATCTGTGGACTCTGACTTAACAATAGTTCAAAAATACTGTCGCTGAAATAGAATGTAAGCATTTAAAATCCTTTTTTCTTATGCAACTCTCTTTATCGGAATATATTAGATCAAACTGATTTACACCACTTGCATTCTTAACTTCTCAATGACACCAACAAGTAGTGAATCGTCAAGTTTTAGACGTCAAGGTTTACTAGTCATCAAGTTTTATAAGCTGAAGACGCGGTTCAACTTTCCACTAATTCCGATATCTTATTAATATAAGGTCATATACAAGTTCATCTAGACGAATATAGCAGTTGAATACAAAATTAGTAGGTAAAAATTAATTCTGAAAAATCTGAGATGAATCTTTACACCATACACGTTCAACGTTTCACATACGTAGTTCAACAATCTTCAATTATTAGGTCAAGCCTAATCCTGTTACAGTACAAATATATTCAAACAATTGTTCAGTTTTAGTTTCTTTTAATTTTAATTTTTAGGTAATTTTTCATATGCTCGGACATTTGAACTTTTAACTTTGGGGGAACGATGGGGGAATACGTACTAACAACATACAAAAACATCCTTACCCTGGGTGCGATTCGAACCTGCGACTTTTTGAGCCAAGTCAGCTTCGACCCTTGAAACCTCGGCTATCCAGGGCGTTGTAGTTCTTATTTCAAGAACTTTATAGATAATAGTTACCTTAATTCAAGTAGGTCACTTCAAACAATCAAATGAATGTAAGTATGTAACCCGCAGCCATGGGTTGAGGAACGCTGTTCTAACATTCCGGGGCGCAAGGCTCCGATCCCAAAGCGTCTCCACCCCCACTGAGCCCCATCCCCTCCGGCTTCAAGTTCAGTCGAAGTCCATGTGGTAAGACGAACCAACGCAAAAGCCCGGGCGCCAGGTTCCCCTCCCCACCGGGCCGCGTTCGTGCCAGCGCGAACAGCGCCGGGATCGAATCTCGACGGCACCACTCAGTGCTAGACGTAGGTGAACGGGAGTGTAGAAGGATGGACGTGGACGAATGGAAGGAAGGTGGAAGAGACAGAGAGAGAGGGAGGGAGAGAGAGAGTTGTCGGCGTAAGAGTGAGAAGGGAGGGAGGGAGTTGGCGTGATTGATCGGAAGGGGATGAGACGGAGGAGGCGTGATTGAGACTGAGTTAGAGAGGGCGAGTCTGAGCGGAAGGCGTAAAGACAGAACGGAAGGAGGAGAGACGATGCGGGAAGGAGATTGAGCGTATTGTTCAGTGAGTAGTTACGAAGCTGAATGGGAGATAGAAGTATGGCGACATTGGGGATCGTGTCCCTGCGCCAATGTGTGTGTGTGTGTGTGTGTGTGTGTGTGTGTGTGTGTGTGTGTGTGTGTGTGTGTGCGAGACAGACGGCAGGCGGGCGGCAGGTGGACGGCAGGCGGGCGGCAGGCTGCAGGGCGGCAGGAAGGAGGGCAGCCGGCGGCGGACGGCAGACGGAAGGGAAGCAGTCGGGCGAGTGGGCGAGAGGGAGCGGGAGGGAGCGGGAGGGAGCGGGAGGGAGCGGGAGGGAGCGGGAGGGAGCGTGAGGGAGCGGGAGGGAGCGGGAGGGAGCGGGAGGGTAAGGACAAGCGGGAGAGCACACTAGAGAGCACATTGGTGGGTCAAACAGACGGAAGGGAGGATGTGCGAGCGAATTCGCGCCGGAGTCTCGCGTTGCCTTCCCTGCATAGCTGCAAGAGATGCTGCTGCAAGGCGGAGCATCGTGGGGATGCTTCGGGCAAAGGTCAGAGGTGCCGGTCATGTTCCCCAACGCTGCGCCAGCACATCGCTCGCGCTGCCCTCGACCTCGCGTTTCGCTTCGATCCTCCACTGGCCGACACAATTCCGAACTCCGCTCGGCCACTGGGGCGAGACTAGTAAAGAGGAATTCAAATCAGGGCGAAATGCAACACTTTGAGGAAGCACTCAGAGATTTTAATGTAATCGAATTCTTCACAAATTGGTATTTTCAATCTTAACTAAGCTGGATGTCGTCCTGCAAAAATTATCGGAATCTCACCCCTATGGCAAAAAAAAACACTTCATTAGTGGTGTCATTGCAAAGATCGCTTCATAGATCTAAAAAAAATGCGCAATATGAAATGGGACGAGTTGTTTTTCAGTTTTTTAGTAATACTAATGCTTCCCACCTTTCCTAAAACAGTATATAAATGTACGATGAAATAATGGCATTATCATTATTTCAATCGTGCAGACACAATTTGCTTAACGTTAGTATTCAGTTTCTATCCTACCATACCAAATAATCCGTCAATTAAATGAATTTAAAGTTGTGTAAATACGAATAATTCTACACATTCTGCCGTTCAACGAAAAATAACTGTGGTAATGACCTGCGCCGATTGTGAGTGACGCTTTTAATCACAAAGCTTCGAAACTAACCGACTATATTGCCAGAAAATCATTTCGAGATTCCGCTCAGAGACGGTTTTGAAACACACTCACACAAAAAGAGACCAGAATGTGGAAACCCAATTCTTTCTCGGCGTCGAGCAGAACTCCTGCACAACTATGTTAAAGAAAAAGGTCCGTAATTTCAGGAATTAGAATGCATGGAGGGAGCAACTATTTCGTTTCCCTTTGTTGAAGGCTCTTGTCGGAAGCTGCGGTTGCGCACAATCTGCCCCATACATCAGAGTCCCGCCCTTTGCCGCCCCGCCGCCCCGCCGCCCTCCGCCCCCCCGCCGCCCCCAGCCGCCCCCGCCGCCCCGCCGTCCCCGCCCCCCCGCCCGCCCCGCCCCGCCGCCCCGCCGCCCACCACACTCTTCAAGCGACGCACCCGTCGCTTTGCGTAGGAGGACGGGACGAGGCCACGTGTAGGGTATGAGTGCATGGCCAAGCACTGAAGGCAGCGGCAGTGAAAAAGTGGTCGTTCAAGACAGGAAAAAAGGAAGGGGAAATGCGAGGAGACGGACAATAGTAGAGAAACGTGTAGAACCTCACCGTATTGTGGTATCTAGATGGCGCGCCCCGTTACGTAAAAGTCGAGTATTTCTCAGGTTGCTCACCGTTTACGGATAAACTACGCAATTTTTGGCATTCAGAGAAAGGTGAAATCTTGTATACTAATGTTTACATTGAAGCGTCACAGTTATTCATTAACGTTAGTTTATTTCATTCGATAAACAATACAGTCAATTCGTCAACAGTATTTTAAATGTTACTATACCCCGACACGAAGTTTTATACACAGTACATTATTGTGAAGTAGCAAACCTCCACAACATAACTAGTCATTTAAAAGCTCGCGCGTTCGTATATTCGGTGTGATGAATAATATTGAATGTATATGTTCAAAACACAGGAGAGCTGATGAATATAAATAAATTGTATGCATTGTCACAGAACTTTTATATTTCTAAGTCATAGAGGCATTCATGAGAATTAAATATTGACTTCCGGATCCAATTTAATTACATATTTTCTAGTTCTTATATACTCAAAAACCAAAATTTGCTGTAAGTAATGAATTGAGAGTCACTTAATTTATTTGAATTACGTTACGGAATTAGTATTAAGCGTCATTTCTTTAGGAGCTCCGCCTCTTTAACTTTACGTGCAATGATTGACATGGGATGAACAGGAATTTATATGCGATGGAGGTGGAGACGGTTTATAGCTACATTTGAAGTAGTAAGACTAAACCAGGCGAGGAGAAAGCATCAGTAGGTATTTACTCACGCACGTTTTGTTGAACCCTCATTTAACTAATGTGTAAGGAGTGGGTTAGTTATTTCGACGTCAGGACTAATATAACAAATCTGTAACTCGTTTCTCAATCCAAACTACTTTCTAGTACCCAGGAGGCAACAATTCTGGTTATCACATTTTGTCAAAACCCTCTTTGACTTCTTGGCGGTCCGAGTGACGCTGCGCCGTTGGCTGAGGGAGTAGTGACTGTACTGAGGAAGCTTATGATATGACAGGTGAAACGTTGGTTTCTCAGCCAACGACGCGGCGTCATCCGGACAGCGAAGAAGTCATGAACTCGAGCCTCGGAAGCTTACGTGTACAAAAACCCTCTTTGTTATCGTTTACTTTTTATTCAACTAACGTTAGTAAAGAAGTTTGGGTAGATTTTTCAGAGCCCAAGAAAACGTGCGTGTTCGTATAATACCAAAAGACCCAATGACGTAAAGCTGGAATATAGACAATTTGAACAACATTTCTTTGAATGTTACTATTCCCCGACACAGAGCAAGTACACTGTACGTATCGTAACACCAAAAACCTTAAATAATTGGGCATTTAGAAGCTCACACCGCCCGAAAGCTACCCTGCATGACGAGTGATATTGATATAGTGGTGAGTTTTCGTTGGCACTTACAATGAAATAATTATATGAGTCGTCATTACCAACAACATTATTTATTGTTGATATTGAATTTTCGCGTTCGCCTAACACGCATTCGCTTTTTAACCCACATCTTGACGCTTTAACACATATGCTACCTTAGTTTACGAGGTCTCCAAAAAGCCATACTAAACTGATGGAGCCGAATATTGCGGTTTTTGTACACTATAATCCAAGCAACTGATAGATGGTACGAGGTACGGTTTAACACTTGGCGGATTCCTCGAGATTTTGAATTCATACGCAAGCGATTTCCCGCTTTCTGTATTCAGAGTGCCATTGTAGCCTGTTTTTTGTGTGTTTCTTCTTCATTTAGCTGCAATTTAAATTATCAAATTGAGAGAATTAGGACATAAATATATGAGATATATTATTCCCCGATACAAAGGATGTACACTATGTGTACCTTTACGCCATAAACCTGAAATAACAGCGCATTTAGAAGCTCGCACCTCCCGAAAGCGGTGCCCTGCGTGACGAGTGATATTGAATTCCGGCGTTTCGACCCACACAAGAGGTGGCAAGCGGGGGCGAGGGCGAGGGCGACGGTGAGGGCGAGGGCGAGGGCGAGGGCGAGGGCGAGGGCGAGGGCGAGGGCGAGGGCGAGGGCGAGGGCGGGGGCGGGGGCGTGCGCGCTTTTTAATCTGGCCGGCTGGCTGCTGCCCGGGGAACTGCCCATCAGCGGGCGCTCCCACACTAAACCAGCGCCGCGGCGCAACCTGTGTTTACAGGCTCCGACGGGCGAGCGAACGAGGCCGCTTGCAGCTCCCAAAGGAGGCTGCGGGCTATAATGAGCGCCCAGGTGGAGTGGCGGGCGGAGGTGTAAGGGGCGGACGGGCGGACGCGGTGGAGGTTTGGCAACACTGCACGGGCAAAAACCTCGCCATGGCACGTTCGTGTTAGAAAAAAAATAAACAGACTAAAAACAATAATAAATCTGAGTGGTTTTGTTAGTTCGACATTTCAGAATACAGAGGTAATTTTGAAATATAAATGTCATCACATCAAGTATTTATTCTTTCGTGGATGTTGAAATTATGACTACGTTATCATGCGATCTCTATATAAATATTCATTCAGTTTCTGAATAAGTTACGTTCCCTCTTTAAAAAACGGAACATCGAAACTTATCACAATTATATGTTGTGCATTTCTTCTCATGTAATACAAATTATTTCCTATGTCACATCTAAGAGCTATATTGACCATCCGGGTGGAGTGGCGATGGGAGGGGGGTATAAAGAACGAGTGGACGCCAAGAATAGTTGAATAGGTATATGTCACATACGTAAAACAAAAAAAGGAACTCTGAATTAACGTAGAATTGTAGAATGTAGAAACAATTTTAAAATTAAAAATTTTTAAGTCTCTTATTCCTACTTATGTCGATGTTGAAATTATGGTTACTAAAATATAATTTATTTTATTATCGCTTAGCTCTTGGTATAAATATCAATATCATTCAATTATTGCAGAAAATGACATGGCCATTTTTTTTAAAAAAACAAACACGTGAGACTTGAACTTCCAGCATTAGGTTTCATCAATTTGGCCTCTAAATCCTGCACTATGGAGGCAGAAACAGAGTTAAAATGTAATAAATTTGGTCCAATGAGCTTACTCAGGAAGAGATTTCTAACAGCTGGATGATGAGTTTCTGCGAGGGGAAATCAATGTTTGAGACCAGGTTGCCGGACGAAGGGTCACTGCACATGCGTTTCATTCTACTGCAATGAGGACAATTTATTTGGATGGATCACTTCCGCTGTCTGCAGTTCCCACTCCATGATCACATACTCCCTTCTCACTATGCAGAAACGAAATTTGAGCGAGTGTTTCTATGGAAAAAGGAGTGGCCAGCCTATGTGAGAATGAGTAGTGAAAAGACCTCAAAAATAAACACGACTAAATTTAATGACCTTGGAGGAGTATAGGAACATCCGATATTCAGCAGCACTTTACCAAAGATAAACAGCACTATTTCCAATATCTGACTATTTAATGAAATTCTAAAACGCTCTATTTCCTCTTTTATAAGACAAATATTTAAATTTAAACTCAAAGATAAAATAAAAATATTACATTAAAATATGTTAATTGCTTAAACTATCACATAAATTCACAAAAAATATATTTTTATGAGACAAATTAGTGTTTAAAATTATTTTGTGTTTCTTTCCATTTGCAATAGCTCCCATTGCGACCCTCTGGAGCCGTCCTTGACCGATGGTGCGTTCCCGCAAGGCAAATCAATGTTTGAGCCCAGGTCGCTAGCCTCCATCACTGGCGCCGCGGGTGCTCGCCGGCGGCCACGTGGGAGGGTAACGCCTCAGAGGCGAATAGGGGGGAGGGAGAGCGGGGGTAGAAGTGGGGGAAGAACCGAAGAAGG